>VZRF01011813.1:9568-19668 GCA_013396875.1 Vireo altiloquus
ACTATCAGGTATTCCAGGATGGTGCTATCAGGAATTCCTGGATGGTGCGGTCAGGAATTCCAAGATGATGCTGTCAGGTATTCCTGGATAGTGCAGTCAGGTATTTCTGGATGATACTCTCAGGAATTCCAAGATGATGCTCTCAGGAATTCCCGGATGGTGCTCTCAGGAATTCCAAGATGATGCTATCAGGAATTCCTGGATAGTGCTATCAGGAATTCCAAGATGATCCTGTCAGGAATTCCTGGATGGTGCAATCAGGAATTCCCAGATGATGCTATCAGGNNNTCAGGAATTCCAAGATGATGCTATCAGGTGTTTCTGGATGGTGCTATCAGGAATCCCCAGACGGTGCTATCAGGAATTCCAGGATGGTGCAGTCAGGTATTCCTGGATGGTGCAGTCAGGAATTCCCAGTCCGTGGGCCCCTGGGGACAGGGAGACACTGCCGTGCATCACTCCGACCCAGGCACTATCAAAGTGCCCTTCTCAGGATGTCACTGGCACCTCTTGGCACCTCTAGGTCTCCCTGAGGAGAGGATTTATCTGATGACATCAAGACTCTGGGCGTTATCACCAAATCCCAGAATAGGCTGGGTTGGAACAGTCCCTAACGATTATCTTGTTCCAGCCCCCTGCCATGGGCCAACCTCCTCCCAGAATTAGTTAATCTGCCACGAACAAATTGGCTCAATAAGTGTCTAATCGCCCTCGTTAGAGCAGCCTCCATTCACCGAGCTGCTGTTTTGACTCATGATGGATGCTTTTAAAACTTGATTAGAGCTACAAGAGCTCATCTCCAGACCGACCACATTCCCAGGGATCCCTGATGGAGGTGTTGGAGGCACTCAGCACCACGAAAGCTGAGCTTTGCAGGGCCACCACTCTGGGTTGTTGATGCTCTTTGGTCCTTTTCTTTTTCCCCCTGTACCTATTTCTTTTTCTTGGTGAGATTTCCAGCTCCATTTTTGGGCTCCTGAGCTGATCTGCATAAAAGCTGTTGGCTCCCAGTCCGATGGCTGTTGGAAGTCAAAATCTGGATGGCTGAGTCCTTGTAAAGAGAAAAGGTAGAATTTTGGTGTTTAGAAGATATATAGCTCTAATGGGCTGAAAAGGAAAACGTCTTACAGGTTTTCATGCAACCAACATGAGACCAGAGTTAATTTTTCTCTGGCTGTTTAGAAGAAATTACCGTTTTATGAAAACTGGGTGACAAATCAGAGATAGCTCATTTAGTTTTCTGCTTCTCTCAAATTCTTCTGCCAACAAATATTATCTGAATTGTTTGTTCATGAAAGGTTTTTATAAAGGTCTTTTAAAACACTCATTTTGATATCCCGTTGTAAAGGGCTGCAAAGGTTAGGAGGGTTTGCTTTGAATCCCACCATCATTTCTTCATTAATCATCCAATTTTTGGCGTTTAATAAAGGTCTCTTTGCAGGGAAAAAAAAAATTGGATTGGTTCTAATCAAATTGGACTAAAGGTGTTTCAGGAAAGCAAAGGAAACAAACACTGGTGTAACACGAAATAAACATGGAAGCAAAATTGGTCTACATCAAATATGTTATAGGAGTCTTTGGAATAAATGGGGGGAAAAGGAAATAAATTATTTTCATTGAATTAGTCATTTATTAAATAGAAAACTTCTTGGTTAGTGACATTCAGCTGTGGCTAAAGGCTTTCAATTCACATCCAAAATCCTTTGAGCTCCAAACTGCAAAATATTCTTTTTTTAATCCACGACCAGGTAATTAAGTAGGGTATGGAAAAGGGAAGAATTATGAGCAAATTCAATTAATTAATGGATAGGTGATTTCACACTTCAAGGAGATAATTCGGAATTAATCTACTCCTTTCAAACAAATATTGATGGACACTGAACTTTGGTTTAAACTATAAATTATGCCTATTTCTGAGAAGGCAGCCAACAAGAAATGCTTCAAAGTGGAGCAGCCTCCAAGGAAGCCTTTAAATATAAAAAACCAACCCCAATGAACAATTTGTAATAAATAATATGTCATTTAGTACTTTTTTTTCTTTGTGACCCGTGTGGCAAAGAAGTGGGTTTTCCAATTGTTTTCTTAATTGCAACTGTTTAATTAATGGATCTTACAAAAAACCAACACCCACATAATCTCTGTGTTGTAAATGATTCAGTGCAGATAATTTTTTGCCTAATTTTCACAATTCACCATTTGAACTTACTGATAACACTGTGATAATTTCATCGTTTTTCTGTCTCCTTTGAAGAAGGATGTCTTAATATAAGGAAACTTTGTTTCTTCATGAAAAGGTCTGGGGCATTTCTTTCTCATTAATACCTGCACATTGTAAAATCAAAGGGAGCTCAATACTTTTAAACCTAAATTCACCTTCTAAAGAGCTCTTGGTCTCTTTGAAAACATCTTCCAACAAGGTCTGCATTGTAGAATAATTTTGTTTTTGTGGCAAATGACAATTTCAGCCCTTCACACCTCCCACTGTGCCAGGCTGCTCCCAGCCCCAATGTCCAGCCTGGCCTTGGGCACTGCCAGGGATCCAGGGGCAGCCACAGCTGCTCTGGGCACTCTGTGCCAGGGCCTGCCCACCCTCCCAGCCAAGAATTCCTTCTCTAAATCTTTCCTCTCATAATTTAAAACACTTTCCTCTTCTCCTATCACCACCTGCCTGTGTAATAAATTGCTTTTCCTCTTTTTTAGGATCCAAAGTCATGTTTCAGATCCTGTTTTGTAGAGTGTTTCCCAAAAACCACAGCCAGCATTCCCAGCTTCTGATTCCCTTGTTTTTGCACAGAGTAACTCAGATTTGAAACAACCTAAAAATTTCTTTCCGAACCATTTGGAAACCCTGAGTTTCTGAAAAGTCGAGTAAAATGCAGTACCTGGGGACATCCAGAGCTGGAGAGAGGTTTCCAGTGACCTCTGCACCACCAGCACAGCCCAGCAAGGTGAGGAGCAGCCAGAAATCCTTGCACAGAAATCTGCCAACAGCTCCTCTCATCCTCTGGCCTTCCACGCTCCAAACAGAGACGTGCCAAGGATGCTTCCCTCAAAATTGCCTGGAGACCCCAAGGAGCAGTGCAAGAACCACTCCCCGTGTTTCTCGGCCACCAGCTTTTGATTTCCAGCCCAGCAGGAAGGAGCAGCTCTGTCACAAGGATTGCACACCCTTCGAGGAGATGTGGATGTGCTGAGCTGAGCTCGTTCACACCCTGGGGCTGGACAATCACCATGAGCAGGCTCCTCCACTCCTCTCATTTCCATATTGCAACGAGCCAATGCATTGAATCACAACACTTAAAATGCCAAAGACCTCTTTGTTTTAATTGCATTTCTCCATGAAAGAAAAAAAAAAAACCAACCAATAAATCTCCCTCCCACATCCAGCCCTTCGGAGCTCAGAATATCCTTGACCTCCAGATGCCTTTCCAAATAAAATAATTTCAAATTTCATTACTTGTTTTCAGATAATCAAGCACATTATGTGTTCATTGGTTCATTTAAACCTCTGCACATTGCACGGAGTCATTTTCATGTCAGTTGATTTAGCAGCAGTTAAATCTCACATAAAGGGAGGGACACAAGGACAGCTCTGTTTGCTCTACATGCACAGTGAATGAACAGAACCTACAGAGGAGTTAAACAATAACTCAGAATTATATCTAAACAGACAAAAGCAAATCCTCAAGGTCCTATACCCTACTTGTGGAAATCTCTAAAGGGCTTAGTAAGAAATGTAAACCAGAAGACAATAAGGAGTAAACAATGAAACACAAGGAAAATAACAAAGTGGGAAGAGGGAACTGCCTGGAAAAGTGGGATTAGAGCATGGACTAGACAGTGGGAAGCTTTTATCAAATATCCTTCAGTGATAGGTTCATTGAGTACAAAACCTTGTGTACAGTACAAGACAATAAATCAATTCCAAATTCAACCAGTTTGAATAAAAACACTCAAATGACGTTCTCTCATAATCTTTTAATCAGGTGCCACAATTAACAAGGGGTGAGGAAAAATGGCTACAAATGCCCTTGATCCTCTCTTTCCTCTGGGACATATTAATGTAATCCTTTTAGGATAGATGGGATACAAAGAACTAAAAAGCTTTCCCTCTCCTACAAGTGTGGGGAAGTCCATGGTAATGGATCAGAGAGTTCTCTGTGGACTGTAGATGGACCAGGATATTCCCAACTGAAAATGAAAATGGAGTTTAACAGAGGTCTTCATACCCCTCAAGTCCCTCAGAGAAACATTTGTTACCAGAGGCATTGATTGCAAACCTGTCTGTAAACTTCTGTTTGGGAAAATAAAAACTCCATTGGGAATAATCAGTTATCTTGGGTTTTTCTCAATAAACATCCCCAGATAAACTTCCCCAGCAATGTTTTGAAGGAAAATTAACATTTCTTGCAAAAGAAACTTGTATGAAACTTTGGTGAACCAGTATTTCCTCTTTATCTGATTTAATTGATGTCATCAAGACATAGACTCCATACTTTGAGACTTTTTGGGAAAGTCGATGTGATTTGGCAGTGACTAAAATCAAATGTAGATTTCTTTTGTGTTTGTGATGGACAAAGAGTGCTTCAGGGTCTCATCCAGGCACTTATTCATGGGAGTAGAGGTCCAGGTTCACAGCTAGAGACCCCCACGATGGGACACAAGGTCATTGGGTTTGTAGCCTCTGGAGCAGAACCCAGGGCAGGATCCTGCTGAGCCAAAGCTGTTCTGGATCCGAGGAGTTTCTCCATGGATTCACTCCAGGAGTCTGATCTGACTCCTGCCTGACAGCAAACCTCTAGTAAAGGCAGATCTGGAAGGGGGGTGAGCAAATATCAAAGAACTGTGTGCAGCAGCTCCATAACCTTTCCCCATGGATGTTTGAGGGATACATGAGACACAGGAGGAGGCTCCAAGGCAAAAGTCACTCTTAAAAGGACAATTGAAAAGAACCTATTGATGAGTTAATTAGGCCATTCTCTTCCATCCGGTAGAGAAAGTGTAGCCTGCAGTCTACCTCACCAAGCAGATACTGTTCTACCTTCAATCCACTTTAATTAACACCAGCAAATCATTCCTTCCTTTTCTGAGTGGGCATGGAAGCTCATCCTGGGTGTGATAATCAAACAAACTGTGAACAAAGCTCTGGAGTTTGATGGGCAGTGAGAGCAGAGTTTAGAAAAACTAAAAGCAATGTATTTATTTCCAAGGGAATCACCAGTGAGAGAAGTGGGTTTATGGTTTCTCTTTAAGCAGGGAAATTTTTTTTTTTAAAAATTGGAAACCCAAATATTTTTTTCCACATGCTTCAACTCTGTGTGTATCCAAAGCTTTATTGGTACCAAGCAGCTTTTATCCAATCCCACAAGAAAATCACCCTTGAGGAGCAGTGAGCCAAAGTATTTCATCAAGAATCCCTGGACCTAAAAATCTGCAAAGCTCTTGTGTGCTCCTATCTGTTTTATGTATTTTATCAGAGATGTCTTCAAGTGCTGCTCATTGGGCCCTCACACTGAGATGCCTTTTGAGCAGCAACAGTAGAGAAAAACTAATGTGGGCACGACATATTTGCCTGAATAAATATAATTTTGTTTCCTTGTAGTTGCTTGATGTGGTGACTATTACAATTTACCACTTAGCTGGAGAGCTTGCTTTAAAACCCAAGGATAAAGGCTTGTGTGCCTCGAACTGATGCTCATTTCTCTCTGAATGCATCCATTCTCTTCCCATCTTTGTGCAACAAATGCCTTTCTCCTCTCCCTAATAACAGCTACAATTATGTAGATTTTAGTCTCATGATAAACTCCTGCAGAGGTGCTAACAGCTGCACGGGGGGAGTGCAGCAGCTTTTTTTGGCACTGGAAGGGTTTTCTCCCGGGGTGGTTTCTCTCCTGGGGCTGGTGTTTGGAGTTTGGTGGCAGCAGATCCCCCAGTGTCCACATCCACACAATGAGGTATTTCTTACCTATGCACAGGTGACCATTTTTCTAAACATTAACTGTATCTCCAAGCTCTCTGAAGGTCAAATTTTGGTACCACTGCATTGCGGGAATTGGGTTTTGTTTTGTTTCATACAATTCAGCAGGACAGGAAGACGAGAAAATGAACAGAATAATCTTTAAGGCTCCAACCGCAAACTCTTTTTATTGGAATGTATTGAAAACAACTCCAGAATACATTTTGCTTTTAATCAATTTCCATCCATCTTATTTCAGCTGAGTCCTGAACCTTTCTCGCTTTCTTTTACTTTCTGTGCTTTGTTCACAGCAGAAACATTGTGAAGTCCCACTCGGTGTGGGTCATGTTGCACGGAGACAAATATCTTGTCTTCCCCGTAGTGAGGCTGAGAATATCTTAAGCTTTTTTATTTTTCATGAAACAGAAGTTCAAAAGTTCATCTTGCATAGGCTTCAGCTGTGGTGAGGAAGAAAGGGAAAAGTCCTCCAGAGATAAGTGGTGTAACAATGAGAAACTCAAAGTCAGCCTCATCTAGGGGATGCTTCCTTTTAATTGGGCCACGATTAAAGCTTTGCTTCTCTCTGCCTTCGGAGGTGGGGCTGTGCCAGGTTCTGGAGTAATCTCAAAAAGCTGGCAGTGGAAAGGACAGATCTTTTGGGACAGGATTTGGGAAGTTTATTTCAGCCCAAATTGTCACAGAATTTGAGGTGTAAACTTGCATTCCGCGTTGCTGATAGAGACACAAAATAATTTACAAAACAATACAATTTGGAATATATACAGGAGAAAAACCTTGCATTCAGTTTGCTTTCAGTCCAAAACCTTCTTTCTTTCATACAAATTCATTACCTTTTTGGAGTCATCTTTGAATCTGAGCATGTTTGAGGGGACACCCTGGATCTTTTCTGAGGAACTTTGGAGCTCCAGTCGTGAGAAAAGCTTGGGGGCTTCTCTTGGTTCTCTCAACAAATTTTTATTGGTAGAGTAAAATATTTCTTATTGACTCAATTTATGTTTGGGATACTTGAATCTTTAGGTGTCCTGTATTCAGTGCTGGTAGAATAAAGTGGACAAACATGACCCATTAAATTACAACAAAAATAATATTTCTGATGTCCTGTTAATTATACAAAGCTCTTCATCAGAACTATCCTGCCCCACGAGCTTATGCCCATGGTTAATGACTCCAGAGCTGGAATAACTTTGTACACAAATTGGATATTTGACCTTGGTTCTATTAACAAAGAAACAGCAAAGAAAATAATATTTCTTCCAAATGTCCCACTACTTTGCCTAATTTTAAAAGAGTAGCTCAAAACCCAGTAGAATTATTACTTTTATGCATATTCCATAACGCATAAAGATCTAATGATAAAACACTGATGTTCACTGGTTATAGTCCAGGAAAAAAATTGGAGCCACATTCTGACCACACAGACACAGAACACACAAATCCTCATTCCCAGCAATGCATTAAATTGAAAACAATCCCAAGTGTATCAATAAAACTGTGCTGGAATAGTGAGTCGTGGAAAGAAGGAGACGTGATAAAAAAAGGAGAAGTGATAATAAAAGTCATCGGAAAAGATGGTTCTGTTGGAGAAAACTCTGCACAAAGTGAGGATTTTATTCACTGTTTCCTTCATTTCAGAGCAGAGGTGCAAAGTATTCCTCATTACTCACTTGGGTGTTTATTGTGTACCCGACAGCAACTAATGACTAGCTCATTTTTTTTTCTCCAGAACGCCAGAATTCCTTTTTTTCCCTGAAAACCCACAGTTTTCACATGAGTAGATCAGCAATCAGACGGGATTGTGAATCCAGTCTCAGTGCTGGGCCACGCAATTCCAGTTTTGGAGTCTTCTGTAATTACAGTAATTAGTTTCCCTCATTTTCCTCTCAGCAAATATCATTGCTTGGCATTTCTTGTCCTTCGTGTATCTCCTGTTGTTCATTACTTCTCTCCAAAGCAAGCTGTGCCAAATTTCACTCTCAGCCACATCCTTCTGCTTTTGTTCCATCGTGGCTGAAATCGAGTGGTGCTACTATGGAGGGAAAAGGATCCAAGTCCCAAATTATGGGTGTTTTCCTGGCCAAATATGACAATATGTAACTATCTGAGGGCAATGGAGCAAGTGAGAATGAAAATTATAAAATCTAGTGGATTTAGGAGTGAAATGGAAACCTGTGTGGGAAATAGGAGGGGGAAGAAATAAAGATCCATTTGTAGGGAAAGAGGATTTGTCATTCTTCTCTTGACCTAACTTAAAGGAATCTTTTGTAGACACTCTTTATGCTGTAGATCTTTCTTATCTCACTCTACTCTGTTTTGTTTGTCTAATACCTGCCCAGCAAGTGCCTGACTTTATTTGCCTTCATTCCCCTCTATAGTCTCCGCAATAATCCTCTGCTCTTATGTATCTTGGTTTGACTTACATTTCCTTAGGAGTTTTCCTCTGAGCTTGTCCATCTTCATTCTGCAAATATCCACTGAGCAGCAGCTGCCTGACGTTGCTCAGCCTGGATCTCCTCCCTCGGAGCCAGCAGCAGTTCCCTGCACTTGTCCTTCTTCATCTGCCACCTCCAGGAGCCTCCTCCACTTACATCCCTTAGGAACCACCACCTAACAGGGCTCAGTTCCTTTTCACTTACAGGACACCCAGCAGTCATCATCCGTGTTGGAGTCTAGGAAAAGCTTGGGAGCTTTTCCTGCTCCTCTGGGTGTTTGTTTTACCCTCAGAGCTCCTCAAAAAAGGCTTGGCCTGCGAACCAAGCTCGTGGAAGCATTTACCCCCAATTCTGGGTGAGCTGAGAGCACCAGAGAAATGAGGAGATGTTGTTTAGTGCACCACAGAGTGTGGAGTTGGAGTTTTTAGGTTTTGCTATACATATTATATGGAGCCAACATGGAGATTCCTCCTGAAGTTTCTGGTGTGAAACCTGCAGGCTTAAATCTGTACAAATTGGCTCCTTGAAAGGTGTATTTTTCCCATAAAAAGCTCTAGATGTGGAATCAGGAATCAGGCAGCTACACAATGAAAGGAGTTCAGCTGCTAACCATCGTTCCCCAACAGCTCCATGACACCACTGAGGGATTGGTGAGGAAAGTCTTGAGGAGATTTTGGGTCTTTGTTGTGTTTCCCACATAGTTTGGACATAAGGAAAAGAAAAATGGGTATAAACCTGCCCAAACTCAAAAGGGAGTAGTTGCAAATTCTTCTGTAATATTTCATGATGGGTTTTGTTTTATGTCCACAGATTTATGAAGGAGTGTAGGAAAAATAGCCTTTATACCAGGCAGCTCTGAATTGTAAGCAGGAGAAATTGATATTTTCTTCCCCACATACCATGAGAAATCTGAAATATTTAATCTGTAGAAAGGATTTTTTAGGACAAGAAACCCAACTGAAAGAATTTCTGAATTCTTAGATTTAAACCCCGAGAATGAAGAATTATTGTCAAATCAAACTTTTCATTTAACAAAAGCGTTTTGGAGAGGTCTTATAAACAGATGTGTTGTTAATGAGATCCAGTATCATCAGTTTTAAATATTCAGTCTGTTGTTTTTTCAAATTTTCATTGCTCTCTTGAACTCAGACTAAGAAAATATATTAGATTAAAAAATTTGAATTGCTCTTGAAGTGCAACTGAGCTCTGCAATTCTAGCAGTCGTATGTTCATTAGGATAAAGAACCCACATTTTTTAATTCATGGCACTAAAACTGAAATAATATTTTAATGGGGAAAAAGAGTCCCTCTGAAAAACAGCTGTTATCTTTTTGTTTTACCCAGCCAGGAGCAATATCTCCTGCCCAAGTCTCCGGTGGCTCTGTTTGGATGAACACAACTAAAACACATCTTTTTGAAAATTCTAAATTTTATATCCTATTGTAGCCGAGAGCCCAACTTCACACATTGAAGTTCTCCAAGTCAAAACCTGTTTTCCCTTTTTATTTCTTCTTGTGCTTTCAGCCTAACACGTTGTTTCTAAATTAAACACAAGCTGGGGGAAAAGAGCTTTATTGAGAGCTCGCAAAAGGTGGCAGAGCTGGAGAATGTGCAGAGACACAAGGAGGCTTTCTGTGAAATTCCTGATATTGTGGAGGTCACCAACTGGCCAAGGTCACGGAGAGGAGAGGAGA
>VZRF01011813.1:20160-55756 GCA_013396875.1 Vireo altiloquus
GAGGAGAGGAGAGGAGAGGAGAGGAGAGGAGAGGAGAGGAGAGGAGAGAGGAGCCAGAGTTCAGGGATCCTTGACCAGGCTCTTCCCAGCTCCAGGATGCAGCTCCCCACCTTCAGGTAAACCTGGATCAGGGACAGGAAAGGAAGAGTTGTCTTTATTAAATGATGGGAAATGTGCTGCAGTGCAAGCCTGCAAATGCACACATTCATGGTGGGAGGGATCAAGAGAAATTGGCTTTTTCCCCCTTTTTCCATTTTTTACTCTCTTGTTTTGCTTTTTTTTTTAATGAAAACAGTGATACTCAACACAACCTAAGCTACACTCAACCTCGAAGCCTGTTAAATCAATGAGGTGATACCCAGGCTGAAATTATTTTGATATTTGGAGATGGAAATATCACAAATAAGGAAATAAATAAATCAGTGTTAACAGCTCCACCTGAAAATGGGTCCTGAACTGAACATTTATGAGAAAATTGTGGTTTGAGGAGGATGCTTAAGTTCAAGTTAAACTTTGGATCAAGGCTTCATAAATATTCTGGTGAAAGTGTATTGGGTTTTATATGTTTAGTGGCCACCAGACTGTATTTTCCCCACCTCCAAGGTCCTAAATTGTAAATTACTTCCGAATTAGGCATCACTGGGATCGGTCCTGAAGCAATGCCACTTCCATGGATGTTTTATTCTCTGTTTTATTCTCTGTTCTCATGGTCTTTATTTCCATCTGAAAAAATAACCTCATATGTGTTTATCATTACTTATCCTTTATAAGGGTCAGCCCTTAGCTGGCAGAAACCACAAGAAATATATTAGAGGTTTTTTTCCAATTAAGTTTATAAATAGGTAAATAAGTGATAAAGAAGTAAATAAACAATAATTTTGCATGTGTTTGCAATGTTTTTGTCACCGAAAGTCTGCTCAAATGAATGTGCTCCCTCCAGCACAAATAAATGTTTCACCAGGTTACAATAATAAAATAAAACTCAGCATTTCAACCCTGCCATGGTTTAGTAAATGCAGGATCTCTGTCCCACCCTGTTGTTATCAATTTTTCCTTGATAAGGATATTTGTAAATATTGAGCCAGAAATCCATATGTCTGTGCTGGCTGAGCTCTTTGCTTTAGGGTGCTCCAGCACAGCAGGGCTGCATTTATGGCAGCCAAAAAAACAAAAGAGCCTTTCTGCAGGAATCTCCCCCGGCAAAGATTTGGGATTTTATCATCTCACCCTGTGCCACAACCGCGTGCACTTAAATGCATTTTACAGAAGCTAGCAGGAACTCCTGTAAGCTTTTATGTGCACGAGCAGCAGACTTCTTTCCATCACCTGCTGCGCCCTGAGCAGGAAAATGAGCTGTGGGAAGTTTGGGAGTGGTGTATGAGGCTGGGGTTCGGCTGTGCCACAGGAGCCAGAGCTACTCAGGAGACTTCCAACCTGCCAAGGAGTCGTGGAGCTAAAAGGAGCTGGTGGCAGATGGAAAATGAGGGCGACTCCGTGCCCTGCTCCATCTGCTTCCAGTCATCCCCGGGACAAGGTGGTGAAGCTGCCAGGCTGCTGGTGGCATGGGAGAGGCAGGGATTGGGAAATAAATGTTTGTGGGGATGCCGTGGAGAGCAAGGCTTGGGGTCTGCAGGGAGGTTTGGGGTAGGACTGTGAGAAATGTGTTGGCTTTGGCTGTGTCCAGCTGGGAATGAAGTCCTAGGGGATGGTCCCATGATGCCTTAAATGGCTGCCTAGAAACAGAGAGCAGGCAGGAATAAAGGAATAAAGGAGGGATTGATTGGAAAGGCCTTCAGAGGTCACACTCTGGCCTCCAGAGGCTCCTGCCTCAGTGCATCCCAAAATGGACAATGACAGCTCCCAAGTTCTTCCCACTTTGATATCAGCATCAATTGCCCAAGCAGAAGCCAGGCAAGGATGGAATTTGCCCAAGCTTGCCCCCCTGTCCCCAAGATGAAGGTTTGCAGTTCTTGTTCTGGGTGTCCTTGGAGGGCAAGTTACAGAGGTTTGTTATGTCTATCTTAGCATAGAGAACAGCACTGAACAAGCTACAGGGAACTGCAGAGCTACACTGGGCAGTACAGGATTGGAAAAATATAAAAGTTAAAATCTCAGGCATCACCCAGGTGGAACCATACCTTGGTGAGCCTTTGCCACATAGAAATGTGTGCCTTCAGCAGACAGCAAACAGCTGCTCACAACCATCCTACCTAAGGCAAATCCCTTGGGAACGGGGCTGGAATTCTCCTGGGTGAGGTAGAACCCAGAGGGGTCAGAGCTGTGTCACTCGCTGAGCCCTCAGCCTGTGTGAATCCCTTGGGGCTGGGCTGAGAGTTTGGAATTCTCCTGGGTGAGGAAGATCCACAGGGGTCAGGGCTGTGTCACTCGCTGAGCCCTCCAGCCCAGCCAGAGGTGATGTTTGGCTTCGTTCCCAGCAGCTTTTACACAAAAGCAGCTTTTAACCACAAAGGGAAGAGCTCCAAGAATCAGGGCCAGAACAAGAGGAAAACAAAAAGGACCTGGATGTAGCCCTAAAGGCCTGCATGTAAAGAGCTGCTCTGGGAGCAATGTCTCTGTGAAATCCTGCCCTGGGATGAGCTTGGCAGCCTGGGATAAATTCACCATGAAATCCTGCCCTGTGTGTGCTCTGGGATGAGCTTGGCAGCCTGGGATAAATTCACCATGAAATCCTGCCCTGGCTGTGCTCTGGGATGAGCTTGGGATAAGCTGCCAGAGCTGCTTTTGCCACGCAGGCTGTTCAGTAGCTGAGGAGCACTCAGACACCAATGGTTAGGCAGCCACATTCCTCCTCTTCCCACTCCCAAAATTGCCTCCTGTGCTGGCCATGTGTCCACGCCATGGATGAAACAAAGGAGAAGAGCATCCAGCACTGAAATCTGCCTCTCTTCATCCAGGGATTCCCAGTTTCCCTGGAAGCACATGGGATGTGATCACCCATTTACATCCAAGGGCTTCAATTCGAGTCCCAAAAATAAATTCCCCTTTATTTGCTGGTGTTTGTGCATCCATCAAAGGGGGAGAGGCACGGAGCCTGAGCTGGGCAGAGCAGGCACAAAGGGGTCAAGAAGGAGGCAGCAATATTCTTGGAGTGCTCCATTTCATTTATCCACACGCATTTCTTACTAGTTGCTGCTTCCCAAGGACTTTTCTGGCAAGTTTCATTTTGCAAGCTTGGCTTTATTTTATTTCTCTTAAGAAAAAGCCAGGCTAGGAGGTCACTGGCTGGGATCTTTTGAACTGCCACTTCCCATACCGTGAGCTCCTTGAAAAGGATTCTCCAAATATTTTCTGCAGTTCTTTATGCCAAAAAAAATATTAACGCTGGAAATATTTGAAACATAAATAAGAATATTTTTCTAGATACAGAAAAAATTCTGCTTTTTTTCAGGAGTCTGCTGTATTATGATAAATATTCTTTTGTCCTTGTTCAAGGAGCACATCATCATCCGAAATTTTCTGTTCCCATCTGTGAATTCTAGCATTTAAAGGCACTTTTTAGCATTCAGAAGGCACATCTCTATTCCCTGCATTCTGCTGGGTGGTGATTTAATGGGTGGAGAACCTTTTCCCTCTGCACACCCTTCCCTTTCCCACCTGCCCAGTGCATCAGCTGAGCCACATCCGTGCTGATCCTGAGGATCCTGGAATCCCAGAAAGGTTAGGAAGGGATTTTAAACCTCATTCCAAGCCCCTGTCGCAGGCAGGGACATCTCCCACTGGTTCAGATTGCTCCAAGCCCTGTCCTTATCCCTCTGGTCTCCAGCAGTGCTGTGAAAAACCATGGACATCACCATTCCCTGGATTCCCTGAATTTCCATCCCGGAGCTCAGTGTTCACTCCTCTGCTTCGTGCTGTGTTTGTTCTCCCTGCAGTTGGTAAAATGTTCTCCTCCCCACCAAATATTTCCCCATATGTCTGGAAATCTCTGCCGAGGGCTGGGAGCTAATAAGGGATCCCTGACTGCCAGCCACAGCGTGAGGCTTTCGGGATTTGGGGTGTGGAACAGATTGAGAACTCGCCAACACTGGGGTTTAAAAAAAAAAAATAGAAGTGCCAATTCATCAAAAATCTCTCTAGGACACAAAAAAAAGAGAAAACATAGAAAAACCTCCCTGTTCCAGAAAAAAAAATGGGTTTGAAGTTGTTACATCATCCCACTCCATACTCTGAGTAAAATGTTTAGGTTTTTTTTTAATTTAATTTGAATTTTAAATTGCCTTTTCTGTTGAAATTTGAGAAGACCAGATGAGTAAAGAAAACTTTAAATTAAAGATGACCACGTGCTTAACACAATCCAATTTTATTCCAGGCCATTATTTAATTAGAATTTGGTTTTGCCACAACCCAGTACAGTAAAAACATAATTAAATCACCATTTTTCCATGCAGCTCCGAGGTCGTGTAGGACAAATCCTGATCACGGCTCACATTCCATCAAAATCCAGAGGTTTTCCAAAATTTATGGCAAACCCTAGGGGCTGTCAGACGCAATTAAGGAGGAAATTCATTGATTTATTCCAAGTTTGTTGCTGTGTTTTGGGTTTTGGAGGGATCATGTCTCCCTCTCCTCAGCCCTGGTGTCTGTGGCTGTGCTGGAGGCTGCCACTGCCTCTCCCCAGGCTCAGAGGAGAGCTCTGGAAAACGACAGCAGCTTCAAATATTTCTGACTCTGCTTTCACACCTCCCCAAGCTCCCAGGCTGAGCCTTTCCTAATGTCTTTATGAAAACTGAACATTTGGTCCTCGCAACCCCCAGGGCAATTCATGCTTTTGAAGAATTTGCAAAACCTACTGAAGCCTGACCTTTCTTTTCTGCAATCTTGTTGACTGTATTTAATTCTGTAGACTTTCCCCTGCTATTTTTTTTTTCCCTTCCCTATGTGATCTTCAAATAACTTTTGGCGACTTTCTCTCTAAAATGATGCGAAGTTTTCTGATCTTTTTTTAGCACACACCTAAGGTGGATTTTTTTTCCTTTTTTTTTTCTATTTTTTTTTTTTAAATAATGGGGTCAGGCAGCTCCTTTCCAGTCTGCAGGGAGTTATTTATTTTGTGAATTTATAGATTTGTCAACCTACATTTTGTTCTTACTTAGTGTTTTTTTACCTTTCCCTTTTAGGTTATTTGTTTTTACAGAAGTTTCTGGACAAAACCTCAGCTTCAAGCATTTCCCCATCCCTGGAGGTGGCACTCAGTGCTCTGGGCTGGGTGAAAAGGTTGGAATTGATGACCTTGGAAGGCTTTCCCAACCTCAGTGATTTTGGGATTCTGGGATTCAATGGCTTTAGGCTCCCTTATGAGAAGTACCTTATTGTTCTCTGCTTGTGGTTTTGTATCATTTCATTAAAACAAAACAAAAAATAGGAACCAAAAAAAAAACAAAAATCCCCAAAAAAACAACCACCAACCAAAAAACCCCAAACAAACAAAAAAAAAAAACAAACCCAAACCACAATGAGAAATGATTTCTTTAATTCTGTTAAATGAGTAGCAACAATGTGACTCTTCCAGGAGTAGGGGAAAAGGTGCTTTAAGAAATATTCCATTTCAAATCACAGAAACCTCCCCATCCACCTGGATTTTTGCTCCTGAACACTTGATGGCTGATATAAGAATGAGCACTGAGATGCTCTGGGAACTGAGCCTTGGCTCCTTTCAGCACCCAAAAATCCCCACCTGTTTCTGGCACTCTCAGACACTGTGAGCACTGAGATTTTCCCAGGAACAAACACCTTTCCTGAAATCATTCCATTATATTTCATAAGTGCCAAAATCATTGAAATCCTCCCCAGCATTTAAGATTTTTTCCAATGCTGCATCTGTTTCCTCAGCCCATCCCAGAGGTCTGTCAGAGCTCCCACTCCAAAACCAGGAGTTTACACTGATTTCTTTCCCACCATTCCTTCTCTTCCCACCATATCCTGATTATAAAATTGCTTTCCTTCCTTTTAACTCTGTCTAGACTATTTTACTGGATTGGGAGCATTGACATGATGGGCTCTTCATTGCTTCTGAGAAGATATTTTTATTAAGTTCTCATCTCTTCTGCCTCTTGCACATCCTTCTAAATTTGCATTTTGTGTTTGACAAGAGCAGGAATTCATCAGAAATTGTGCTGCTGGGCACAGGCATGCCAATAGCATATATTTTGCCTTTTATTATTTTTCTCCCTATATAGTTCTGCCTTTCCACAGAGTTTCTGGAATGGAGGAAACGAATGCTCAAAGGTGCTGATTAACTGCTGTTCAGGGAGGAAAGAGGAAGAGGAGGGAAATTGGAAAGAATAATTGAAAAATGAATGAATAATCACAGTACCTTGCTTCCACTCACTGAGTTTTTCCCTTGCTCTTCCTTTTGACTTGCCCAATTTATACCTGAACTTGCCCAGACAGGATCTGCTGCCCATTTAAGGTGGAGAAAACTGATTTAAATGAGACTCCACACCACCTATGAAATCCAAGTTATCTCTAATAATGATGTATTTAACGTGATCAGACAACTTCCATGTGTCCAGAGATATTTTTTAGCCTCCCAAAACCACATTTACACCTCAAACCACCTCATCTGGAATCAGGTAGAGTCCGAAATGTGATGAGAGAAGGATGGGCTGCTGAGGCAGAAGGTCACCTCTGCTCACCTGTGTTTCACAGCTTTCCCTGCCAGGCTGCTCCGAGAGTGGCACATTCCCAGTTCCTCTGGGAAAAAGGGGGCAAATAATGGGAGCAGGAGTGCAGGACAGAGCTCCCAGAGGATGTTGAGAGAGGAGAGAGGCAGCAGAGTGTGTGTGGGAGGCTGACAGAGCAGCAGGAGCTGCAGGTGGGGAGGAGATGAGTGAGTCCAGCCCTGGGGATGAGTGAGTCCAGCCCTGGAGATGAGAGAGTCCAGCCCTGGGGATGAGTGAGTCCAGCCCTGGGGATGAGTGAGTCCAGCCCTGGGGATGAGTGAGTCCAGCCCTGGGATGAGTCCAGCCCTGGGGATGAGTGAGTCCAGCCCTGGGGATGAGTGAGTCCAGCCCTGGGGATGAGCAAATCCAGCCCTAGGGATGAGTGAGTCCAGCCCTGGGATGAGCAAGTCCAGCCCTGGGGATGAGTGAGTCCAGCCCTGGAGATGAGCAAATCCAGCCCTAGGGATGAGTGAGTCCAGCCCTGGGGATAAGCAAGTCCAGCCCCTGGGCTGAGTCCCTGCAGGATGTGGCTGTCCCAGCAGGCTCAGCAGTGTGGGAGCACTGGGTGTTCAGGAATAAACTGGGATTCCGTGAGTGGAGGATGCTGTGGGGCAGCAGCTCCTGTGGCAAGGTCAGTCCCACTCCACTGAGCAGCCCCTTGGTTAAAGGGAGTGTGGGAAAGCTCTGGGAGCACTCTGGATTTGTGATTTGAATTTTTTTTTCCCCCGAATTGGGGTATTTTTAGATTGCTCCTGTGTATTCTCATGGACAGGGCAGAGCTGGACAAAATAGGAGGGCAAGAGAGCACTGCCACTGGCAGCTGTGCCCTTGGACATTCAATTCACCTGCTCCTGATGTTCCAACCCTCTCTCTTCCACAGGACTGGAGTAATGGCATGAAACTGTGCTGTGAAAACTGATGTTTTCATTTTACAGTCGTTTACATCCAGCCTTTCACGAGGCAAAACCTCCCTGAAAACTCAGAACAAGTCGTTCCCAGCCCCACGCTGCTCTGACCACCTCGGACAGGTATGAGCAGCTCCATCCCCTCCCACCTGCATTTGGCAAGCACGAGGATTTTGCATGATTCTTGCCGAGGAATAAATAATTTTGCTGCCATGAGGGATGAGCATTTCCCTTTATTCCCTTTCCCACCTGCCTGCTGTTGGGTGCTGCCGTGGGGAGCTCTCCACCTGGACCTGGTGGCCCTTCCCAGGAGGACAACTGGAATTTCAGAGCCACCCATGGCAGCCTGGTGCCTTGGCCACCACACAGGTGAATGGGCACAGTGGCCACCACCCAGAGGGTGGCAGAAGCCACGGCTGCCATCCCAGGCCCCTGGGGAACAGCTCCTGCTCAGCAGCTGCTCCACAGGAGGGAGCAGTTCCCATGAATTTCTCGGCAATTTCCATGAATTTCAAAAGCATCCAATCCTCTCAGCCCGGAGCAGCAGCTGTCTGTGTCTGAATGCAGGAAGGGAGAGTCAGGAATTCAAAAGTGTTTCATGGAGACTGAATTTGGGGCTGATTTTTTTGTCTGTGCTCATTAATATATTTGGGTAACTGATGAGAAACGTAAAAGGCTCATAAACAGAAGAGATACAAATACTCAGTTTCCCAGTGTTTACAAAAACTTCTCTGTTTTGTCTGATCCCAGAGGATGTCTTCCTCAGACAACCACAACCTACTGGTTTTCTTTTCTACTTAAGCTCCTCTTTCTTTCTGAGCATCTCTCCTGGATTCTGCAGGCTCCCTGAATTTAAGGCACGAGAATAATCACTGATCTCTTTGCATGGCTGTGGTGAAATTAGGCTCTCTCAGCTCTCAGAGCCCTTCAGAGAGCTCAGGGCAAAGCAGCAGCATCAACAATTCCCCAATGCTTTCCCAAATTAAGTCTATTCCACACAACACCCCTAAAACCTGGCTTGTTCCCAGGCAGACTCGTGGGTGCTGTCCCCAGCTGGACTCCAGTGCCAGCATGGGGTTGGACATGTAAATATTCAGCTCATTGTAACCCAGACTTCCAAAATCAATCTGGAATTCCTGAGTGATGCATGGGCTGATTTCCCAAACAGTCCTGTCATACTGGAGCTCAAGCAGAATTTATTGGCTTGATGAAAAAATTGCTGGTGCAGTTCTGCACCTTGTGCTTCTCACAGAGCCCAGCCAGGTAACTAAAACAGCCCAAAATCCAGCAGGTCCTGTGAATCCTGCAGGATCTGAGATGCCCTGATCCAGGACTTCACAGGACCTTTAGTGTTCTTCACCACTCTCCTTTTTGCTGGAAGGATGAAAAGAAAAATTTCAGTGCCAGGAGAAAATTTCAGTGCCAGAACATCCGTGGGTTTAACCAGGAGAGGCACTTGGAGAGAGAGCCTTTGTTGGGGACCAGCAAAGTCAAACAGCTTTGCCTGTTCTCCTGGAGAACAAATTTACCCCCAAAGCTCCACAAGAAGGCTTTGCCATCGAAATGAGCCCTTGGCAGAGGCTGCCCCCACTGCTGGGTGATCAGCAAACACCAAAGAAATGAAAAGCTGAATGTTTGATGTGCCACAGAAAAATGGGTTTGTAGTTTTAGGAATTGCCTCATGGATTACTATGGGACCAAGATGGAGATTTTAGGGTGTCAGTCCCTTGTCCTTCTCCTTCTTCCCTCTTCTCCTTCTTCTTCCCTTTTCTGTGACCTCAGTTCCTATCATGTAGTAATTGGTAGAGAGAATTTAGTTTAGAAGAGACCTGTTAACAATATTGATAGTTATTTGATTTAGAAACAAAATAATGTACATAGAATCTTCCTATTTGATGATAAAACTCTATAATCTCTGTGCACTGGGTGTCATTGGCCATTTGGCACCTGGACACAGTGGAGACTCTGTGTTCCTGAACCCTTGATAACCTAGAATAAACAACCTGAAGCAGCAATGAAGTCTTTTGTTATTTTTCCCTGAGATGAGAGATTGAGAAGAAAAAGCATCCTGGGCACGAACCAGCTCTGTGGGGCCCAAATGGCTCCTCACAAGCCGAGGTTTGTGTGGCACCTCAGCTGGTCCAGCAGCTCCCATGGTCACACCCACACCTGGCTAAAAGGGAGGTGCTGCCTAAATATTTATTATCACTGCCTGCTTTCCTCATTAATCATCATCTCCCACTC
The DNA here is from genome assembly GCA_013396875.1 of Vireo altiloquus. Classification (NCBI taxonomy): domain Eukaryota; kingdom Metazoa; phylum Chordata; class Aves; order Passeriformes; family Vireonidae; genus Vireo; species Vireo altiloquus. The sequence continues at coordinate 29,993 of VZRF01011813.1, forward strand.
CGTGTTCCTTTTCTGTCTGGTTGGGTGTCAGCTGTGGGACCCAGCAGTTCTGGAATGTTCTTTCCCCACTGGTGGCTACCAGTGGCTGGTTAGGAGGTTCCTTGGTGAGTGTTTATCAGCAGTTAATTGTTTGACAGCTCGTCACTGACTGTCATCCCAGGCGTGGCAGATGGCCAACAAAAGGCAAACTGTGGCTCGCTGTCTTTTTGTGGCGTCTTGAAGGCTTTTAGGTTTTAAAGGGGAAAAAAAAAAACATTTTCATTGTAGATGTATCTGTGATCAGTCAGAAGAAAATGAGGGAAATCATTGAATTCTATTTTTAGTTTTAAGTGAACTTTCTAGTGGAAGGTGGCCCTGGCCATGGCAGGGGGTTGGAATTAGATGGTCTTTAAAGCCCCTTCCAACCCAACCCATTCCATGATTCTATGAATTATTCAGGAAGATGGGAGCTGGGGCTGCAGGTCTGAATCCTTCAGACATCTGGAGATATTTTTTTTTCCAGTGAAAAAAGCATAAAGGGATATAAAAAAAGCAATGAAGACCAATCCATACTCTGAGGAATGTATCACAAAAGTTTTCTTTTTTTGGCCTGAACAGAACCCTTTTTCAATGTGAAATGTGATTTCTGTGAGAATTCGATTTTCCATGGAGATGTTTGGGATGCCAGAGCTCATCCTGCTGCCGCTGAAACCAAACCAGAACACTGCTCTGTGTGATCCCAAACCATCCCTGTCCCCAGGTGAAGTGGGTAAAGCTCTTCTGCACCTTTCCTTTGAGAAGATTCATGACAAGACTGACCTTAATCCAACAGAGATTTTCTGTTCCTGCCTCACCTGCGCTCCAGAGGTGTCAGCAGAAGCTGTTTATTTCAATTTGCTGAAGCACCTGGAGTGCCGCTTCACGCCCCCACCTTTTCCCCCAGTTTTTGTCATGGCTCAGCTTCTCAGCAGCGAGATTATGACTAAGCCTGATAAATGTGTGGAAACTTGGTAATTCTCCACCCACTTCCTCCAACTCTCCTGCTCTGAGTCATTCTCTGCTGAGCTTTTGACATTTATTTTGAGTTTCTTCATTGTCGTGTGGCTGCCATAACACCACACAGAGCTGAGAATCCTCCAGGTACCACACGGGGGTTGGAGCTGGATGAGCTTTTAGGTTTCTTCCAACCCAAACCACACTATGAAATGGAGAAAGGGTATCCCTTGGGAGAGAAAAGGGATTAGGATAAGGTTTCGTTCTGAAAAATAACAGTTTCTGTGCACTGCTGGGCCTGTGCATTCCTGTTTGGGACCAAATGGGTCTGAGAGTGGTTTTGGTGTAGGAACTTCAACAGCTTCTGGGAGCGAGTTTGTCACTTAAAGAATGTCCACAGAGGTGACCAGCGGCTGGCCAGAAAAACCAGATTTATTCTACTAACTCACCTGGAAACATAATGGACAGGAGGAGGAAAATGAGTACCACAGAATCATGGAATATCCTGAGCTGGAAGGGATCCCTGAGGATCATCAAGTCCAAATCGTGTCCCTGTGCAGACATCCCAACCACCCCACCCTGTGCTGCCAGGAGTGGGGTTTGATGTGTGTAAAGCAGGAGAAAACCTCTGCCAGCCCACACCCCTCACCAGGGAGATGAGGAACTGTGTGTCCTAAATGTGGGACCTGCTTCCCTCGCCGAGGTCTGTGCCAAAAGCCATGCTGGATGTGGGAAATGTATAAGGTGAGAAGGCTTTTAGTTTGAGTGAGAAAAGCAAGTTTCAGAAATAAAGCAATGATTTTAGGTTTAGCTGTAACTGCAAAAATCAGAACGTAGAAGAAGATACAATAATCTAGACTGCAAGGACATTAGAACAAGGGTTAGTGTTCCTAGGTTTGGCTCAGAGAAGAATTGAAGCTGCAGAAAATGTGCTTAGCAAAGATACTGAAGTTTTAAGCTCAATAATGGAATATTGTGCATTGTTATTGCAAGGCATACAAGCGAGCATTGTCTGTAACAGGTGCATGTGTGCTTTTTAGTGACTGGTTAGAACACTTGTCTGTAAACTCTAGAAGCATGCTGTTGGCTGAAAAGCTTTTAAGAATGTTCTGTAACTAAGAAATCACAGGTTGTCAGCAGTTGTGAGCCATGTACGTCTCTTGTGTACATGAGGCTGATGTCTGAATGAAATAATAAAAACTTGTGAAACGTCTGCCTGCTCCCCTGTCCTGTTGGAAAAAGCACTCCAACAGCTGGGTTCCCGAAGGATCTGCTGCTGTGAGGATCTGGTACAGCCCCAGCAGCTCCTCAGCAGTGGGAAATCAGCTATATTCCCAGTTCAGCTTGGCTTTAAGAAGTTATGGAATATTCTTGGAAGAGATCTGTGTGTGTGGAGGCCAAGGGTAGCTGCTGCTGGATCCATGGAGTGACTCCACCGAGCAGCCAGGACATCCTGTGCTGCAGGGATAACTGCTGGGCAGGGATGTCGCCTGGAGAGGATGGAGCGAGGTAAATGCTGAAGCACTACCCAAAAATGTCTGCTCAGCAGGCTCAGGATAATCACAGAAAGCAGAGATCTTGCTGCTCCGTGGCTCTGGTTCGGTGTCCATCAGCCAGAACACCCCCGAGGTTGTGTTTGCTGCTCTCAGGACACACCAGCTCCTGAATTACTTGCTCTGTGTCAATGGCACCTTTCATTTTGGGTGTTTCTGTGGCAATTGCCTGAGCTGTGGCCTGCATTTTCCTTCATTCAGTGCATTTCCCATCCTGAATCTGGTTATTTGACAGTGTTTTTCCACGGACCTCGTGCCCTGTATCACAGGATTACAGGCTCTGACTCAGGTTTCTGCTATTGCTATTTTGATTTCTTTTCACCTCCAAAAATGCAAGTACTTAACTCTGCCAGGTCTGTACAAAGACAGCCCATTGAGGAGTGAGGGCAATTGTTGAAAATGCAAAAGAAGACAACTTAAAATAGCAGCAGTACAGTGGGGAACTTGCCCAGCTTTTTTTTTTTTCCCCGAGATTTAAAATTCAAAGAGAGATGATGGTATTAACATATACTGAACTACTGCATAAGAAGGCTGCTGTAGCATAAATGCATCACATGGAATACTTTTATTCCTACATTTTACAGCGATTTTCATGACTGGCAAGGTATTGTTTAAAATGCAGTTTGATTAAATTCATTCAGAGGAGAAGCACTGTATTAAATCTTTCAGAAAGCACTTTGTATCACACTGAGTTGCATCAGTCACACTCTGCTATGATTGCAACAAAAGCCAAGACTAAAATTGTTTAATTTTAGATGGTATATGTTTACAGTCTATAATAAGATATCAAATGTTCTCTCTCCAAACAGTTGTCTTTATCACAAAAAAAATATATATATAAAAATCCTTTCAGACAGTATGTGAATCTGTCTGCTTTTCCTTTTCCACCTCAGCTCTTGAAAACACGAGGAGTGCACTTAGTCATTAATCAGTGACAGGGACAATTCGACCAATGCAATTAGCTGCACTTGTTCTATTAATAATCAAGCACGGCACCAACGCTGCTGCTCTCAGGTGTTAATCAGGACACGGCGTAGCTCGGCGTTACTTCCCTCAAAGTGCGAGAGGAAATGCAGATTAATGGAAAATCAATGTGAGATATGGAAGTGTGACACGCACTTGTCAGTAAAATTCCGCTCTCTGGAGAAGACACGAAGATAATGCAGCTGTACAAAAGGCAACTCAATTTATCAGAGACTGTTACAGACCTGACTGGTTAATGAACCCAGAAATCCTTTAATATCAGGAACTGGAGAAATTATCGTGGCTGCTGCCTTGTGTTTCACAGTTATGAGCAGAAACGCGCCTGGGTGATGAAGCAGCATCCAACTCCTCCAACGTGCAGCTTTTAATTCTCTGAGAGGTTTGGTGGTTCAGAGGCAGGTTCAGTGTGTGCTGTGGTGTTCCTGGTGTGAGCACTCCTCATTCCAGGGGTATCCCACACTCCATCCTCTCGCTCCCAGGTCTGCTGTGCGAGCTGGGGAGGGTGTGGGAGCAGGGCAGAGCTGGCTCTGCAGCACATCCATCAGCAGATTTAAGGGGCCCCTGCCTGCTCCACCAAACACCTTCTCCTGATTTGCCATCAAAGTGGAAGCATTTCAATATCTGAAAGGAGCCAGGCCTTTGACTTCTCTGGCGGCAGATTCCTTGGAGATGTATTTCCCAGTCACATACCAACTTTTTTCTCTGTTTTCAGTTAAACACCCCATCCAAGCCCTCCCAGAGCTCTGTTAAAGTGACCAGAGTGTAAGAGCAGTGAGGAAGCTGAGCCTCGGGACTCTGTGCCCCTGCACAATGGACAGTGACATTCCCACCATGGAGGACACAGAAGGGGACTTGGCCTGGTGTCAGCCAGGCTGGCAGGTTGGTTTTGGCTTCTCTCAAAAGGAGGGACTCTCGATCATTTAGGATGCTTTATGGGGTCATTTCAGGGTTTCATGGAAGCAAGCATCTAGCAAAGTATATACCTCAGTGCTATCAGGCCATTAATCAGAACCCTCCTCTTCTCCCTCCCCGAATTAACCCACTAATTTCAGTGCTAATTAACCTATCAGTCAAAGCAGATAACAGCTACCTTCGAGAGAGATAGCTCACCATCTACCTCCCTATTTATTTATTAATCTCCCTGCTGCAAGAAACAAGCTGGGACACCACTGGCAATGTTGGCTGCAATCCCCCAGGGTCACAGGGAGCCCCAGCGACCTGAGTCCTTATTAGGATCAAGGGGCTTCATTTCTGGAGAGGCTCATCCCCCTGTCCCTGTGTGCTGTTATTGATGAGAATGATTCATGCTTGTAGGCTCATGCTGCACAGAGGTGTTTGTTCAGTTGGCAGAGGGCAGGGTTAGATTAATTCTGGGAAGGAATTGTTCCCTGTGAGAGTGGGCAGGCCCTGGCACAGCTGTGGCTGCCCCTGGATCCCTGGCAGTGCCCAAGGCCAGGCTGGACATTGGGGCTGGGAGCAGCCTGGCACAGTGGGAGGTGTCCCTGCCATGGCATTAAGGTCCCTTCCACCCCAAGGTGCCACTCTGCATTCTGTGATCCTACAAAGAGTATTGATTCCAAGGCACTGTGCCATTTAAAGTCAGTCCTTCACAGGATGCAGGGAGCTCCTCTGCAGGCAGCTTTGGGCTGTGACCCAGCAGCAGAGGGGAGCTAGAGCACAGTGTGACGCGGGAAAAGCAGATTTACTACACCCCTGGAATTGCAGAAGAGGCTTGGCCACCCCTGAACGACAGAGATTTGGCCCTTGTGGCTCAGCCAGCCCATGGCCCTGGAGGAGTTATTCTCACAACCAAACAAGGGCAGGACCTGACCTCTACAAAACCACCTCATTCCACACTGCTCTTGTCCTGAGCTGAAATGATGAAGTACTACTTTGTACCACAACATTATCCCTTAATATCTGCCTCTGATGGACTTTGTTCCATTTACTATATTTTCTCTGTTTTTCCCTAATGCTTTTAGTGTCTTGGAACTATTTATCCAGAGAGAAAGATGAATTTGGCCTTTTAGATCAAATTTAACTAACTTTTATTTTGGTAATCTATTTTAGATGTTTGCATTTAAAAAAAAAAAAAGGAAAACCACGTTTCCTCCTTTATAGCCCATTATAGTCTAATGATTTCAGGGAAATATCAAATTAAAAAGCTGACAAAAACATATATAGAACCTGGCAATCCCCTCTGGAGTTTTAAAGCTTATGATCACACGGAGCTTGCCAGAGAAGTTTTTATCTCCTCCAAATCACTGAGCCATTACAAAGCATCCTGTGATTATGTAATTAGGTGATACATCATCTGTATTAAAAATGCTTCTGAAAATTTGTGTTACCTGTGAGCTGCATATGAACAGGGGCCTGTTTTCAGCTGTGGCATTGAGGCTGCTTTAGCAGGGGATGTAATTTTTTTTACTCCTGTATCCATATTTATTTCTCTCTTTATTCTCTCACTTTCGCTGTCCCTGGTCATAAACACGGAGGGAAAAAATATGATCTATGTAATAAAATGTAAATTTGCTCTGAGGCCAAACAATGGAGAAATGTTTCACAGTCCTTGAATCTTGAATCAAATAAAATAAAAGGATAGAAGGAAATTGATATTGGGTTTCTCGGTTTCCAGCACATTTCATTCCCCCTGGGAAATCTGTAGGGAAGCAAACCATGACCATGAGCTTTGGCAGGTGGGTGGCCCAGGATAGAGCAACCAGGGAGCCTAAAAGCAGTTTAGAGCATCCAGTTACCTCCAGAACTGGGGAGAAGGGGTCTAAATTGATGACAGAGAGAGAGATTGAGAGATCTAAACATCATTTTATCCCTGATAACTCTCCAGCCTCTCATCCTGTTGGGTGTGAGGGATGAAGAATTCCATGCGTGGGGCAGTGAGGTCTCCTCCATGGCCACTCCTTCCCTGTTCCACCTTCTCCCTCTGATCCAATAAACCATTTCCTACCTACTGCTTGAGCCAAATCTGCTCAGCTTGGCCCAAATTCGTTTTGGAGAGCACATGGAAGCATTTTGGCCAGGGCACGAAGAGGCAAGGCCAAAATACTCCAATCTACATCGGAGTTCAGCCTCCATCCCGGAGGAGTTTAGCCAAACCAGCACAGTCTGCAGGCAAAAAGAAGCAAGACAGACGTAGTTATAAATGTTTTGTTTCCTTGGAGGCAGCCTTTGGACTGCATTGATTTTCCTCTTATTTAATACTCAGGCAGCTTCCCACTTTTCTGCACAGCAGCATTCCCTGGTAATTCCAGTGCCCCCTCCCCACAGAGGCACAAAACAGAGACATGGCACACACACTCCTGCACTTCAGGCCGAACAGCAAGCTCACTAATTCTACACATTCTGCCTTCCTTCCGTTTTTAACTTGCTCCATAGGAAAGTGGGAAGATTGCTGGATTTATAATACACTGTCATCCAGAATCAGAGGAAAAAAAAAAACATCATATAGAGAGAAAACCACTCTGCTGGGCAATCTTGCTCTGAAATAAGGGTGGGGAGAAGGGAAAGAGACAATTAAAAGCAAGTGTCCTCCTTTTATCTGATCCCTGCTGTTCTTTTTAGAGCCACGCAGCCAGCAAAGCTACCTCTGATGCTTTTAAAGAAGCCAGGAAAAGTAACGTCGGCTCTTAAGGAAATCCAGATTTTCCTTTGAGTCCTCTTTATTCCCGCCTCAAAACAAGGCAGTGAAGGGGGCAGAAGCTCCTGGAGGGGGTCAAGGGAAGGCAATCTCACAGTGAAGTGTGTTGGCCTCTCCATCCTGCGGCATCAGGATTTGTTTCCTAAGCACCAGAGATTTTTTCTCTTACAGGACGTCCTGGTGCAGGGTGTTGGAGTCTAGGAAAAGCTTGGGAACTTTTCCTGCTCCTCTGGGTGTTTGTTTTACCCTCAGAGCTCCACAAAAAATGCCTGGCCTGCGAACCAAGCTCGTGGGAGCATTTACCCCCAATTCTGGGTGAGCTGAGAGCACCAAAGGAATGAGGAGATGTTGTTTAGTGCACCACAGAGTGTGGAGTTGGAGTTTTCAGGTTTTGCTAAATATATTATATGGAGCCAACATGGAGATTCTAGAGTGTTGGCTTCTTCTTCATCATCTTCTTCTCTCTTCTCCTTCTCTTCCTTTTTCCCTCTGACATGAGTTCCTGTGGTTTGTTAATTGGTAGATAGAATTTAGTGTAGAGGAGACATGTCAATAAGGTTGATATTCACTGGTTTTGGGAACAAAATAAGATAGGTAAAGTTTTCTAACTGGTTGATAATAGATCTAAAAGCTACCTGCTTTGGGTAGCCATTGCCATTCTGCCCTTGTGTTCCTGGAGGTCACAGCACAGTCTGTGCCTCCCAAACTTTGATAAGAAAGAAAAATAAACAAGTTTTGAAACAGCAGAAAGAAGCCTCATTTCATCTTTTTGGGACATGGGACACTGAAATCAGGAACACAGCCAGGCCAGGAGTCAGGGTCCAGAGAAGAACCTCCCACCTGACACTGGGGTATCCATAAGAAACAGGGGCCATTCTTCACCCCAAAACAGCTTTGGGCTCACTCTCAGAGTGGAATACTCTGAACTGTGCCAGCCTGAGGGCTTCTGCTGACCCCTCACAGCCACATCTCAAAACTGGGGATGTTTGCCATGACAGGCATCGAGCAAAGAGTGGTCTGGGGCTCCTTGAAGCCTCCATTTGACCCAGGTGTCAAATCAACCTCTTTCACCACTGAATGTTGAATAGTAAATGCTTAAAGGAATCCTCACAGTGGAGAGGATAAAACAATACCCTGGCTGAAGCTGGCTTGTATGAAATGTTCATTGAAGAACAGCAAGTAGCAAGTGGATTAATAAACCAAGCCAAAAAAAGAATTTAAAAAAAAAGAATTTGTTTTCTTTTTGGATAGTTTTCAAGCAATTAAGAGGGAAAAATTTTATAAAGCAAATTGGTTGTCTCAGGCTCTCCAGCCAAACCAGGGAGGTCTTGTAGTAATGTTTTTATATTCCTTTTCAAGATATTTTACAACAGTTGTGTGCTCCTACTGCTGCAGCTCATCCCAGCTACTCCCAACGAGCAGAGACTAAGATCTTCTCACTGTTATTGAGCAATGATTCCTCACAGCTGGTGGAAAACAGCTCCTGGCTGTGTATGGTATAACTTACATCCGCCTGCCTTTAAAATCTAGTTAGTGCAATAACTTTAATTAATAGGAAAACATCGCCAGGTTGGATAACTCAGCTTCACCTTTTTACCCCCGTGAGCAGGAGCTGGTAATACAAAACCATGGCCTTTCTCCTGAGAACTGCAGAGGATTTTTTTTTTGTCTCTTGGCACCTTCACAAATGACTCAAAGAAAGTTTGTGGCTCACTTTGCATCTGGCAATTTCCTGCCTGGCACATGTGGGAGGTAAGAGCATGTGAACATCACGTCACAGGGAAATGAAGGTGAATCTGGCTTTATAAAAGTGCTATTTCACACCTCCACAGTCATCTGTTGTTCATTTTATTTCATTTTCAGTTATTTTTGCCCTCCCACCCAGATCCAGGACCCCTAACTTCTGGAAGAATATTGATGGGAAACAGAAGACCTCTATTTCACATCCAAAAAAGATTTTCCCCGTGGGAAATAAAGATCTTGTCTGCTTTTCTTTCAGCTATATCAGCTGATCTAATAAAAAGTAGTGTCTTTGCTGAACTTGCTGTGCTTCTGTCCTCAGAGCATTCCAGCTGCTGATAGCACAGTGATTGCCCCAATAAAACATGACAATGATGATTAAGCAGCCAGCTTAGCCCAGGCTGCAGCTGCAGGCAAGCACAGCCTGTGCAGGGCCTGCTGAATGCCCACAAACCAGAGGGGTCAGGGCTGTGTGCCCCAGGGAGATCCCCTGACCATTCCTGGCTGTCCCCAGCTGTGGGATCACAGAACCATTCAGGTTGGAACAGACCTGTGGGGTCAAGTCCCAGCTGTGCCCTATCCCCACCTTGTCCCCAGCCCAGAGCTCTGAGTGCCACCTCCAGCACTTCCCTGGGACACCTCCAGGGATGGACACTCCAAACCTCCCTGGGCAGCTCCTGCCAATCCCTGAGCACCCTTTCCATGGGGAAATTCCTGCTGATGTCCCACCGGAGCCTCCCCTGGCCCAGCCTGAGGCTGTTCCCTCTCCTCCTGTCCCTGTTCCCTGCCAGCAGAGCCTGACCCCCTCCTGTCAGGGAGTTGTGCAGAGCCACAAGGTCCCCCCGGAGCCTCCTTTGCTCCAGGCTGAGCTCCTTTCCCAGCTCCCTCAGGAATTCTCCAGCCCCTTCCCAGCTCCCTCAGGAATTCTCCAGCCCCTTCCCAGCTCCCTCAGCCCCTCCTGGGGCTCCAGCCCCTTCCCCATCTTCCTCAGCCGCTCCTCACTGCTCATCCCCAGCTCCAGGGGTGGCTGTCCATGAGAAGTGACCCCTCTGGGCAATGACCACCAGGAGCTGGTGACAGCCACTCCAGCCACACACAGGAGCATTTCAGCCTGTGGGGCCAAACTGGAGAAGGCACAAACCCGAACCTCCAAGGCCTGTGCAGGGCAGAGAGCAGGCTCTCTCCCTCATGCTTTACCCTGCAGTGGCAGGACCCAACCCAGCGAGAGGCTCTGGGATCCCAGTCCAAACCAGTATAACAGCAGTGCCTGGTGGTTTGTGCGTGCAGGGCGAGGGCAGCACCCACAGTTCCATCCATTACCTGACCTCGTGTCTCACCTTGGCACCCGAGCCAGGGCTGCAGCTGCTGCCTCAGCATCTCGCTCTCGTGGTCTGAGCAGCTCTGAAGAGCTCTCTGCAGCCCCAGGTGATGTCCCAGATCCCAGGAGGGCACACAAACCACGCCAGCAGCACGAGGGAATGAGGGAGTTTCATTTATGATTCACAGGGAAGTGGAGGGGAAGGAAAAGCACTCGTGGAGAAGGATGGTGAGTCTCCTGCTCTTGAGGAAAATTGTTTTGCTTGAGACTTCGCCTTTCAGCAGAGCTCTTTTTGTTCCGATTTTAAAGTTATAGATTAGTCTGTCTGATTTAGGCAGAAAATAAGCCATTAGTTTAGCCAGCTTTAACAAACGTCTCTAATGGAAGCATTTTCAAATATATTCTCATTTCCCACGAATTTCCACTTATCAGGGCTATAAAAGTTAGTTTGTGTATGGCATTGCTGAAGCACATTTAGACAAAAACCATAAAGACGGATTTTATTTTCAGCATAAAGGATTTAGCTATGGTTCAGTTGTCAAAATTGCTCGACTGAAACTAATTTACAAAGGGAAACTGTATTTTTGATTAATCAGAAATTTCCACAAAGAACATCTGCTTTCTGTAGGAAATGTTGACATGGCAAAGAAACACATTTCAGGAGCACAGTCCAGCCCAAACATAAACATGTTTTAAGCTCTTGAATTTCAGAATCTTTCAGTTCCGCATCTTTTAAAAAGCTGGAATGAAATTCTCAAACGATTCCTCCTCTCTTTAAGTTCATTAAAGGGAATTAGGAATTACCTGAGCAGTGCTGAATGTCCTGAGAGGAAACCTGTGGAGTTATCTCTCATTGGTGCAGGATGCTGGTGGTCCCTCAGGAGGAGGAGGAGGAGGAGAGGAGAAGGAGAAGGAGAAGGAGAAGGAGAAGGAGAAGGAGAAGGAGAAGGAGAAGGAGAAGGAGAAGGAGAAGGAGAAGGAGAAGGAGAAGGAGAAGGATAAGGAGAAGGAGAAGGAGAAGGAGAAGGAGAAGGAGAAGGAGAAGGAGAAGGAGAAGGAGAAGGAGAAGGAGAAGGAGAAGGAGAAGGAGAAGGAGAAGGAGAAGGAGAAGGAGAAGGAGAAGGAGAAGGAGACTGCTCCAATCTGCAGCTTTCCAGGCACACAAAACAGAATGTGGAGCTGTTTGTATGAGCTGGACCAATAATCTGATTTATTGTTCCCTGGATCTGAGGAGTCCCTGCTGAGAACTGGTGAAATGTAAACCCCACCCTGGGAAAAAAAATCAGGTGTTCTGCTTTTGTGTCTGAGGCTCTGTTTGCAGTTTAAAAAAGAAAGTATCATTAATAAAGATTTTTTCCCCCACTTTATCTGATACAAACTGTCCATAAAAGATGGTAGGAGTAACACCACATTCTTTTGTAGATCACATGTTAGAGATTCACCATCTGAGCACTCCTTCTGCTTCTAATCTCATTTATTTTGTTCCGAGCTTCCAGTGAACCACGTGGGCTGAGACATTATGGCTTTTCAATAGCTCAACAAACATATTTAGAATGCTTAATTGAAGCTTAACCTTTATTTTGTTCGATAAATGTATTCTCCATCTAACAGCTTCAAACAAGAAAATAACTTTGTTGAGGTTTCACATTTTGTCGGCATTGTTTCCCTCTAAAGATAGAGAAAATGAAGCCTCTACAATAAATTGATGGAACAGGGAATCAACAGAGGAAAAAATAATTTTGATGATTTCTTCTTTGCACTGCAATTATATTCAGTACACTTGACAATGAAATAAACAAATAGTACAAATGAAGACATTAATTTCCTTTCTATCCACACAATTTTAATTAGAATCATTTAATTAGTCTTGGCTACAGTTTCTCGAGAAGATTGCACAGCACACATTTAAGCTACTCTCCTGCACAAAGATGTATTTATCATTGTTTATTAAGTACAACAAATAGCTACCACAGTTCTAGGTAGGCCATGATGAATGCTGTTGTCAAAAACAATTCTTTATCACCAAATTTATTTCAAAGCAAAGTTCTCTCCATGTTCATTAGTTATTAAGCTTTTGCTATTTTAATTGTTATAATAAATATAATGACATATTTAATATATTAACTAACTTTTTATGACGTGTCATTTTTTGTAGCTGGCAATAAATGTCCCGGAGCCTTGAAATAATTTTTTCCCTGTTTGGTTTGCCAGGGCTTTTGCTCTAGAAAAACAACCTGAACATGAAATCACAGAAAATTGCTCTGAAAGGACTTCAGGTTCATCTTCAGAGGTCACTCGATTTATCCTTTCTCCCTCCTCCCCACTGCTGGTGGCGTTTGGTGTAGAATTGGAGCCTCCAGCTCCCAAGGTTTCAAAGGCTCCACAGGTTCCTCCAGTGGTTCACTCATTTCACACTGGGAAAAACTTTCCTGGTCTTACCCAAATATTCCTTCCAGTTTAGGTAGATCATTGCACGTGGCAGACCTGGAGAAGACATCCATCCTTCCCCAAAACTCTGTTTCCGTGTCTCCTTTTGGTCCTCTCCAAACTCTGCTGAGTGTTTCGTTTTCCAGCTCTTCCTCTCAAGGTCAGACGTGTCAGGTTTTGCAACTCCTTCAAAAGGCAATAATTGTGAAGTGGGCGTCTCATTAGGACAGGAGATCATAACTCTGGCAGGAATAATAAACCACAAATTTATTTCAGCATATCAGCAGTGTTGGGTTAGTGCTTGATCACCTCAGCGCTTTTCCAACTTAATGAGTCTGTGATTCTGTGAGTTTATAACTGAGCCATTGTCACAACTGAGAAAATGTGAGTCAATTTTTTTTTCCTGTTGTCAGTTACAAGTAGAACTGGAAAAACAGTCACAACAAAGAGTTTCTCAGCTGAAATCTTGTCTTTCATTCCTTGCAGGAACTGCCCAGAAACCTGACGGTTTTCTCGCCTGGGTTTTCTACTTAATGTTATTGACTGAAAACTTTTAGTTAATATCTCCTGGCTTCTACCTCACTTCCAGGCACTGTTCCCAAGCCTTCATTAGCCAGGTTTCCAACACCCTCATTGGATATCTGAGCCAAAGAAAGGCAGATCCTACAAATAAGTTGGTGAAAGTGTGAGCGGCAGTGAAACCCATCGAGAGCCACAGAGCCCTGGGAAGAGGAGAGCAGAGTCACACTCAGGGCTTGGAGGTTTAAAAGGATATTTAATAGATGAACTCCATGCAAAAACTTGGGTTCCTAAAACAATATTTTACTGTAATCATGGAGTGGTTTGGGTTGGAAGGGACCTTAAAGCTCATCCAATACCATGGGCAGGGACACTTTCCACTGTCCCAGGCTGCTCCAAGCTCCAATGTCCAGCCTGGCCTTGGGCACTGCCAGGGATCCAGGGGCAGCCACAGCTGCTCTGGGCACTCTGTGCCAGGTCTCACAGCCAAGAATTTCTTCCCAATATCTAAAGAAATAAAGAATTCTTCTTCTCGAGCACAGTCATTGATATTTTCTTTTCCTTCCTCATAGTTTTAATGCCATTATTGTAGGATAATCCTGATGGTGTGCAGAGCACGATGATCACATCAGATGGTCCAAATATTTTTTCTGAGTGAATCAACACTCGATGATCATAGGTCCCAGAGAGACAGAAAAATTTGCACAGGGATGTGGGAAGAGAAAAAAATTCAGAATGTCTAGTGAAAAATTGAAGTGAGAAGTAGCGTTTTTGAAGAAGTTGCTAAGCTGATTTGTTAACCAGGGGCAAAACGTGCCTTCTGTGGAAGGTATAAAAGGAAATCAGATATTAAATGTGAAGAAAACCCAGTGTATAAACTTGAGTAAAGGGAAGGACTTTAGAAGTACAGTAAACAGAAAAGAAAGCTTAATTCTTAGGAAAAGTCCACTCATAACTGTTGAGGAAAATAAGACACAATTATAAGGAGTTTTTGTGCAAAGGAAATCCCAGCAGTGTTCTGGGTTTATCACGTCACAATAATGGTGATAAGGTTGTTAATAACAATGCAGGGAAAGGGGAACTGCTCCACAAATATTCACATCTCCTGCTTTCCAAAGAAATATGAGGATGGAGTATTAAGGAGTCAGGTATTAACTACTTAGTATGCTAAAAAAATGCATATAAATACAAATATTTAAAAACTGACAGCCCTGATCCCATCTACAGAGCTTGACCATGTGTAGCCAGGTGAGGTTATCTTAGGAGAATATTGGGATTTAATACATGATCGATCCTAGAGAAATTCCAGCAGATTGTTGGAGCATTCATGTTGTGGCAGCGCTCCAGACACACACCAGCACAGCCTTGGCACCTCTAAACCACTTCCCCTGACCTCAGTCCTGGGCAAATAATGGGATTAGAGATTCAAGAAGAAGTGAAGGTGGGAATGCGATTGTTGTTCCACATGTGTGATCCCATGAAATGGCTCCTGTCAAACAAACCCACAACCCTGATTTTGTTTCGCTGCTCACATCACCGGCGTGGCTTCTGTGCCACTCTGACTTCTGTAAGGTATCTGACTCAGCCTTGGGAACATTCTGATTGAAAATGAGAATTGCTCAATAGCAATAAAACAGAGGTTAAATCTATTAAAAATGGGCAAGCTAATGGATCTGAAATGGAGTCATCAGAGGGGAATCATAATTAAGTGCAGTGCTGGGATTTTGCTGGTATCTGCTTACTGCTATTAATCATTTTCAGTAGTGATTGGCTGGTAAAAGTTTCAGATGACACAAAGATTGATGTGAAGGTAAATAATCATGCGAGCAGAGAAATCATGAAGACTATTCTGGATCCCTCACTCACCCTCTTCCTCAGAACGAGCATGTGTAATAAAAAAGATGTGTTTAGAAGACAAGATTGTGGCCATATCTGCTAAATTTAGTTTGATACCTTGCAAGTTATCCCAAGGAAAATTATTTAGCTTCCCATGCAGCAAAGGAACAACAGCTCTGAGAGGATGCACCAGCAGAAAGGATCCATGCTCCTGACAGTAGAGGGGATGTAAATCCACTCTGGTTCCTCTGGAGATATTCCAGTGCTGGTAGAAAGAATTTGGGAAAAAAAAACCCCACAAACTCCTCAGGGGAGGAAAATGATTGTCCAAGGGAAATTGTGGGTTTGGGTTGGTTTGGTGCCTGTCCTTTAAAAGGGCATTGAAGCTGCTTCAGACGGGGTCAGGCAGAGCCCACCAGGAGCTGTTCCCTTCCAGGGCAGGCAACCTCACAAGGGAGAATCCTGCTGGGTACTGGGAAGAGCCCTAAAGGAAAAGGCAGCAAATTTGAAGTCGAAGCAAGATATATTCAAACAAGAAATAAGACAAATATTCAGTAGAATGGAAGTTCTTTCTTTTTTAGGAAAAACTGGGAGGGTTTTCCATCTGCTGAGGCTTTCAGAGGCCTTTTGGAGATGACTCTTTGACAATCAAGATGAACCACAAGGATTATTTTAGGGGAGATTTGAGTGCAATAATAATGTTTAGAAAGATGTCAAAACCCTCCGAACTAAATCTTTATGAATCCACATGAATTACTCCAGTTGTGGTGTCACTGTAAACAGTTACAGCCAACAATTACAATCATATTTTAAGGCTCATATTCTTGACCCATGTGCAAACAGAGATGAAAAACTGGGACAATGATCCAAAAGCAACTGAATTTGGGTTTAAAAGTCCCAAAAGATGCAGCCCTACCCATAGTTGTTCCACTCTGAGGAAGTTTTCCCATGTGTTTTTCTGATTTTCTGCTTCTTATTATTCAATTTATGGCTCTCAAATGATGATGTCTGCTTTCTGTTCCCTATTCTGTAACTTTCCACGTGTTTGTCTATATTTCTCTATCTGCAATTCCACCTGTTTTCATGAATCAGTGCATTTTAATGAGTCTACATTTTATTCATATATAAATATATAATATTTTTATATGTATATCCTAAATAAAAACATACCAGAAAGAAATTCTTTTTACCAGTACTTTGACACATCTCTATTTTCAGCCCTAAATTCTACAGCCATTTTTTACTACAGAAACACATCTCCATTTCCATGTCATTGATTCTGGAGTTTTTTAGGTTGAAAATATAAGGTAATAAAACCACATTCAAGGAGTTGCTGGTGAAACTCATAAAACTCTTTGCAACTTAATAATTGCTTTTTTCATCATTTCATGTAATCAATCACCTTTTAATCCCCACTACAGGAGATAATATTTCTATCCAAAACAAGTAGAGTGAATGCTCAAAATACGATTTTTCATGGGAAAAAGAATCAAGTGTTCTGCTAACATCAAAATGTACCTTTCACACACGTCTCTTTTATCTCACACGCAAGTTAAATATGAATACTAATAAAATAATTCAAGCTCATCTAACAAGCATCTGCATTCATCCGTTTCCTTCTCATTGTTCAGGTATCGATAATTAATTAGTTACAGCTTCATCTCATGCTCATGCAGACTTTTAAGAACACTTGACACGAACTTTAAAACAACAGAGCAGCCTTGAATCCATTCGAGGCTCTCAGAACAATGATAACCGAGCGTGAGATCTCAGTTTCTGCTCTCATTAATATGAGGAGCAGCTTTCCCTCCCCAAACCCAGCTGAAAAGCTTTGCTGGAACTCCTCACGCGAGCGCAAACACACTTGAAAAAGAGCCTGCAGCAGCTGCTTGAACTACTTAAATAAAAACAGCTTTTGTGGAGAGCAGGAGCAATTCAGTGTGAATTATGAATGACAGTGGACTTCAGAATCTGTTCTCTGTCTGAAAATACAAATATCACTTGTAGGACACTTTTTTTTTCCCCCCCTTAGCTACTGTAGCATCAAATAAGTGCTGCTATACGTCTTGATTTACCAACTAAAGTTAAGTGTCAGATTTTAGGCAAATAAAAATGATTAAAATATGACAGCTGGTAAATTATGCTAACACCTGGTAACAAATCATTCCCGACAGTTCAATAGCGAACTTCTTAAAGCACAGCTATTAATATTATAAACAGTGTAATGCAAAAAATTGTAGGACTTGACTAACATGCTCAGTTTATCTTAATGTGGAAAAATGTCGTACCTTATTCCTTAGGATTGAAGAAAATTGGAGCTGAATAATTGCAAACACTCAAATACTTCTAAGTAACATCAGTGAGGTAGATCAGAACCAGCTGAATATGAAATTTTCAATGTAGGATGATGTTCAGACTATTCCTGGTGCCATTAATTCAATTAATGTTCCGTTTACGGGGGGAGATTTCCAAGTGTGTAAATATTTAGGCGGCCTTTGATATCGACGTCATCAAATTCTTTGTGATCTGGTAAAAAATCAGAATAATTTAGGTTGGAAAGTCCTCTGAGACCATGGAGACCAACCTTTGACCAGCCACCTCCTTGCCAGCACCAGGTCTGGACAGCTTGGATTATTTGGAATAAGGGTGACCCATCCCTCCACACCAGGTTTTGGAAGATCACTCTCCTTACCCACATCCAAGGGGAATCTTTTCAGTTGGGTGTATAACTTTTAATGAAATAAATCACTTTTAAACCCACTAATTGCCTCATTTGTTTGTCTGATAATGGCACAAGAGTAGTGTGCTTAAATGAACCTTCAAAGGATTTCAAACCATGGATTTCATGATTTTTTTTATAATTACTTAACAAGACAATCTAAAGACAATGGAAATGTGTCTGCAGACATTGAGGTCTATCCTGCAGCTCACAAAGGACTGGAGGAGAGGGAGAAACGAGCTCTGCTTTCTCCTCATCCACCTTTGTCTCTAACCTCTTTCCTGGACTCTTAAACTGAACTTCAGCTCAGCATAAAATTCAGCAGAATGCACTCTGTCCCAAATGTTATGAAGGATAGATGAGGTACCAGGCACATATCCCATCCCTTGACATATGAGGAGACTCTTCAGCTCAGTGTTAAAATGTGAAAATATATGAGCTAGAACCACATAATCTCTGTTCATGACAGAGGACACTGATTAATGTAACATTAATGTGCTTTCAAAGACGGCATCAAGCAGAAACCTCACAATTTCACAAATGAATTTTGTATTATTTTTTATTTTTCATAGTGCCTCTCTGGTTTTATTTCTCCAAGTTGCAGTGGAATAATTATTGCTGTATTATACATGTGTCTGTGCACAGTTTGAGGAACTAAAAATAAACTATGGCTTTACTGATACATTTTTTGACTGATGCATTTTTTGACTTTGTCATAGATAATTTATGGAATAATTTTACACTTCTGCAACACCCAGCTTACAATTCACATTCCAATCCATGAGGTGTCATTTGCAATTTGCGATGGATTCTTAATGAAATTCTTTGGATCTTACCTTCTAAATGTTTCATTTTATGCTTGGGCAGAAGAGAGAAAGTGTGTTCATATACATTTATACATTGTAAATGGAAATAAAGCTATGATCTGGCTCATCTTTCTAATCTATTTATCCTCCCAACTCCCCCAGTGCTACAGGGAATATTATCCTCTGCATTACATGGCTAGGGAAGGGAGAAACAAGGAGCTGATCCGACTTGTTCAAGGTCAGTACAGGAGTAGGGAGCTGAACGGAGCTGAATCCCTGCTTCCATCATTCCACATGGGACCATGGAATATCCTGAGCTGGAAGGGACTCACAGGGATCATTAGTCCAGCTCCTGGTCCTGCTCAGACCCCCCCAAAAATCCCACCCTGGGCATCCCTGGCAGTGCTGTCCCAACTCTCCTGGAGCTCTGGCAGCCTCAGGGCCGTGCCCATTCCCTGCCCAGCACCCTCTGGGGGAAGAACCTTTCCCTGAAATCCAACCTAAACTCCCCTGGAGACAGCCCATTCCCACCCTCCTGGAGGCCACAAGGAGAGATCCAGCCCCGTCATCCCCATCACCCCATCCCAGCTCCAGGCATTTTCCAGGTTTGAGCCTCACCCCCTCTTGGCCGTGCTGGTCTCCTTCTTCACTCGCTCATCCTCCTTCTCCCTCCAGTTTAAATGAACTCATTAACTCACAGGACTTAAATTAATGCTGAAGCTTAGTTCAATCCAGTGTAAGTCACCTGGAGGAGCAGCCACCAAAAAAAAAAGCCACGTTGTGATCACAGCAGATAAAAGCTGAACATGTGGTCCCTCGGAGACCTCCCAGCCACAGCAGATCCTGAGCTCCTCACATAAAGCAAGAGGAGGAATTTTAATTACTGACAGATTATTCTACTATTTCAATGCTATGTCCCTTTGTGCTGGCTACTGCCCAAGGAAGATGCTGATAAATTGGAATGGGATCAGATCTGTACCAGTGAACGATGAAAGGATTGGAAACATGTCCTCGAGGGCACAGACAGGGAGCTAATTGAGCTGTTGTGGTTTTTTTTCTTGGTAAAGCAAAGATCAAGGGCTAAACTTAGTCTGGAGAAGGGAAATTCTAAATAACACACTGGCTGTCTAGCCAGAGTGTAACCAGGCAAAATAGCTGCAAGTTCAAGCTAAATATTCAGGGCTTACAATTAATTTTTATGACAATTTTCAAGGGATTCTGGTAGGTTATCCATCCCTAGAAGTTTAGACATGTCAGATCTCAGTAATAACCTCTGACAAACAGTTTTTCACTCTAGCAAACAGTTTTTCGCTCTAAAAGTCTTACTTCATTTTGGAATGTGTTGTGCACAGAAGGCAACAAAGAAAATAAATTACAGAATTCACTGCGTGTCAAAATTAAGAATGCAAATTAATGGATTGGAATTTGTTCAATGTAATTACAGAACAACTTAATTTTTTTTTTTTTAACCCCACCTGGGGATGCAAAAAAACCCCAATTAATACGGAAGAGAACATATTTTGCAGGTTTCCTGCCATCTGCATTACAGGTGTCTCCTCCAGCACACATCCAGCTCAAACAGCTGTTCCAGCAAATCCAGTGGGACATTTTCCAGGCTTCTCCAGGGATTTACCTGTGCTCAGAGCATGGGGAGCTGTGGGCAGTGCTGGCAGAGGAGGGAACACTTTTCACTTGTTATTGATGTGCAGCTCTCATTTAATCCAAACAAAGCCTCTCTCCTTCCAGAGTTTGGCTGGTTTTGAACAATTTGATGGCTTTAAACTCCAAGAAAGTAGGGTTAGATGGATTTTGGGAAGGAGTTCCTCCCTGTGAGGGTGGAGAGGGGCTGGGATGGAATTCCCAGAGCAGCTGTGGCTGCCCCTGGATCCCTGGCAGTGCCCAAGGCCAGGCTGGACATTGGGGCTGGGAGCAGCCTGGGACAGTGGGAGGTGTCCCTGCCATGGCAGGGGTGGCACTGGATGGGCTTTGAGGTCAGATTTGATGATTCTGGGGTCCTGTTTGGGTTTGGATCATTTAGATCCCTCTCTCAGCATGTGCAATGCCTTCCCCAGCATGCAGAGCTGAGCAGCACGTTCTGCAATAAAGAAGTTTTCACCACGAAATCTCTTTCCGTGTTGGGCTGATTAAGCTTCCATTCGTCGACCTTCAGGTCTCGGTTCAAAGCTCAAGCGGATTTTAGCTCCGAGTTAGAGAGTCCTTCATTGTAAAGAGCTGTTGAAACTCCAAGACTCCTCTGGGGGCTGATTTCTGTCAATTAGTTATCTGAAATATGATGATTTATGAACCCCTCATATTGTGTTGTTGGATGGGGATGTTTGGCAAGCTGCAAGTGAAAACAATGCAGCCTCCGTGGGAGGAAATGGATGGAGAAAATAATGCTCCCTTTCCAGATGATCAAAATGGCAGAGAAAATTATCCCTTCTTTGACATCTGTGTTGTGCATATACATAAATACATATCTACATCTCACAGTGCACATCCTGCTTCCCCAAAAACTAGGGTGGAGATTAAATATGGATTTTTAATAGGTGTGTATTTACAGTCATAGCCATTTCTCCCTATCAAATGCACCAATGTGCAAATATACTCAAGGAAGGATGCAAAATTTTGACAAAAAGATGTAAATATTTGACAAAAGAAGACTACAATAATATTTTGCATTACTCAACTTCACATGTTTTTACTGCAATTCATTTTCTCCCTCAGTTCTGAACATTTCAAGCATTCTGTAGTGTTTTGGTTTTTAAATTTATAGTGACGACTTCCAGTAAATTGTCTGAAGAAGACAATAAAATCGGGCCCTTTGGATTGCTGTGTGAGTGGATCAATGTTCTATCTTCCAGCGTTATGATAATGAGTTAATTTTAAAGATGTATTGAGTGATTTGACGTTAATTCTGCCATTAAAATTTACCTCATGCCTGGACAACCGTGCACTTTGCTTAAGATAAAAAGTACAGGATTGTCGATGGAATTTCTGAGGTGGAATTTAGCCTAAAAATTGGAAATTTTGAGCTGTTGACTCAGCTCTAGTCAGCTGAGAGCAGGTGGTGCTGCCAGCACTGGTGTCCCCAGAGGCAGGGGGGACACAGAGGCAGGGAGGGGGCTCAGGGTGGCCCGAGGGGCTCAGGGGGACCATCACCCCAAAACCATCCCTGCTCAGCTCTGCTGGCAGCTCCTCTGCTTGAGATCTGCGAGAGGAAAGAGAAATTCTATCTCTCGATGATCTCAGGAGAGGAAATACTGGATGGGACAATGAGGAAATGCTGCTGGAGGACACTGAGGAGCAGCTGCACCTCCTCCCTGCTGCCCCAGGGAGATGGGGACAGGATGGGACTGATCTCACCATTGCTGCTTCCCCTCGTATCTGCACCCCACAGAAGAGTCCTCAGAAGAACAGAAAGTCAAAGTATTTCACCTCAGAACCCTTCCTGTGTGCATCTAAGCAGGGCAGAAATCCCTGTCTCCTTAGGAAGCGCGAGGAGGAATAAATGCAATTGCAAAAAATACAGAAGGTGAATTTCTTTGCGGTGGTTTTTGTATTTCAGGTGATTTTTCCCCAGGCACGGGAACGGAGTGTCAGGCACAGTGATTTTCAGCAGGTAGAAGGTGAGTGAGCTCTAATTGTTGGCACTGCTGTCACACCACAGCCATGGAGTGAGGCTGGAACTGGGGGAACAGTTTGTCATGAGCTTTCTCACCCAGGCTCCCACTAATTCCTTTCACACCATTTTGATGTCCTTAAATTGTCTCTTTTCACAGCATTTCAAGGTGCCTTTTCCTTTTCCTCTCCTCTTTTTGCAAGAACACTTTGCAATCCTCCTCCACGCAGAGCTGCTGCAGACAAAGCAATTACCTGTGCTGCATATTCAGGAGGGGCACATGAATATAGATGTCAGGATATCAGGAAGGGCCATGGATACACATCCTGTGCAAACACTGGTGATGCCAAGGAATGGAGAGACCAGCCAGCTCCATCCTGCTTTTCTTAAGTGAAAAAATTGGCTATTTCCACACAGAAGAGGCAAACAGGGGGAAAAAACCAACTCAAAGCCATCCTTGAAAGGCTGTGAGTTGTGGACAGTCCTTTCCTGCCACTGTGCAGGCAGCCTCAAAGATTTGGAGCTAAAGGGTAGCAGGGGGTGGCAGCAGGATCTTGCTGCCATTGCCATCCTGTTTCCCCCTCCCTGCCCTCCGTACAAAGAGCTGGATAGAATTCCCAACCAATTCTGGGCAGTCGTGGCACTGAGGAGACATTTCAGTGTGAGATGTGAGAGGGTGCTGTAAAGCAAACAGCCCAGGGGAGCATCCCAGCACTCCTGGCTCCTCTCCCTGCGTGTGCCAGCACCAGAGGTCACACAATAAAAAGCTTTAGGTTTCCAAACTCAGCACAGCCAGAGCAGGGAATCAGGTGAATTGCATCCTGACACATCTACCTGACCCTTCCACCACTCGTTTTTCCCTTATTAGTCTGGGGAGGCCACGTTGGAAGGGAATGAAAATGCAGATTGCAGTTTGCATGGAGCATCCTGCCAGGCAAGGAAAATTCCCTCCTCCAGGAGGAGAAGGAAAGCCAGTGGAGAGCAGTGACTGGTGTGGATAACTCTGGCACTGATAACCAGAGGAGATAATTTCATATAAACACCCCCAGTCCTCCTCTCCTTGAGCCAGAACCCAGCACAGAGCCCAGACTCGCTCCTGTTCTGCAAGAGCTGCAGGTTTTCCCCATGAACTTGGATCCAAATTTCTAAGGCAATATCCCTCAGGAATATTTCCTTTCTTCCTCTCTTTTTCTATTTTTCCCCCTGTTTTTCTGAGATCCTTTAAAAAGAGAGGATTATACTTGACAGGATATTTAAATCCCCTTCCTCAGTTAGGGTCAGCAGAGGCAACAATTATACCTGAGGATCTATTCTAAGTTTTGAACAAGCTGTTTTAATGATTATAGTCCCATGTTAATTCCCAGCTCTCTCAAGGTGTGGAGAAAATAATCATTAGATTCTGTTAAATATCAGACATTAGGAAAAGGCTTGTCTGATATAATTGGGTGGTGTTAATGGGGTTTATGATTGATGCTGACATTTCCTTGCCATAGGGGCACACTCTGGTGTTGGCTTTATGGACACCAGAGAGATTTTTAGTGCTCTGAGATTGTGCACAATATTTTTACACCATTTCATTTTGAACTATGTAAAAGCCCAGATATTGAAATGCTTAATTGAGTGCTGTGATTAGCCCAGGCTGGAGTTTGATTTCCTGTTGATATAAATGTGAGGAAGCCCTCCTGATGTCCTCAGGAAAAAAATCACAGAAGGACAAAGAGAGGGCAGAATCAGAGCCTTTTTTATTCTTATCTGGTGAAATCCAAGCACACCAGAAGTGTGTTGTTTTTGCATTGGCTCTGAGGGCAATCAGGACTACAAAAGGAAAGGTATTTAAGGGAAAGGTGTCACTGTGATTCATTAATTGTTCCTTTGCCCAAAGCTCCACATGGCAGCTCCATGGCTCTGACTTCTGCCAGGTTCTCCCACCTGAGTCACTCCTTGGAGATGGTTCCAGTTCACAAAGGAGGATTTTTGTCCTCGGGTTTAGTTCTGCAACTGGCCTCCAATACTAATTGCAAAATGCATTTATTATTAACTAGGTATGAATTTTAAATAACTCTGTTGAACATCCCAGTGCATGAAACCTGTATTTTTTTCCATTCCTGCAGCCAGCCTTGCTGTTTATATCAATTTATTCAGCATTTTTGCATGATTTTCACCCACAAGAGGAGAGGATAAGATCATATCCCACTTTACATATTTAGATGTATATGCATGGATAATTAAAAAGTAAAAGCCTACTCAGTGTATTACTTTCTGAATTATTTATTATGATTATTGTGATAATGTTTTACCGTAAGTATTGAGCACCAAAATGTTTTCTTTGAGCATAGAGTTTGGACTTCCTGGAGTAGAAGGAAAACTTGAAATTCCATATATAATTCAGGCTTATTTCTGCCTTTCCTAGCACCATTGCTCTAGAGAGTAGATGGGAATTTGGTGCCAGTTTTATGGACTCGTTTTGTTTCAAGCCCAGTGATTCCCCAGCCCCTCACTCATTCCCCACCAGTGGGGTCAGGGAGAGAATGGAAAAGATAAAAGCAGGAAAACTCATGGATTGAGGTAAAGGAAGTTGAACAGGGAAAGCAAAAGCTGTGCACAGCAAAACAAGGAATGCATTCCCTGCTTCCCATGGGCAGGTGTTCAGCACCTCCAGGCCAGCAGGGCCCCATCCCGCGGAACCACGGCTCGGGAAGGCAAACATCATCCCTCCAAATGTCCTCCTTCCTTCCTCCCACCGGTTCACATCCTGAGCATGGTGTCATAAGGTATAAATACCCCTTGGGTCAGCTGGGGTCTCCTGTCCNGGACTCGTTTTGTTTCAAGCCCAGTGATTCCCCAGCCCCTCACTCATTCCCCACCAGTGGGATCAGGGGGAGAATGGAATAGGTAAAAGCAGGAAAACTCATGGATTGAGGTAAAGGAAGTAAAACAGGGAAAGCAAAAGCTGTGCACAGAAACAAAGTGAAACAAGGAATGCATTCCCTGCTTCCCATGGGCAGGTGTTCAGCATCTCCAGGCCAGCAGGGCCCCATCCCGCGGAACCACGGCTCGGGAAGGCAAACATCATCCCTCCAAATGTCCTCCTTCCTTCCTCCCACCGGTTCACATCCTGAGCATGGTGTCATAAGGTATAAATACCCCTTGGGTCAGCTGGGGTCTCCTGTCCTGGCTGTGTCTCCTCCCAAAATCCCAGGCATTGCCAACTTCCTCTGCAGCCCTGCGAGGAGCGGGAAAGGCCTTGGCTCTGTGCAAGCCCAGAAGTGATAAAAAATAAAAATCTCTGTGTTATCCACCCTGTGCCTGGCACAGATCCAAACACAGCCCCATCCCAGCCCCTGGGAAGGGAATTAACTCTGCCCTGGGTGACCCCAGGACAGTGTCCAGCCCCGGGGTGCCTGTGGGACCAGAGCTGTGTCCTACCAGCTCACCTTGGGGGTGCCTCTGATGCCTTAGGGTTTAACTTTTCTCTGTTCCCAGCCCTGCAGAGCCCAGTGTAACTCTGCAGTTCCCTGGAGCTCGTTCAGTGCTGTTCTCTCATGCTCACACTGACATAACAAAGCCTCTCCAGCTCCCTCTCCAAGGACACCCAGACCCTCCTGGGCCCAAC
>VZRF01011813.1:55865-85925 GCA_013396875.1 Vireo altiloquus
CAGGCTCCGTGTCCCTGGCAGACCTTTCCGGGGAGGGTGGCAGTGCTGAAGGACCCTGCTCTGCCCAGCAACACCCCGTGCCAGCAGGGAGTGACAAATCTGTGCTGTAAGCAGGGCTGGGGAGCACAGAAATGCCAGAACTGGGCACTTTGCTGGTTGGAGGTGGCACTTCCAGCAGTGTTTGAGCCCATGGAATCTGGGAGCCGAGCAGAACGCTGTCTGGGATTCCTGCAGCTCTGGGAGTGCTTCCAGGCCTGGAGTCTGACACTCCAGCGAGGCTTTTTAGTTTTTTTTTTTTCATTTTTCATTTTCTCCCTCACAAATAAGGGGGAAACATTTAAATAAATCCCTTTGTCTTTCGTGGAGAAACTGTTTGCTAAAGGTCAGTGTGGGATTATTCAGACCACGGAATAATGAAAGGGACCCACAAGGATCATGAGTCCAACCCTGACCCTGCACAGACACCCCAAAAATCCCACCCTGGGCATCCCTGGCAGCTCTGTCCCAACACTCCTGGAGCTCTGGCAGCCTCGGGGCTGTGCCCATTCCCTGGGGAGCCTGGGCAGTGCCCAGCACCCTCTGGAGGAAGAATCTTTCCCTGAAATCCAACCTAAACCCCCTTTACACAGATGGACAAGTTGATGGAGTAAATTAAGTGACCTCAAGCAGCAGCATGACAAAACAGCCATAGGTGGAGGGCAGAAGCTGGAGCATCATTTTGATAAATGAGATTAAATGAGATTATCTGAGAAGGTCAATACAATCTTCAAGGGAGCAGCAGTTCAGGAACAACCAGGCAGGCAGTGCCCATCTTTACCCACAGAGCAGAACCTTGGTCAGTGGAAACCAGGCTCCTTCAGCAGGGGTCAGCTGGCAGGTTTGGCTCTGGTCACGGCAAAAATGGCAAAAATAGGATTATTATTGCTGTTCTGACCCCCAGCAGTGGATCTCAAAGGGAATCAGGAGATTCCTGATGGGAATCAGAGTTGCTCCAAGTGGAGGGCAAATCTCTCCAGCCACAACTCAGGGCAGGATTTAAGAGCCAAGAACTCCACGAGATGCAGTCCATGAGGAAAACTGTGTAAGCCATGACTAACATCCTTCAAAGTGCTGAAGCAGCTTTTTTGGGTGTTTTTTAGAACACTTTTTGGCAGAACTCGCAGCAATTAATAATAGTAAAAGCCCACAGTCCACCTCACTCCCTCCCAGGCAGCAGATACAGCATGGCCAATGAGCTAATTAAGCAAATAACAGCAAAAAAAGGGAAACCTCAACAAAACCCCAACACTCCTTAATAGCTTCAGATCAAGTATTAATCACTGGGTTGTCTTAAAACAACAGGTCATGGAGAATTCCAGGGACTCATCATCCAGGCTTTTAAAAGCTGCACGTGGGATCATGGAATTCTTTAGGCTGGAGAAGCCCTGTGAGATCATGGAGTCCAACCTTTAACCCAGCTCTGCCAGGCCCAGCACTAACCCATGGCCCCAGGCACCACACCTGCATGTTTTTTGGGATATTTCCAGGGATGGTGATTCCATCACTTCCCAAAGAGCCTGTCCCACTTCCTGACCACCCTTTCAGTGAAGAAATCAGTCCTAATGTTCAACCTAAACCTCCCCTGCTGCAATTTGAGGCTGTTTCCTCTTGTTCTGTTCCTTATTATCAGGCAGAAGAGTCCAACTCTCCCCTGGTCCCGACCTCCTATCAGGGAGCTGAAGAAAAGCCTGGCATTTCTCAGATACTCATCTGGCAATAAAGTAATTTTAAATGTAGCTTTTACAGAAGGTTTGGAGTGCAGTTTAATTTGGAATTGACATTTACTAAGCGCTTCATTTTTTTTTCTTTTTTTTATCAGCAAAACAGGGATGTGTTTGTGTGAGCCCAGAGTCCAGCTGAGTTCAGGTCCTATCTGCAGAGCCACAGAAAGCAGAGGAAGAAACACAGACACTGAGGAAGCACAAATGAGATCATTTCAAATATATTTGCATCTGGAGACATTCTGCTTTGTTTTGCTCTATCAAAAGTCTGAAAGGTTTGTGACTGCAGGTGGTATTTGGTGTTAGAAATTGTCTGCTACAGCCCTGCCCCACTTACCTCTGCCTTTATTTAATTTTACCAGTAGAATGGATGGAGCTTGTAGATCATGGAATAATTACAGAATCACACAATGATTTGGGTGGGAAGGGAACCTAAAAATCATCTCATCCCACCTCTGCCATGGCAGGGACACCTCCCACTGTGCCAGGCTGCTCCCAGCCCCAATGTCCAGCCTGGCCTTGGACACTGCCAGGGATCCAGGGGCAGCCACAGCTTCTCTGGCAATTCCATCCCAGCCCCTCCCCACTCTCCCAGGGAACAATTCCTTCGTCCTTTACCATCTCCTGCTGCCCTCTGGCAGTTCAAAGCAGTTCCCTGTTGTTCTATCTCCACAAGCCTTGCACAATGTCCCTCTCCAGTGCTGGGGGAGTTAATTTTGCCCAGGAGCCTCCCTGCTCCAGGTGAGCCCCGGCAGTGCCAGGCTCCCTGTGCTGGCTCCCACACATGACAAACCCAACCAGAGCCCAAGGTTATGGAAATTTTAGTGGAGCAAGACGTGCTGCAAGACTGGATAAGGGCATTTGAATTTCGTAGGAGCACCTGGTACCAAACTCTTCCTGTGCAAAGCCATTTTATTCCTCAGTTTTGATCACTCATCATTAGCATTTCCTTCAGTGCCAGTCATTCTTACATGTGCAGTACCTAGTTAGTGCACCTAAATACCTGAAATTATTACCCCATCTTCAGGATCTTTCTGTTTGATCTTTAATGCTCTGTTTCTTTTCTCCCTGTGCGCACTCTGACAAGTTTTTTCTAGTTAGCCCAGGAGAGTTTCCCCAGAGCACTCCTGCTTTTTGTGCTCTCGTCTTTTCTGCTAATCTGGTTTATCTGTATTCCTCTTCCTTTAGCCTTGTTATTTATGTTTCACAGGCTGGATATTTACTTCAGGGATAAGTCATCCCTGTTTTTTGGGGTTTTTTTTTCTAGAAAACATACTTCTCTTTTATTAAAAAACCCATCCTGTCAAAGGTTGCAATACCATAACTCAGAGAAACCAAATTCCTTCCATTTCCTATAAAGTCTACATTTTAATTAGATGATGTTTTCTTTTTATATTGTCAGAGAATAAAGTTTAAGACAATATTCTTCAATACTTTATGCTTTCAATAAATAATTTATACCGAGATATATCCTAAGCTACACTGCCTGCTTACTTTTCAAGGGCAAGGACTGCAGAAGGAGAACAGTATCCATAAATATTCTAAAAAAGAGATATTTAAAGGAAACAAATGCAAAGGAAGCTGTTACAAGCAGAACTTTGGAAACCAGCTTGCACAAACTGTATGATAATTCTGATCACTATCAGACTTGAAGCAGATATCTGGGTCATGTTTACAACAGCATTTTCTCTCTGTAGACTTAAGAGTTTTAGGAGAGAAAAATGTAAAAAAAAATTAAAATAAAAAACCTGAGGAGTATAAATTTGCTTAGCAGGTTTTCCTTGGAGCTGCAAAGTGCATGGGGTGGCCTTGGCTAAAGAAATAGAGAACCCCAAATTTGCCTGCACTCCTTTGAATATTCTAATTTTCAGCTGATTTAAAAAGGCTTTTCCAAAATGAAACAGACATCCTGAACTTCCTAGCCTGATCTTTAAAAGTAAAACTCTTTAAACCCAAAGTCTAGGCTTAGGACCAATGGAAACAATGATAAAACAATGAGGAAAAAGTAATCAGCTGCACCAGAGTGATCTTCTGTGTCCATGGATTAACAATTCCCCTTCCTGTTTAGAGATGCAATGTTTTTAAACAAACATTTTGACCCAGTTTTTGCACACTGCTTATGCAGCCTCTGATGTTGAATTAAAATCCTCGTGTTTGATGTTTAGTGAATGAGGCAGCACATCCTCTCCTTGATTAGGTGCGTTTAATTTGAGGAAAATTCTCTTTATTTTCCATGCTGCTGTAAAAATCCAATAATTACACAGCAGAGGCGTTAATGCCACCTCGTACTTGCATTAATAAGTGATGTATTTTTATAAATTAATGCCTGGTTCCAGTATCTATAACCCCCAACCTTGCTAGAACACCCTCACCCTGCACTGTGCAACTTTTTGTGCATCCTTCTTCCATTTTATTTTTGTCTCCAAGACATTTCTTGAAAGTTTGTGCAGATTTGCTGACTTTCCACACGGGGTTTGGAGTGTGCTGGCTCCTGGTTTCACTTTGAGATCCAGTAGTTCGTCATAACCAGCTGCAATTAGAAACAGAATTAATCCTTGGGGCTGGGGAAGGTGACAGTGCTCAGGAGCTGATTGCAGAGGATGGGTGACATTTGCCTCTGGTTTGCACTGCAAATTAAAGGGTGACGTTAATAATCAGTCACTCAAGAAATTGCATTAAAATGAGAGTTTATCCCAGCCTTTTCCCATCCTGCATCATTAGGAACCTGCGTAGTAAAATGATTAGCTCACGTTGCTCGCTAATTTTAATCCAATCAGGAATTCACATATAAATGTAAGTCTGTGTGCATTTTTGAAAGGGGAACGTCCTTTTTTTATGGTAAAATATTGCTTTTATTGATGCACATTTGCTCCCTGACTTCTCTGAGGACAGGTTTGAGGCATCAACTTCTGTCTTCAAATAATGACAAAAATGAGGTGCCTTGGAAATTCTGTGTACTAGCTTTGATCCCTTGGGTCAGCTGGTGGGTATGAACCTCACTCCTCCAGAACGGACTCAGGTGAAATTTACCTTCCCAGGGAGCAGAATCATTCTGTCTGCACTCAGATATCCCTTCCCTAGACATGCACCAGGTGATGAATGGGAATTTTCTCAGCTAAAACCAAGTCTTCTACAGCGAGGGGATGGTTTGAATACTGAAAGTGTGATATACACACACTTAGACATCCTGCAAGTCTGCAATCCCATCTCCAGTTAAAATCACTCCCATCTAGAGCTCTGCAAGACCAATTCCAGCCCGAGCAAAATTTACACTACCCTGATTTTTTGACTCATTAAAAAGCAAGCCCAACACAACTTTACATGCAGAAAATTTGGCGGAAATAAATCACTGAAGTTTTGCCCTCTGCTAAAAACCACGGATCCGTTTTATCAGTTCCATCACGTGTTCAAATAGAGTTTCACTGCAGTTTGGAGCGTGATGTACAAAGTGATGAAGCCCCATAAAGCAGACGCTTGAGACTCAGGACACAAATATTAGAGAGAAGATGTTACATTTTTATTTTAGTGCAGCTCAGTGTGGCTAAATGGGGGAAGGCACCGAGTGCAACGTAATGAATGATATGGCAAATGCACTGCAGTGCAAATAAACCATTAGGAGTTACACTTCATTTTAATCAGGCACTCAGCTCATATTCCCCTGCACTTTGGAGAGACCCAACAAATAAAAGCGTGGCAGAGCACTTTGCATGCAGTTCAGGCAGGGCTCAGCACACAGCTCAGCCCCCCTGGATTTTTATGGGAAGTGTATAAGCAGCCTGCAAACCACAGGATATTTATATTGATTGTCACCTGGAAGGGAGAATTTAAAAGTTGTCGCTCACTAGAAAGAGCTGTGGCACTGGGGGTGGTCACTAAAGCAGGGAGCTCACACAGGAGAAGGAACCTGCGGATCTGCAGTCACACAGAGCCTTGTTTGTTCCTGTCCTACCCTGCAACCATGGAGCCTTTCCAGTCCTTCCTGGTCCAATGGAACCTGTCTGTCACCTGCAGACTCCTCTGAAAACTGAATTTATGCTGCTCTTCCAGATGCCTTCTCATTTGAAATGATCCTTCCCATGGCAGGAGGCTGGAACTGGACAATCTTATCTTAATCCATCCCATCACTCTGCGATGCTGTGGCAGCATCATCACACATCTCACACCCACAGAGGTGCTTAGACAGCATTAAGAGCTTCCCGTGCATCAAAACCAGCTTTTTTGGGGAGCAGAAGGAAAATCCTTGGGGCCAATTACACAGGAGGGGAAAAAAAGCAACAGCTTTGGGTACAGAACTTTATTTTTCAAAGCAATGAGTCCTGCTTTAAGCAATTGTGTCCCAGTAATTGCTCCCAGTCACACTGGTCTGGGCCCTGGTGTCCATCCTCAAGGAATCCTAGGTAGCAGCACTACATATTTCATTTGTGATAATGGGACCTGTCCTGCAGGCAGGGGGTTGATATCACAGCTCATTCCACACATTTTATTAGTTCTACCTTCAAGACTCTCAGCTCTCTGTCTGATCCGGACTGGAATGGGAGACTGAGGGAGCAGGAGATGCAAAATCAGCCCCATGCATCGTGACCAGGCAATGCATTCCCAGCCAGGTTCCTGCAGCTGTTAGATGATATTTACATTTAACACTCAGGGATTTTAAACATCTATTGTTAACACATTGCTTGGGAGCCAAGAACCACGAAGAACACGAGGAGTTTCAGAGCAAGCATTGTGTCTAATGGTGGCCCTTGGTGCAGTGGGTGGGAGGTGTTTGTAAGCAGTGAGTTTAATTGATGATCACAGGGAATAAGTGCCCACTTTGCTTCCCTTGAAAAGCTGGAAAGGGATCAGACTAATGCATATTCATGTCATTGTTACACAGCTTTGTGTATTGTAAATTTGTATAATTCAATATGTACATTTTATAGATATAGCCATAAATATATAGATAAATTTATCTGCATCCATTTATGCATCTCATTTCTGTTCCTTCAGGCAGCAACTGCCCCTGCCCCTCATTGTTACATAGCTGTGTGTATTGCAAACATGTATAATACAATATGCACATTTTATAGATATATAGATAAATATATAAATAAATATATCTGCATCCATTCCTTCAGACAGCAACTGCCCCTGTCCCGCAGGTGGCTGTGATTGTCTCTGTTCCCACATGGCACACTTTGCTTTGGCAGGCATCAGGAGTGAACATAGGTGGTTTGGGTTCCCCTCAATGCTGCCAGACCTTACTGTGGGCTGAAACCTCGTGGATTTATTTAAGGCAAGTGCAGGTTCTGCCTTGGCTACCTAAGAGCAGCCCTGGGCTGGGTCTGAGCTGGGGAGTGCTTGGATGCAAGGCAGGCAGGAGCCTGGTGGAGTTTTTGTGAACCACAATTATTAGAGCCTGGGAGATGGAGTTTGGGGCAGAGCCAGCCTTGCTACGGAGTGAAAATTTGGGAATAATGTTTAAAATCCACATATCATGTGGAAAAAGGAGGGAGTAGTGGAGGAAATTTTGTGTTTTGCTGATTTTCTGCTGTGGCTATGAAAGGCTGATGGAACAGTCTGGGAAGAGGCTGGACCAGAGACCTCGACACTTTTCCTTTCTTTTTTTAAACCTAAGCCTTCCAAGGTATAAACTCTGATTAATCAAGCATTTCACCTTTCACTGTGGGCCACAGTTTTAAGCTTAAGTTACAGGAACAGGGAAGATGTGCAGAAATTAGATGTCCAAGGAGAAGTCAAGAATGCTTTCTTCTCCCAGGGCAGTGAAAAGAGTTAATCAGTTGGTCAAAGCAAAGGCCCTTCAGCAAATTAAAGGCCCAAGAACTGGAACAAGTGAATTTCAATCACCTTTCAATGGAAAAACAAAGCTGCTCCCTTCCTGGTCAGTCAGGTGTCCAGAGCTCAAACTACTCAATTCTCTCCATCTAAGATGCTTTCCATCTCGCTTCACTGTCCCCCTAAAGTCTTCTGCTTTCTCTATTTGTGGTCCCACCACTTTTCCAGAATTTATTTATAAAGAGTGTGAATTTTTCCAAGCCAGGGTGTCAATAGTGCCCTTCAGCAGTGAAGAAATGCTGGTCTTTTAATCAGTGAGGATGATTGTGTGCCGATACTGCTGCGGGGGTGGGAGTGGTCCAGACTCTTCAGCCTGTCATTAAAACTTGATAAGAAGTAAATCAGAGAAACAAATTTGGTCTTGTAACAGCTTTATGGACACTTGTGTTTTGTGCTGCTTAACACTCGCAAAAAGCTGCTTTTGTAATTTAGTCCATGTTGTTGTTTTCAGCTGATAAAACCACAACAGAGCCCTTTTATCACAGTAGGAAACTTCCCTTTCCCCTCAGATTTGGAGCAATAACAATTCTGGGGGGTAATAATTATTCCAGATGCACTGTACCATGTAAATGAATCTGTTGCTTTGGTGGAGCCTCTGCAGAGCGACGCTGATGGAGGACGCTCAGAATGAGCAAATTAATTAGGCAAACTGGGAAATCAAATAAATCTCACAGCAGTGACCTCTGTGTCACCCAACAAAGGAAGACATTAGGTTGATATGTAGTTGCTTTTGTGGGAGTAAAACCAGAACTTAAGAGCTAAATGTTCCCATTACTCTGGCTTCAAAGAGGCGTTGAGGCTGGCAGAGCTCTGCTGGCAGGGAGGGATATTTGGTGTCCATTTAGCTTTCACTGGGTTTGTGCAAACAGCAAATGCCACACACCAGGACGCTTCACTGGGAAGCTGCACCAGGGATAAAAATGAAGCCCTACAGATATCCATCAGCACTGGGCAGTATCTGTGCCCTGCACGAGCTCACAGCATCCTGCAGTTCATTTGGTTTTGGGAACACTTGGATTCTCAGCTGCTGCACCTGGAAATACCCTTCAGGCTTTTATCTCCTCCTCTGCAGGAGGGTGAGACTATCCAGAAGCTCCGAGGAGCACTCACGACTTTGGATAAGAGCAGCGCCCTGTTCTCTTCCCTCCTTCTATGACTTGGAAAACAAAAGCTGATATTTGCAGCTCCTTTCATGGCACAGAAAGGAAATTGGAGTGGAGTATCAGGCTCCTACAGCAGAACACTCTCTGCATGGTTCCAGATGTTATCAGCCACGGCGTTATCAGTATATGCTGATGGGACAGGAATTTAGTGGTGTTTTGCAAGGAAAAGATTGCAGATAACTCAATGCTGTGAGGGTTTATGCTGTCATCTATCACAGAGGTACTGCAAGGTGAAGAAGTGTTTTTCACCCAAGGGAAAAAGTAATGCAGTTTTTACAGTGTTTATTTAGGAAAGGTCAGAGTGATGTGGAGAAAAGTTCGTTAGGATATTCAAAATTTGATGTTTAGCAGTCAGCAAGAGAATGTGATTTACTGCTGGGGGGTTAAGGGGCTTTTGGGTGGTGCACTGGGAGGAGGAGTAGTCACTCAGTGGGAAATCTGTCTTGGGCAAGGAGGTTTTATGGGATTCAGTGCCACTGATCATCCAGCCAGCAGTTCCCATCGGAGCCAATTGCCCTGGAACGCCTCAGTCTGCACAGTCAGTGAGTTATTGGAGTTTGTTTCCCTCTCTTGTTGAAACTTTTCCAGTCCTCATGGAACCCAAATCATTGATGCTGGCAGGTTTCTGCACTGCAAACTGGGGAGCTGCCAGTTCTTCATCCATTAATCCTTGGCTGAGCTGCAGCAATGACCCTCGACCCCCCCAGGGCACTTTAACATGTCTAACTCCCACCAGGTTCAACAGCAAACAGGAGCAGTGGAGGAATTCATCCCCTAAAATTTGGGACAATCAAAACCCAGGAATGTTTCATTCTGCTCCAGGTGTGTTGGTTCCGAGGGGTGACACGATCAGGAGTCACTGCAAGTCACAATACCTGCATGGGGATGATGCTGACAGGTACAAGACAGACATGCTCTGTGTAGGAATCGCAGGGTCCCTGTCCAGAGCATTCAGGGATAATTCCTTTGATCAGGAGCTATCACAAGCTCAGTTTGCCCTGGGCTGGTATCTGCAGTACTGATGGTGAATGATGTATCTGTCAGTTAATTCTGTCTGCAAAACACAGATTTTTGAGGTGAGATGTGAAATCTCTGCATCTGCCTATCCCTAAGCCAACAGGAAAGTGATTCCTAAAGGTAGTCAGTAATAGTTAATATATTCTTTTTTCATGAGGAGGGAATGTTTATTTGATATTTTTCATTTTACAGCAGGAGATTAACACTGGAAATGTTCAAGGCCAGGTTGGATGGGGCATGGATCAGCCTGGGGCAGTGGAAGAGGCCCTGCCCATGGCAGGGGGTGAAATGGGATGAGCTTTAAGGTCCCTCCAACCCAAACCATTCTATGGTTAGGAGTAAGATTTTAAATGTCATAAAACTTTGGGGTTTTTCCATAGTGAAGCCTCAGCACCGAGCTGGGAGCTCCTGTTGGGTCCCAAACTGGCACCAGGGTGATCCAGGGCAGGATTTGGATGAATAAAGACCAACAGTGAAGCCAGTAGGAGGTCAGTGCTTCACTCCCTGTGTCCCATTAGGTTTGTAAGGAGAACACTTTTGGCTCTGACTGTTCTGCCGTTAAGGGAAGAAGATTCCTTTTTAAGGAACCTGTTGGTGATGATTTCCCATCAGAGACTTCACTTGCACCTCGGTTTCCCCAGAAAACAGCAAAGCAGCTTTGTTGTGGAGCTCTGCTTCATCCCCCTGAAGAAGTTCCTCTGCTGTGGCTGCAGGCTGGGCTCAGCCACGGTGAGAATGGAACAAATATTCCTCACCCAATATTTGTTTTAAAAAGCCAATTTGCGGTTGTTTCCTCCAGCTCTTCACCTTCATCCTCTAATTCCCGTTTCAAACCACTTCCCTGATTTTTGGTTTCAAACCTGCCCACAAGGCTCTTCACAAGATGACAGCCTTGGGATTTTTTTGCCTTCAGATAAATCTTGTGAGAGGAATTTATTGCAACTAATCAATGATATTTCAGTAAGGTGCATTTGATCCAACTCCTCTTTTAATCATGCTGATGTGACTTCATGGAACAATTCCAGGTGTATCAGCATCACTGAGAGGAAAACCAGGCTGGAAGGGCTCATCTGAAATGCAGCTGATGGGAGCAGAGAGGAATAAACTGGTTGGAAACTTGCACGGGAAATTGATGTGGGAAATATGTGGGGAAATCCCTGAAAAATAATCCAGCCAATTATTTTATTTCAGTTATACCAAAACTGGTATTATTTGGGGTGTTATTTTGATAAATCTAAGTCTTTATGAGTTTGATTTATGTAATATTCTACAGACTTATATGTTATCCAAACCAACATTTTAATATAAATGAATTACAATAAATCACAACCAAAAAAATTACTGTAAGGATATGTTTTGACATTGTTAAACCAAACCAGGAAATTGTGGACCTCTTGCTTGAAAACCTTCTTTAAAATTCTCTTTTGCCACTGCTGCTAAGCTGAATTTCAACTAAAAATTCCTCAAAAACCTGTGGGCAAATTGTAATTTTAATATTTCCTATTCAGAATGAAAATATTCTTCAAGTACCACTCCCAGATTAGATAAATATACTATTGTTTACAGTTATGATAACCTTAAGATCCTGAAAACGTCTTTAAAAAAAGCTAATTACACGCTTTTATTTGCTGCTAGTAAAAACAGGATAATAACAGCCCAACTCATTTAATCCCTACTGTGATTTCCTCTGGGCTAATTAAAGTGTACTCAACTGGTGTCTCAACTGCACAGCTACAGGCAAGCAAAATGTTTAAAGGGGACAGAGCTGTGCTGCTCGACAGGGCTGGGGGTGAAGTTATGGACACAGAGCTGGAGTGTGTGAAAAATGAGGTTCACACTCTTGGTAAAATGTAAAAGTTTAAGGAAAGACAATAAGGGGACGAAGAAAAAGCAAAATTTTCCTCAGCTCAGAGCATCCTTGCTATTGCAGGGACACCCTTTACACACCTTTCCTATTGCATCAGCCTATTGCATATTCATAATCAATTATGCATATTCAGACTTCCCCTAAAGTAATTTACATGTTCCAGGAGCTGTTTACCATGGCCCCTCCTCAGGTCTGCCTTTTTAGAGCGTGCACAGTTCTTGTCTGTGGTTTTAGTCAGTTTTTATTGTCACCTCCAGCTGGAGCTTTGGTCCATGGGTTCCTCAGAGGGTTGGTGCTGATGCTGGCATGGCAGTAGCAGAGATCTCCATCCTTTGTTCATTGGATGTCATCCAACCCAGCAGGCAAAAGTTACCAAAATCTGTATCAGCAATTTCACTGCTGTGTCTAAGTTTAGTTAACAGCAGAAATAAAAACTGCATCTCTATAACAAAGCTACTTTTAACACTACACACATAGCATCCATTTTAATGTTTGCGAAAAGCCAATATTATAACATGTATTTATGACAGAGTGTCCCAAGGAATTGTCCTGAAGAGGCTGTGCTGGCCTGTCCTGTCCATCCTCATGTGGAAGATTCTCACTTTTGGAGAGGTGAGGCCCTGGCACAGGGTGCCCAGAGCAGCTGTGGCTGCCCCTGGATCCCTGGCAGTGCCCAAGGCCAGGCTGGATGGGGCTTGGAGTGCCCTGGTATAGTGGGAGATATCCCTGCCCATGGATGGGTGTTGGACTAAATGAGCTTTAAGGTCTCTTCCACCCCAAACCATTCTCTGACTCTTTGCTACCAAACTTTCCCTGAAAGAACAGGTCTAGTGCTGTCTCTGTCTACCAATATCTGCATTTTAGATCAAAGGACCTTAAAAACCCCTCTATTCCAAGATCCAGGTGGGTTTTACACTCAAATATCCCAGCACACAGGACTATTTTGATGGAAACAGAGGTGCTACTGAGGTCAAAAATCACTCTTTTATTAAACAAGCCCTGGTGTGTGCCTCGATGCAAACAGATTTTCCTGGCGAGTTGAAGGCTCTGGAATGCGTGGCTAATGCTCTGTGGTGCTGATGAAAGAACAAGCTCTCAAGAGAAGCTTTTTCTTCCCGAGCAGCTGCCGCTGACTTTTCCGGCGCTGACATTTGCCTTTCCGAGTGCCGTGAGCAGCCCCCTCCTCACCTTTAAATGCCCACCATGTGCCTGCCCCACTCCTGGCACCTCCAGCTCACTGATGAGTCTCTAATGCCACCATTCCCCGTGTATTTTAATTTTTACAGCTGTTAGAGAGTCGCTAGAAGGGAAATTCCAAGTGTTCAGCCCTTCCCTGCCAGATTAAACCGTGGAGCTCCGAGGCAATAAATGACAGTGATTCATCCAGGCGATCTAAACCTCTCCATTAAAACACTCAGTAGGGTAAAGGGACCCACACTGGTCTCCCGTGGTTTTTGTTTTCTTGAAATGTTAATATTTAACTCATCCTGTTTTCCATCCACCATAAACAGTCGAGTTCTCTCCTGCCACTCCTGAGGTAGAAGTGGGGATGTCTCACTCCTTTTTGGGCATCCAGCCCACAGGGGATGCCTGGAGCCATTAGCAGGAATGGTTTTTTTTGCTTTTCTGACATGAATACTAATTATGGCCTCACTTCTGCTGTGGCTTTACCTTATCCTTTAGAATTGAATCTTTCTCCTTCAGCGTGGATTTTTTTCCAGTATTTTTCCTCAAGATTTTTGTCCCTTGCGCTATTGTTGTAGCATAGAATATGAATTTCCAAGAGAGTTTTTTTTATCTCTTCTGGTTGCTTGTAATCCTATGGATTAGCTATTTTTTCCTTCTTTATCTTTAAAATACATTCCATTATTCTTGGTAGGCCAAGTAAGAATGGAAAAGACTTTTTAAAACTCTTCTTGTATTGTTTCAGGCTATGACCTGAAGTGGCTGGGGAAAGTAAATGGTCCCATTTTCTGAGTGAAGCTTTCTGCACTAATGAGATTGAAGTAGTGTATATACAAGATGTGATCCAACGTTTAAGTGCTCAACCTGAAACAGTTCAATTTCATCATCACCCAAAGCGTGTACAACAGCTTTATTCAAGCATTAAGTGAAAATAATTCCTCCTGTCTTCACCAGAAACCCCACGCAGTGCCCAGAATCTCAGTCAAGGTCTGGCTGCAACGTGACCACGAGCAGAGCGAGGAGTCCCAGGGCTGTGGAGTGAAGAGAAATCCCTCCTGGAAGGGCTCTTTTCCTTTTAAAACACTAATTGTGGAGGATTATGGCTGTTATTTCTCCCACTGAATATCAGAATTCATATCTGACAGGTGACAGAGCTTTGTTAAACACCAGGAATTGTATCAGGATTGGCCCCAGAGCTGACCTGCTTTGTGTCTTACGCGTTCGTACTTGAGCGGTTCAGGATTTCTGCAGTCGTTTCCCTCATCCTTGAACCTCCCAGCTCCTTGAACTCTCCGTGTTTAGGGAGAGGAGGAGCCACGCTGCTCACAGGGGGAATTACCAGCCCCATCTCCCTTTGTGTGCGTGGATAGGAGTGTCCAAGGTAACCTGGCGCTTACTGCGGGAACGCCGCGGGTGTTCCACGACGAGGAGAACCATGAGATTCATCACAAAAGATGACTGGGAGGGGAGAAACCTGTCCTTGGCATGAATATTGAGCCTGCTGAGCTCTCTCCAGCTTTAAACCAACGTTAGGAGCACGGTGAGTGCCGAGTTGGAGGGATGCGTTTTCAAGGACAAGCACAATATTCTTAGAATTACAGGCACGGGGCTGACCCAGAAAGAGAATTGAGGATTTGAATTCCTAGAACGTAAAATTTGCCAGGAGACTGGGCAAAAGAAGTAGTGACAATGCTGATAAGGGATTATGCAGGATGAAAAAATGATCACATTTTGGCAGAGCAGAGTAATTTTGATAGAATGTCAGGGCAGCCGAGGTAGGAGTAACTTTTGCTTTCCTGTGTTTCACTCTAGATAAAAATGTTTCACCCAAAATACTCAAGAAAAACCCACAAAAAATCCATTTATGATCAATCTCTGTGATTAAATACATTTATAGAAAGTAACTTTTTAAGGCTAACTGGGCATTCAGAGAGACACGAGCTGAAATTCATGCCCTCCTTACTCTAGTGAAGATTTCCTTGACACAGAAAGGACAAATCTTCTCAGCATCCTCCTGAACCTGAGCTGAAACTGTGTTCCACGTATTTATGAGCAATTCAGCTCCTCATTTATAAAACTAAAAGTGTATTCATGCATGCAACCCTCGGTTTTCATAGCAGAGCTTGTATTTTCAAAGCTGATATTAAGACTGTTCAGATTCTCCAGGCCAAGTGAAAACACAGAACAAAAAATACGAAAAAAACATTCCCTTAGGTCCATATCCAGCCAACTTGTTAAGAATATTTCTCTGTAAATGAGTCACAACAACCAAAATCTCTGCAGAGTTGTTGTAGGGAGTTTGGTTTTTTTTAATCCCAGAATTGTCATCTTAATTTTTTTTAATCTCAGAATTTTAATCCTTGTGCAAGTGTTGGATGGGTCAGCGGATGGGTGTGAGTTGAAGTCCTGGGTTCTTTGAGAAGGCAAACAAAGAATGATGAAGCTGTCAGCAAACCCACATAAAATTCCAGGAGTTAATGGAGCTGCACTGGTTCTTACTGGGCTGTAGAGGAGGTCACAAAGAGCAGCAAACCCAAAAATTCACACACAGATTTCCACATTTTAAAGACTCAGCCACGCTGATAAAACACCAATAGAGGAGGAAACCCAACCTGAACCAAATCAGAGCCAAGGCCAACAGCATCCCTTGGCAATTGTCATCAATTCTGTGCTCTGAAAATTCACTTCAGCTCCCAGCATAACCCTGGAGGGCTGGGAACATCCAGGTGAGGTTTGACACAAACAGGCTCAGAATTAGGAAATAAGCACAACCCCTGTCGATTATTTGCTTTCTAAAACAGGTTCTGAGGCATCAAAGTGCAGTGAGATACACAACCCTTTGTAAACCAGCAACTGCTGAGGTGCAGAAGGTGCTTTGCTGTCCCCCAGCCCAGTTGTGGAGGGGAAAAAATAGATTAATTTGTGCAGCCATCATCAGATCTGCTCTTTGGGTCTGTTTTGCCTGATACAGGGCAAAAATGACATTTCCTGAGTGTGGTCCCAGCATCAAGCCCTGGGGTGGCTCTGCCCTTGCAGGTGATGCTGCCAGGAGTTTCCCTCCTGTGAAATGGAATTGTCTCCACTTCCTTCTTGCCTTTTGGATTTTAAACAGATCCATCTCCTCCAAGAACGTGATAAAATGAGCCACTCTTGGAAGGTATTTGAAGGCATCAGGAATTATGCCTTTATTGAAACTAAATATGAGTGATTTGTCCCTGCTGAATCCAGGATACAACCTGCTACAGCATTTCTAGGAGCTTATAATTATTATTATTTCCATTCCATATGGATCTTAATTGTAAATCTGCCAATGAATTTGCTTTAGCACTGCACTCGCCCGCCTGGATGAGTTTGGAATTTATTATTTCAATTTTATTCCCTCCACTTTTTTTGTAGGAAACATTTGGTGTTCTTTAGTGAAAGAGCTCGTGGTGAATTTACAGCCTTTCCTCCACCAATAAATTCAGAAAAATCAAATTATTGTTCGGCATAAAGCCCCCAAATACTATATTATTAAAGTACATTTTGAGACAAGGCATCATCTTGGTTTATGAGAAGTAGTTCGATGCTAGAAGGGTGTTAGAGCCTTGTCTGAGACACTCGGAGTGATTATTTCATGGTTAAAAGATTGAGAAGGGACAAAAGTAATTACTGGTGAATATTTTTACTGCAGTATCTTGATTCTGCTTGTGTTATTTTCATGTTTAAATGTGGAGTCACTCTGAAATTACTAAAATTGAGGCATTTTATGTAAAATCTTATAATCTCTGTTTGATAAAATGAACAGAAGGATGAAAATCCAGGGTAGGCTCAACAATCATCCTTTGCCTTGGTTTGGAACTTGTGGTCTGTCATGTCCATCCTAAAGCTCCCCAAGATAAACCTGTGGCTTAAAATGCAGCTGAATTTTAGGCACAGACTAAAAATTACATAATATTAAGGTTTTCCCCAGGGCATTGGAAGGGTCTGTGTTTATTCATCTAGTCCTGATGAGAACCATCGTGGTGGGGAATCCATTCCCCGAAAGACTCCACAAAAGCTCAGTCTTAGCATTGTTAATAATCAAGAAGAAAACCGAATCATTAAAAATTTGAGGTTAAAAATAATAGTAAAGAAAAACTGTTTGGAAAACAAAGGAATGATTTGTTAATTTGAGGTCTTCTGAATTTCCATCTATTCAGGAAACTCTGCAAGAGACTCGAGTCCAATATCAATCCTAAGGAGATTAAATACTTAAGCATTATACTGTCCTCTAAATTAAGGAAGTTGTATAAGCTTAATTTCCAGAGGATTCTAAATGTGATTAAACAGGATATGCCATGATTAAATATCTTGCTGCTATCCATTTCTGGGTGGATTAACTCTGTTAAAATGAACTCTTGCACAGTGTTTGTTTCAGATATCTCCCTGGGTGATTTTGTGTGTGTGTTTTAGAGGCTTGCCTATATTTTGGTGGTTTTGCATGGAAAATAAGAAGTCTAAAAGCACGAATATTGCAGGAATTTACTGGAAGCTCCTCAGATTTGTATTCCAGCCCCCTGGAAGCTGCATTTATTTATGGGGGAACCTGATCCACACTCTGAAGCTGAGACTTCTCACAATCCCACCTTCGGAGGTGGTTAACGCTGGATTTTCTAAAAAAAAAAAAAAAACCCTTCCAAAAAACCTCCACTCATCACTCCCAACTCTCACAAAACTGATTTCATTTCTTTATGTCTGACTCTGATATCTCCAAATGGGCAAAACAGTATTTTTGTAAGAATTAAGAGGTAATTTCACCCCTCACTGAGGGCCAAAAGATTTCTTGGTGATTTCTTTGAGTATTTCTCTACACTTTACAAAGGTATTGAACCTTAATTTGCTCTGGGAGCTGGTAAATATTGGAAAAGTTAATTTCATGTAATTTATTGTCAGGAGATTGTGAGGGATTAACTGAGGTCTCTAGTCCCTACTATTCCTTAAATAAGTGCATTTCGTGGGAGTTTTCATTGGCCCCAATGAAGATTTCAGGAGCATTGTATCCTTTCAGAACTGAAAGGAATTGCAGAGTGGAAAAAATTCCCCTTTAAATAAGGTTTTAAATAATATTTTTAGCTTTTAACTGTTGCCCAAAAGAGGCACGGGAGGTCCAGCCCTTGTGGGATCAGTTCCAAGTGGTTGTGGAACTTCTCACTCCACTCCTGCAGGCTTATCTGAGCATGAAATTTTACATCTGTGAACTCTTCCTTCAGCTGCAGTTTTTTTTTTTTTCCCCTGGCAAACCTCACTTTTTCTTCCTCTCCCATCAGATCTTGGATTTGCTGGATGTAAAAGGGAGGTGAAAGTGCCTTAACCTGCAGCTGGCAGCAGTTAGGAGGAGTATTTCGGGAGGATGGAGGGAAACCTGGAACAAACCACACGCAGAGTTACAAAATCCCCCTCAAATCTGCACTGAGAGGGAGCAGCACCCACTAACCCTGCCCCCTCCCTCAGGATGGAGGGTCAAACTCATGTCTAATTCACCACGAAAATTCAGGAAGGCTCCTGCTGTGCTTCCACACGGATCAATAAGGGATGGAGTGTGCTTTTTGTCTCCCTACCCTGTCCCACTGCTCCGGAGTCTGAGACTTGCAGGAA
Source organism: Vireo altiloquus (assembly GCA_013396875.1). Taxonomy (NCBI): domain Eukaryota; kingdom Metazoa; phylum Chordata; class Aves; order Passeriformes; family Vireonidae; genus Vireo; species Vireo altiloquus. The sequence goes on from VZRF01011813.1 coordinate 74,309, forward strand.
CCAAGGAACCATTTACCAGTTTCTTTAACCTGCAAACATATTAATGTCTGCCGTTTTTATACCCTCATTATCCATTTATTGCGAGGTGAACCACTCCGAGTTCATTAGGATAAGCTGTCTAAACTATTGCTGAGCTCCTGCTCGGGCTTTTAATGGCTTTTGTTGAGTTCATCCATTATCCTTGGTGCTTTATAAACATGAGTTCCCTCTGTAGAGCTCCCTCCTGCTCTCTCTGCCCCTGCCCTGATGTCTGTGTGTGTGTATTTGGCTGATTTGCCCTCTCTGCTTTCAGCTGGCCTAATGGCTAAATCAGACACAGAACCGAGGGGTTGAAGCCACAGTTTTGTTCTTCCATTTAAAGCCAGTTCAATTCGAATAAACATCAAATCTACCTGACTGCATCTGGTTGTCAAGTAGCTGAATGTCTAAAATCCAGAGCCCTTCCACGTAAGAATCCCTGAGATTCACAATCAGCAGTTTGAGCAGCAGCCTTTGAAAAACTCCCTTGGCACGAGGACTGTACAACAGAACTGTGGAAAATAGAGAGAAAAGAAAAAAAAAAAGGTAAGAATTTCAAGGAATGAGATGCTATCACACTTCATAATATCCTTCACTCCCCCAGCCCTCTCCCAGCAGGAGCAGATTGCTCACAGAAATGCCATCTCATCGGAGTGAAAGTAAATAATGCTCTCTTCTCCAAGTTCCTTACCCCAAATGCCAGCCATCAGGTCACCAGCAGCAAAGAGCCCCCAGCACCTGCTGCCAGTGAATGAAAGGTCTGTCAACAACCAAGTTAGCACCACTGCTGATCTGATTTGGGGTGAAGCACCAGCCCTAGCCCCGAGCAGCAGGGCTCGGTTTAATGTCACCACTTCAGCTCAGTCCACTATTACAAGTTTCTCAGTACAGTACAAAACAAGCCCTGCAGAAAGGCAGTGGCAGCAGCAATCTGTCAGCTATTTACTGAGCCTTTCCCTAATTCCCTCCCTCGCTGCTGTCCCCAGCATCTGTCCACGGAATATGGACTTAGGCTCTGCTGTACCTAAGGCTTCCCTCCCTATTTATCCCACAGGAAGAGGTTTTCTCACATCCCTGCCTTCTTTTGCATGCCCAGCTCCCCCTGATCTCTAGAAGAAATACTGAGATCAATCTGGGGAAAGAAAGAAAAAAACCCCAACACTAAACTGTGTTTATTTCTGTCTCTGTTGTTCTGTACAAACCTGGATATGCAGCCTGGCTCACCTGAGCACCTTGTTGCTTCCACCTGCTAGGGCAGGATGAGGAATCACATCCTCAAAATGGACATTTCATGGTGATTCAATTGAATTTAGGAGCTGAAAGTGTTGGTTTTTATGTGAAACATGCAGAGTCCTAAATAACCAAAAGAGAGATGGGGCTGGTCTGGGTAAACATGATTTTTCAGCCCTTACCTGAGACAGCTGTCAAATGGCAAAAGGATCTATTGGCCGTATGGCCACTGTGGAGTTAGCTACAATATTCCTCTCTCCCTATAATTTTCCTTTTCACCTGCCAAACCTACCCATTTATATGCTTATATCCTGTTATTATATAAAATCAGGATGACAAATGGTATGTCTGCAGCCCTCTTTGTTCCCATTCTCCAGCCCAGTGAACATTCCTGGTGTACATCAGTTTTATGTGAATGTAGGATGTTTGGGGTTTGTGAAAAATGTTGCTCTGCATGATTCATTTTACTGCAGCCTAATGCCAGGCAAAAAAAAAAAAAAAAAATACACACAACACCTCTATTGAAAATAATAGCCTGCTTCTTGGACTTTGCACATATATTTCTTTTGTCTGCTTGTTCTTTTGTTTAAGCCACTATCCAGGTGGAATAATCAGGTCTCTGCAAGCAGGAACCTCTCAGCTCTGGCATTATAGATCATGGTTTCCAAGCATCACTCACTTGTGTCAGCACAGGGGGTTTGTGCCTGGTTTATTTTCAGATTTCCAAAGCTCTGCCCATCCAGGGGCTGCTGTGGAGTGCACAGGGGGAGCAGGGTGGGCTCTGAGGAGGAGACAGAGCAGGATGCTTCCAGTTCATCCCCTCCCAGGGCCCTCAGCCTGAGTTCACACACAGGAGCAGCTGTAAAGGAGCAGAGATGAAACCTTGGTTCCACTTTCATCAGGCATAAAACTCTCATTGACTCCAGCGGGGCCAGGATTTTATTCCTGATATGAATTTCCTCTGTCAGACAATTTAAAGATGCTTTTACGAGGACAGGAATCTCGCCATCTAAAATAGCATGTTTGCAGTTCTGGAAATTCTGACATATGTTTTAAGAGTGTGTCATATTTCCTACCAGGAGACTTTATGATCCCATAGCTTTGTGGGGAGATACCTTTGCAGAGGCTGTGATAAAGCAGCTGAGATATTCAGCGATGCTGCTGGAGGTCATTTTAAAGTTACAACTTCTTCTTTTTTAACCGACTTCCTAAAGCTCACTGCAGTGTTTAAATACAAAAAATAATTGATGTTTTGCTTTGGGCCTCTTTCGGTCAGATTTGGTGCTGAGAAAAGCTGTACTTGGCTTTTTCATTTTCACAGAATTCCAGAATCGTTTGGGTTGGAAAGGGCACTAAAGCTCCTGTTCCACACCCCTGCCATGGGCAGGGACACCTCCCACTGTGCCAGGCTGCTCCCAGCCCCAATGTCCAGCCTGGCCTTGGGCACTGCCAGGGATCCAGGGGCAGCCACAGCTGCTCTGGGCACCCTGTGCCAGGGCCTGCCCACCCTCACAGGGAACAATCCCTTCCTAATATCCAATTTAAACCTACTTTCATTCCATTTGAAGCCATTTTCCCTTGTCCTGCCACTACAATTCCTGATGATTTCTGTGAATTTCTTGATTTTATTTTGTTTCTTCAATAACACACCAAGGACCTGATCCAAAAGCCTTTCAAAGCAACAGGTGGATTTCCCTTTGCTTTGAGAGGAGCCTGAATCATTAACATGAAGAATAAATGCTTTTTATTCTGTTGTTTGCAAGCACCACAAATACTTGCGTGCTGCTGCTACGTCTTTGTCTCTGATTGAAAAGAAACCACTTTGCACCAGCTTTGTTTCCTTGCTGAAGTTCCTCTGCCGTGCTCCAAGTGTGCAGTTATCAGCAGAATCCCATGCAGGATTTTGTGGGAACACAGTCCCTATCTCGTGTCACTGCTCTCGGTGAGTTTAGCACAAAATATAACCCCATTAAAATTACAATGCGTTTATCACCTCGCTCGGTTCAAAGAGCTCACGAGCCGCAAAGAATTTAATTAAAACACGATGATTTAATAGGCAGGCTCCATCTATTGTTTACTCAGGAGGTTGAGATTCTGTTTAAAATTAGGTCCCAAATTGAATTTAGGCTCCCACCATCCTTGTCATAGAAATGAGACTTGTGGAGGATGAGGTGAGTTGCAGACAGTGAGAGAGGATTCCTTCCCCTTGCACAGAGCAGTTTGGAAACTTGAAGATGATGGGGTCTGTATTTCTTTCTTATGAGGATCACAAGGAAAAAAGAAGGCACTGAGGAACAAAATGCTTCTTTTATAGGATCATGGAATGGTTTGGGTGGGAAGGGACCTTAAATCTCATTTCATTCCACGCCCTCCCACCTTCCACTATCCCAGGTTGCTCCAAGCCCTGTCCAACCCATCCCTCTTGCACCCAAATGTCCACAAAGGTATTTTCTCACCTGCTCACCTGCACCACTGAGGTTGCTAAAACCCTGCCCACAGTTACATTTCCATAATTTCATTTATCAGTCATGCACAACAGCCAGGACTGGGCAGCCAGGCCCAGGGTTTGGGGGCAGCACGTTTCACACTCTCCTCTTTACAAGGCAGATCTGTCTTGATCCAGATGGATCTTGGTGTGACTCAAGCGAGATCTCGCACAAGACATCGATAAAGAGAAAAAAAATGTACAAATCTTTCCACAAAATGCATGATTTAATGTATATATAAGAAAAGGCACCATGCCAGCTTCTCAGTTTCTGTCACAGTTTTAATGAAAAGTGATTTCAGCATTTGAAAAACCTCAGAAGCTGTCCCAGCCAAATGCCATGCTTCTGTAGACTTTCTGAGCTATACATCTAAATCTGAGCAGGATATTCCTTACTTCAATTGATAAAAGAGAGCATTTAATAATTCCTCACTACGAAATTAATTCTTGTTTATTGTAGCCATAGATATACAACAAAGCATTTTAGGTAAATTTCCTCTACGTAGCAAAATGATCCACAGGAAAAATATCTTAATTCAGTTTCTGTGCACAAACCTATTATGTAGTCCCTGCTAATGCACTGCAATCTTAATTCAGTGGATCCAGCAGCCTGCTTGGATAGTCAGGACATGTGTTTTCTCATCAGAGAGCCCAGCTCCAACATCCACACCTTGACTCTCAGCAGAAAATTGAAGCTGAAATGCCTGCTGTGTTTTGCATATCAGTAACCCAGATTATTCAAATTCCCAGCTCTGCAGCCACCGGTGCCCATCTGGCTTTGGAAAAGTAAGGATTCTGCCCCTGCCCTCGGAGCAGGGAAGGTTCTGGTCCAGCACCCTCAGGCTCTGTCAGCCCCACACATGCTGGGGGTGCTCCAGGGGCTGTGGAGAGCCCTTGGCTGGTGCTGTGGAGGTGGCCCAGCAGCCACACCTCCTGTCTGTGCCACATTTGGTGCTGTCTTTAGGGTAAAAGACTCTTTTTTTTCGTGTTCAGAAAGCACCAATCCCATTTTTTACCCACGAGCTTGGCTGGTGACCCCACAGCCGCCAAGCAGCTGGTCCTGAGCCACCATGTCCTTCCCAGGTGTTGGGGACCAGCAAAGTCAAACAGCTTTGCCTGCTCTCCTGGGGAACAAATTTATCCCCAAAGCTCCACAAGAAGCTTTGCCATCGAAATGAGCCCTTGGGAGAGGCTGCCCCCACTCCTGGGTGAGCAGCAAACACCAAAGAAATGAAAAGCTGAATGTTTGATGTGCCACAGAAAAATGGGTTTGTAGTTTTAGGAATTGCCTCATGGATTACTATGGGACCAAGATGGAGATTTTAGGGTGTCTGTGCCTTGTCCTTCTCCTTCTTCCCTCTTCTCCTTCTTCTTCCCTTTTCTGTGACCTCAGTTCCTATCATGTAGCAATTGGTAGAGAGAATTTAGTTTAGAAGAGACCTGTTAATAATAGTGATAGTTATTGGATTTAGAAACAAAATAATGTACGTAGAATCTTCCTATTTGATGATAAAACTATATAAACTCCCTGCTCCGCGTGTCAGTGGCCATTTGGCACCTGGGCACAGTGGTGACTCTGTGTTCCTGACCCTTGATAACCTAGAATAAACAACCTGAAGCAGCACCAAAGTCTTTTGTTATTTTTTCCTGACATGAGAGATTGAGAAGAAAAAGCATCCCAGGCACGAACCAGCTCTGTGGGGCCCTGTCAGGGACCCCACACCAGGCACTTTCCAACACCCACAGGCTCTGATGTAACATTTTCTGTCCCCAGTGGGTTTTTCACCACTGCCTGTGGGGTTTACCTGTGAGTTCAGCAGAGCTTGGCCAGGTCCTGCTGCCTCAGCCTCGGTGGGCCCTGCTCTGCTGAGGACTGCAGCCTGTTCCTGCAGAGCAGAGCCATGAATTATTGACGTTGCCCTCATATAGCAACTTATTGACTACAGCATTGTAAAGTGCCCTATTAATGTTTTAAGCATTTCGCTTTATTTTAATACTGGTAAATTATTTAGGAAATGTTAAAATGCTTTATGCTTTGACTAATGAGAGTGAAAAGTGTACGCAGCATCTTGTTTTAATTGGATGTTTACCCTATCCTGTAGAAATCCGTCATTTATTATTTCACCCTTAATTAACTGTGCGTGCAATCCCTGATGGATGCACGTTCAGTCTTCTTTCACATGATCGAGTCATTAAGAGGCATAAATGTGCAGATTATTTTTATTGGGAAATATGAAATAATTCTGGTTTTCAGGTTCCTTGGTTGCCCCATCAAGAGCCAGTCACTCCACACAGAGATGTGTTGGCTGCCTGAATTAATGCCATGCAGTACATGAAATTTGGGATAATGTAAATTGATTCGAGGGGTGCACAACCTGCCTGAAATGAGGGATGTCTTTGAGCCCCTCTTTTATCTCTGTTAGCACAGCAATAGTCTGCAAGATCGTTTCTGTTATGCCACAGTGCATTAGAATCATTTTTAGGACTATTGTGTGCTGACTGAGGGATGTTTGTGATATTTCAGCCTTCTCCTGATTGCCTTTTGGCTAAGGATGTGGAGCATCCACTTTTGTTCTAAACCACGTCCTTGCATGACAAACAGGACACACCCAGGTGGGATAAAGGCCCTAGCAGCAAACTCAGTTTTGCTTTATCCCCCACCTCACCACTGGAGGTTTTTCTTTAGAGAAATCAGATTTAAATTTGTGGAAAAAAAAAACCCAAAAAACCAGCAGAATCACTAAAAAAATCTGCCCCTGCCCTGCTCTGAGGACAAGGCATCCCCTGGCTTGAGGCGAAACTCACTTTGAGCTCAATCTTGTTCTTTCTCTTCTTCTGTTTTTATTTTGTGTCACAGCTCTGGAAAGCCCTGATCAACAAAGATTTGAGCTGATGCCTCATCCCGAGCCGCAGCAATTTGGGAGTCAGGAGCAGCTGAGTGCTGAGAGTGTTTCAGGCCAGGCCCTTGACAGACAAGCCGTGTAATGTGCTGTAATGTCGTACCAGAGCAAAGGAGCCTTGGCTGATGACTCCAGGAAAAAGAGAGCTATAAAAGAGCAGGCAGCAGATCCCTCCTTATGTATATTTGATCAGCCAGCTGTTGTGGCTGAGCTTTCTTAACAATGGTCAAGTTTTCTTCTGAAATAAAGCACTTCAGGCTGCAGTTGGAGCAGAAGCAGATCAGAAGGAGCACGTTCCCAGCCAAGGAGGAGGCAACTCAGGGGAAGGAAAGGTGCAGACACCATGGGAAGGGCTCAGTGGGGGAGAACTGCTGGGGAAGCACCCACAGATCGTGAGGATGAGGATGGCAGGCGACTCCCACAGCAAACCAGTGAGGGCCCACGCATGTAATGGGATGGAGTTGCTGCGGGTTTGCAGTTGAATAGAGTTCCAGACTGGTTTGGTGTGGGAATTGCTGGGGCTGACAGCTGGTCTGGTGGCCTCAGTCTCACAGAAATTGACTGAAATCTAAATCTATGACCATGTTGGGTCGTAGAAATTGAAACAGCTTTGTCTTTCCCAGCCTGCAACATCACAGCAATTTTCTTCACATCACCCTTTTCGAAAGGCTTTCCCAGTTACCACACTGTGGTCTCAAATTGGCAGTGGGTTTTGGAGAAACTTCAGAGAAAGGCTGAAGAAAGTAATTTCTTTTTAACTTGTCTTGAATTCTAAATAGTTAACTCCATTTCTGAGGGGAACTTTCTGTAGCTTCCCAGGAAAAAAAATGTAAATATGAGAAATCTTTATGGTAAGGTGTTTGCCTTGACCAGTGGAAGGTCTCCTCTCTGTTCTTGTTCATTCCATTCTGGTGCTGGACACAGACACAGAGATGATCCCAGCAGCTGAACCTGCTGGAGGAAGCTGCTTGATCTCTCTCAATTTCTATTTAATAATATCTCTCTATATATCTATCTATAAATAAAAGCCTTCTGATCTTCAATCCATGAACTCTGGAAAGGACCAGGCCCTAGCTAGGGCCAACAACAATATCTCATCCCACACCACACAGGCTCCATGAAACCATCATAAGAGTGCAAAGGAACCTCAGCACTGATGAGCTAATTACCCTCTGGACTCCCAATCTTTTGGGTTGCCTTTGTGGTGCAAAATTGAGGCTTGGGAGTGAATTGCTACCTCCTTGTGCTGTAGGAAATGTCCATTTACTGATGCACCTTCTACCTGTGTGCCAATTGTAAACACTCAGCTTCTTGTCTGGAACCAACTTTATCCCTGTGATAGCTGAGTTTTAGAAGTTTCCCAGATATCTCCAGATATTCTACTTTTTCTTTTCCATGGAAAAATACATTTCTTCTTATGAGTAGTTATGAAATATGCTATTAGCCCAGATAGCGTTGTTGGCAATAAGGCCTCCTGCTGGGGTTTCAGCACAAGTTTGAGAGGAAGAAATGCATCCCTGTGATAAAGGCTGAAATAAAAAGCTACATGGAGTGTTTAGCTCAGAAAGAGAGCACGGATATTTCAGTGCTGGCGATCTGTTTATTCCAGAGGTGAAGCTGGAAAAGTCCAGCACTAAACCGTGATGGCGTGGGATAAACCTGGCTGCTCCTGTCATGGTTTTCAGCAGGAAAAAAAGGGTCATGTCTTGAGGACTGTCTTAGAAGAGGTTGAAGGAAAAATGTTTTCAGTTGAACATTAAACTGAAAGAGGGGAAATTTAGCTCGGATGTCAAGAAGGAATTCCTGGCTGTGAGACTGGGGAGAGACTGGAATTCCCAGAGAAGCTGTGGCTGCCCCTGGATCCCTGGCAGTGCCCAAGACCAGGCTGGACATTGGGGCTGGGAGCAGCCTGGCACAGTGGGAGGTGTCCCTGCCCATGGCAAAGGATGATTAAGGTCCCTCCAACCCACACCAGTCTGAGATTCCATTATATTTCTGTTTATTCCATTTGCATTTCAGGACTTTTGATTCCTCTCATGCTTTGGATTCATTGCTTCCCTGCCTCTGCACATTCAATGGGTAAATTAGCCTGAAAATGCATTAATTGTGCATGAACCCTTCCCGTGGCCCTCTCTCATCCACTGTTTTCCTGTTGTGTGAGAGGCAGGGAGACATCCAGCTTTCAGTATCATTCCCAGCTCATTGTTACAGCCTTGTGAAGCTGCTGCAGAATAAAGAATCACAGTTGTGGTCTGTGTTAGCCCTTTGCAGGCAGCTCCTCCAAGCAGCATTCCGTGCTATAGACATCATGGAAAAGGTGCCAAGAGGAAAACTGCTCCCTCTTTGCAGATGGAAATAAGAGTCACCCTCAGCTGGGATGAGCTCATCTCTCCTGTTCTGTTTTTGGGGGGATTTTCCCCCAAAATGTAGGTTTATTGTTTGTACACTGTTCCAGACTTTAGCTCCTTTCCTCCTAATCCACAGGATAACATCCAAGAGTTCTGCCTGGCCAAAACTTTTCCTGACCTCACCCAGGCAGCTTCTCGGAGAACTTTCCTGTTTGTTTTCAGAAATATCGAAAAAGGGGGACATAAAGAAAAGAACATATTAGCTATTTTGCTCACTTAAGCCATTTCACTCCAGACTGACTTTTCAGAGATGAAAACCCAGCAATCGAGATGGATAAGGCAAAAAAAAACTATCCCACAGCAATTCTTTATGTCTTGAGATGTCAACAGGTTTATCATCCCTACGGGGGATGAAGTGCCCTGAAATAAGAAGGTAAAAGTGTCCCTCCAAAGAGTCATGGAATTATGGCTGAGGTGCTTAATCAAGATCCCTGAAACTGCAGCAAATGCAGGTGGAGGGGTCTCAAAAAGCCATTTATTTCATATCCCAGAGACAGGATTAACCACATCATCCCTGTCCTTAGAAATTCCCACTGATAGAGATCCCTCAGCTTGAGAATGGAAATATTGCATTGCTTAATGGGTTTTCCTGTTAAAATGTATTTTTTTTTTCCTGGTGTTCATCTTTCATCTTTCTCCCAGATATTTCTGTGGCAGAGTGAGGGAGAAGTTGTCTTCGAAATCTGCCGATGCCTTAAGTCTGTTCTTCCTTATTTACACCACAGCAAGACCAGGTTTCTAGTTAGCCATGTCATTTTAGATTGATAAAATTGGTAAAATCCTCCACCATGGATTTGAGTTTTTTCCTGTTTTCCTGTAGGTGCTTATATACATAAATCAAAAAAAAAAAAAAAAATGAAGGGGACATGTATTTATAGCAACATATACATACAAAAGTTTAATTATTTACATGGTGAAGACACCCAATTGTGTTCATTATAATGTCGTTTTCAGGAGCTATTTTTTACCTCAGCCATATGGAGCTGTGAGGGATGGCTGAGCTGGCGGCGTTGTTCACAGCTTACCACAGAAGTGCTGCAGATCCTGTGTTTGACAGAAAAAGTGATCCCTCTGGGTGGAGGCAGGGCAGAGCTTCGGGCTGGTGTCCTCCTGGGTGCCCCTTTGGGCAGGACAGAGGGATGGGACAGAGGGGAGGACAGCATCCATGGAGGAGGCTGAGGGTGATGCCTTAGGGTTTAACTTTTCTCTGTTCCCAGCCCTGCAGTGCCCAGTGTCACTCTGCAGGTCCCTGGAGCTCGTTCAGTGCTGTTCTCTCATGCTCACACTGACATAACAAAGCCTCTCCAGCTCGCTCTCCAAGGACACCCAGACCCTCCTGGGCCCAACAACTGCAAACCTTCATCTTGGGGACAGGGGGGCAAGCTTGGGCAAATTCCATCCTTGCCTGGCTTCTGCTTGGGCAATTGATGCTGATATCAAAGTGGGAAGAACTCGGGAGCTGTCATTGTCCATTTTGGGATGCACTGAGGCAGGAGCCTCTGGAGCCCAGAGTGTGACCTCTGAAGGCCTTTCAAATCAATCCCTCCTTTATTCCTTTATTCCTGTCTGGTCTCTGCTTCTAGGGAGCCATTTAAGGCATCAAGGTAAAAAACCCCTGGGAAAAGCTCTGGGTGTGCTGGCAGGAGGGAGGAGGTCTGTGTAGATGTGGTAGAAGAAGGTTGGGTTTTGGGATGTGTCCTTTGGGGTGGTTGGAGCCAGAAGCTGTGGAACTGCTGGATGGCAGGGCAGGGTTTGCAGGGAACCTCAGCAGGATCTCACTCAGCTCTCTGGATGTTCCCCAGCTAAAGAACTCCTCGCTGCTCTCTGGAAAAATAACCAGTGTTGTGTGCCTGGCCCCTCAGCACCCTGAGCATTTGTCAGGGGTCTCTCAGGAGCTGCTGCCCCTGGAGCACCTGATAAATGCCACCATTATCACCTCGCGTCCCCTGCCTGTGTCCCCCACAAATCACGGTGACACCAGCGAGCCCAGCGCCCTCGCCCTGCTCACCCCGGGGCTCACCAGCTCGGGGATGAGGAATCTGGGCCATCACACGCAAAGAAAACCCTAATCCAGCATCTCCCAAATTACCGGGGGGTGATGGATGGGCGTTTGTGAGAGCTGGGAGGGAAAGGCTGCCTGCTGTGTCCTCTGAGCTGTTTGCTCCTCTCCTTCCTGAGATGGCCAATGCCAGGAAGAATATAAAAGGGACAATTTGAAAACTGGAGCAGCAAGAAGTGCTCTCAGGCAGTATTTAGGGTGTGGGATGGTGCAACACCTCTTTTCTCTCTCAGCTGCCCTGCCCAGGGCTTGGCCAGAGCAATCCCAGTGCTGGGACAGCTGAGCTGTGGTGTGTAAAGGATTCATGCATTGGAACACAGCCACACCTCTGTTCATCTGCCGTGATGAAGGAGGGATTTTGCCTTTCTTCCCAAACACAGCATTACATAAACGTTAAGATTCTGTAACTGTATCATTGTGTAAGGTTCCATGGTTAAATCACAGAATCCCAGGATATCTTGAGAGGGAAGAGACTCTCTTGCCCCTGGCTCTTGGGTGTCAGGGTGCTCTTGGACCC
>VZRF01011813.1:86228-120127 GCA_013396875.1 Vireo altiloquus
CAACTCCACACTCTGTGGTGCGCTAAACAAAAATCTTTTCATTTCTCTGGTGCATTCAGGTTCTCCCAAAAGTAAGTCTCTCCCACCAGCTTAGGTTCCAGGCTAAGCTATTTTGAGGAATTTTGGGAATAAAACAAATACCCAGAGGAGCAGGAAAATTTCCCAGGTTTTTCCTGGACTCCAGCACTTGGGGGTTGCTGTGAGTGCCCCCAGGATGGGACACACCAGGGCCAAGCCGTGCCTGGGGCTGCCACACCACACCTTCCCCTCAGAGCACCCTTCGGGAACCTCAAACTGATTTCAGCAGCGTCTGTGCATCCCTTTTGAAGGAGAAAACGCCTCAGAGAATGTTTTACACGGCGAGCAGAGCCGAGCCGAGCACAGACACAGCTCCAGACGAAGGAAATGAGTGCTTTGTTTATGACAGATTTCTGTTTTTATTCCCAAGGTTCAGGAGTAAATTACTACGGAAATGCAGACGGGGAACCTGCGATGTTTGGCTCGGCATTATTCATCCAGCAATGTGGGAGCTGCAGATCAGGGTGTGAGAGACAGCAGCTAAAATATGGGGCTGCTCCAGCCTCTCCTGCTCCGGTGTAAATCAAGAGTAACTCTCAGAGAAACCAATGGAGCGTAAAATTGGTGTAAGTGAGAATCAGTACTATCTCCTGTACCTATACGTCAGGGAAACTATTTGTTTAAAGTGTTTATAGACCCTGCTAGCATAAATTGCTTATTTTCTTACACATTAAAAAGATCAAAGGTAGCCAGAGTAATTTTCTAGCACGAGTAAAACAAACATGTATATTTATTGCCGCATAACTCGCAGGAGTCACACTCTCGTCGAGTCTGAAGCCAAAAATAGTGATTGATTTTTTATTTTTTTTTTTCCCTGGGTTTAATAAAAGGCATCGCAGAGCTCTATGAAAACACGCATTCATTTCATTTGATTGGCACCTCCAATTTTGGATGTATATTCTGACTAATGGAATGAATACTGCAATGCACGCATCAATTGTGTTTGTTGGGTTGTCAGGTTTGGGAAGTTTAACTGTTTAAATTATATATATCATCCAGCTGTCTATACATTAGGTTATCCTTACAGACAATACTATCATCAATACATTTGTTTTAAGGAGGAGCTTATCAGCAGCCCCAGCTCATCTCTCACCCACTGCTATTTAGGGAAGCATTGGAGTTTTATCCTCAAAATAAGACATTCCTCACTTCAACACCAGCAGAATACAGCTGATGAAGAAAGATTTGCTGCTGTAATTAACACCACTTATCGTTATTGAAATCACTGGTTTGCAGTCCTTACTATTTATAATATTTTCACAGAGTGTTTTGCCCTGGATTTTAGGCAATAGTCTCAAAATACTCATATTTTAATGCTGGGTTAATCGCTAAAATTATTTCAGTATGGACTTAAAGCATCCAAGCAATCATTTTGAGACTTTAATTCAGCAAAGGAATGGCCCTTTGAGGAATCAGAAGTAGGAACAATATTGCAAACTTCTATTTGCTATGATTTTCCCCTTTCTTGACCTTTCTTATAATTTAGCAATTTGATATTTATTAAGTTTTCAGAAAGAATTGTCTGGTGAAATATGAATTGGCTGCAAAACCCATTAGGGAAACAAAGAATCCATGTTTCCTTATGAAAAGGGAAAGGATACATCAAGTGGGATTTTGTAGGTGTAGTACTCAATATTTTTATTAATTACATAAATGGTTGGATACAAAACTTCCAAATTTGTGGATTTGGAAGAACTGGGAGTACTTTGAAGGATAAAAGTTGAATTTCAGATTACCTTGATTTCATACTTGGTAGTGCAGCCTTAATTTTCTGAAATGGTACTACGGCCTGTATGTATTTAATGCATTCCCATATTTGTTTTTGCAGATTACATTAACCATTTGTATTATGCAAATAAATAAAATGGGAAAAAAACATTAGAAATCAGTCCAAGAAATATTTTCAAGAAGCTGGGTAAGTTCTCAGTGTTGCAATTTGAGTTACTTCAGATCTGCAGAGGATTTAAAGAACTGAATTCAGTAGAAATAGGGTGAATTTTTGTTTGTTTGACCAGTGAGTTTGGGAAGAGTTTGAAAAGTCTGTTGGAAGTTGGAACTAGATGGTCTTTAAGGTCCCTTCCACGTTTATCACATAGCACTTATAATTTACAGATCACAGAGCACTTATTGCTCCTAAAATGATGCCTTAAATGCCTCCCTAGAAACAGAGACCAGGCAGGAATAACGGAATAAAGGAGGGATTGATTGGAAAGGCCTTCAGAGGTCACACTCTGGCCTCCAGAGGCTCCTGCCTCAGTGCATCCCAACATGGACAATGACAGCTCCCGAGTTCTTCCCACTTTGATATCAGCATCAATTGCCCAAGCAGAAGCCAGGCAAGGATGGAATTTGCCCAAGCTTGCCCTCCTCTGCCCAAGATGAAGGTTTGCAGTTGTTGGGCCCAGGAGGGTCTGGGTGTGCTTGGAGAGCGAGCTGGAGAGGCTTTGTTATGTCAGTGTGAGCATGAGAGAACAGCACTGAACGAGCTCCAGGGACCTGCAGAGTGACACTGGGCACTGCAGGGCTGGGAACAGAGAAAAGTTCAAACCTAAGGTATCAAAAAGATCAAGAAACAAGAAAGGAAATTAATATTCTCTTAGTGCTCAGGCTGGAGCTGTGTCCCTCTTTCCTTCAGTGCCATGTCACCATCCCTCTGTCCCTGTCACCAAATCCACCCAGAACATTCAGCCAAGGTCATGACAATGTTTTCCCTGGGGCTGGGAACGGCTGAAGTAGGATAATTCCTAGAGTGTAAACTTCCCTGCTTCTGGCTGCTAACAGCCTCGAATTCCCAGCAGAAAGGAGGGATATTTCCATGGGAACACCTTCTCCTGTTGGCTGGAAACCCTGGCAGTGCATTTTCCCAGGTGTTGTTCTGGTCTCCATCACAGAGAGGACAGGACATGGTGGGGGGGATTGGCCACTTGACAATTCCTGTGCTCCCAACCAGATCCAGGGCTGTTTTTCCAGCTGGAAAACTGCTGCACTGTGAGCTCAGGGATCCCTCAGCCCGCAGGGAAGGTGGCAGGATGGGGACTGAGCCCTTCCTCTGTGGCACCTGCGCTGTCCCTTCGGCGCCTCACGGACACAACATCAAATGGAGCCTGTGTTCTCCATTCCCCGACAACTGTTTTCCAGGGAGTTTGGGGCAGGAATGTCCGTGGTGCTGTGCCACCAGCCGCTCGTTTTAACTCTGCTGGAAGTCTGGGGAAATGTTCTCTGCCGAGGCACGGGCTGGTGACTGAACTCAGCCTGCTCCGTGGCCAGGAATGTTAATTCACACACGTGAGGCAGTTCTGGTCTGATTCAAAGCCTTTCCTAAACCTGCAGGTGCCCAGGAGAACTGAAGTGATGTTTGTGGAGGGGAAAATATGCAGGAATTTTACTGGAAATGCCTTTTTTTGTAGCACTGACACTTTTTTCATATTGGGAACTCACAAATAGAAGAGTAACATTCATCTGTCTTGAGGTCGAGGGGATTTTTTCACTCATGTGATGTTCTTGACAGTATTCTCAGGATACTAATTTGTTACTTTTAATGATAATTCTCTGTCCACATGAGAACAGGCATAGATCACACCCAGACACACACACACACACACTGCTCTCGCCTGCATCAAATATTTATGCATCATTATTGGCATTAGGGATATCTGAAACCCAAATTTGTAGGAGGCAATTTTGTAGAAAATGAAATTATGGAATATTTATTCACCCAGTAAGCTGCCCCGAGTCTGTGTCTCCTGCAGAATTAGGGAGTTATTTATTTATGAGCTGCTCTCCTGCTCTCTCCCTTAAAGAGAACCCAGGTTGAACAGGATGTTTGTTTACAAATTGGCCAGAGAGAGCATTGTTCCCGGCTTGATTTGCAATGACTAATGAGCAACATAATTTTTAATCATCGCTTTTCCAAGCCTGCCACGCTGACAGGCACGTCCTGCCTGTGTTCCACTCTTGGTGGATGCTAACGAGGGAACAAAAGCAGCGGGAGAAAGATCAGTGTGCCAGGAGAGAGAGAGAAAAAGACTTTTCCAGGGAGCATTTTTCATTTCAGGGTTTTCTAGGGCGCGTTTTTGGCGTGCGCGCAGAGGACGCAGCTCCTCGGGTCGGGCTGGGGAAGGAAATCAGTTTGTCTGCGCTAATGAATCAGAGCCTGGCAGTCACCAGGGGTAAATAGAGCATGAGATCTCGGCATGGGGAGTTCTGCAGGACGCCTCCGAAGACACCCCTGCCTCTGCGGCGGGCGAGGCTGGAAGCAAATTGACGTTGACAAAGCTTTTAAGATGCCTCTCCCCGCGGCCCGGCAGCTCGGCGCGACAGATGCTCACTCGTTCTGCCACCTTCTGCACAAAGAGCCCTGCCACGACCCCTTCCTCTGCATCCCAGCGGATCCCAGCACCTCCCCTGCCCCAGAATCCTGATTTTCTGGCTGATTTTCACGGCATTCCTAAAGCAGCCACCCCGAGGAGCTTCGCTGCCGAGCGTTTCCCTCCCCGGGATTTGGAAAGGGCAAAAACAACTCAAATATCCGTGGACTAAAGAGTGTCATAAAGTGTTGCTGGTCTATTAACACACTCTCAGGCCAAACATGTTTGTGCTTTGAGGGAGCCTCTCTTTTTTGGTGCATGAATTTGGATTAAAGTTTTGGTTGTTTTCCCGAGAAAATCTTTACAGTCCTTTAGTCCAAGGAGGGATTTTTCGGAGGCGAAAAATGGGAGAGGACAGGGCAGAACGCGGGTGTCAAAACACATCCTGGACAGGTCCGGGTGACAAATTGGGGCAGGGCTCTGCTTGTCCCCTGCCTCTGTGTGTCCCCCGTGTCCCCTGCCCGGCTCAGGGGTCCCCTCTGCACCCCCTCGTGTGACCCTCAAAGAGTTATTATTCCCCTAATGACAATATAGAGACACACACACACCATTGTTCCTCGATAAACCCGCGTTTGAGTGATCATTAAGGTGGTTTCTCTAATACCCAGATAACAAAGCCCTTCCAAACGAGCTGCTTTGGCTTGAAAGTGCTTTTTATCCACTTCTTCCTAGTAACAAAAAGCCTCTTTAAAGTGGAGATGACTCTGATAGCACCGGAGATATTAACACATGTTGTTGCTGCAACCCCTTTAACACTTCCAGGAATTTAATTTTAATTAATTACTTTGTAGTGAGAAGGGAGAGAGTGAGAAATGGATCACCTGCTTTTCTGGGGAAGAAAAGCAAAGTTCGAGACTTCTCGGAAGACTCAGCGAAAGGGAAAACAAGACTGCTACATTTTCTGGTTCTGATTTAGGGCTGGGAGATGCTTTGCATTGCATTATCAGCTCGTTTTGCATCTTAATCTCCATAAATCCCAGGGGCATGTGCCAAGTGCTACCAGGAAGGTGCTCCTCTGCTGCCGCTTCCCTGACCGTGTGTTACGGGAAAGACTCCCTGCTGTGGCAGCACACCAGGAATATGGAATAACCACACAGGATTTAGCCACCAGCCCTCAAAAGGCAAAATTAAAGGTGTACCAGCCAGGCTCCACGTTTTTAAAGGGCCTGGGTGTCCTCGTTTAGGGAGTGCTTGGGCAGCTTTAATGGAGGGAGGATTGTAATGGGTTTTGACACGTGTTAATGGTGTGTGTCACGTTCTTTTTCTGCTCATAACGACATGGCTAATTTCTGATGGCATGTGTCACATTGCATATGTTGGTGAAATATAGGTCACAAGCTAAAAGTGCGCACAATGGTACCAAAATCTATATGATAACAATTTCATATACGTCTCTTATCGCAGCAGCCGCGGCTGATCATAAATCTGACTCTGGGAAAATGTTTTCTCAAGCCCTGTCTTAAAAGATGGCAGTGAAAAGTGAGGCTGTGGTGGAGCTGCTGCTGAGGAGAAGGAGGGATTCTGTCTCTCTGAAGACTTTCCTAGAGGTGGTGCCTCTTCCCGTGGAAGAAAGCTGAGAAATGCTGATCTGTTCGTGTCAGAGTTGCTGATTTATGTGGTTTGGCAAAGGCTGGAAGCAGCTCCTGGGGGAGGCAGAGTGTTGGGAGAGCCCTGTTTGAGGCTATCCTTGGGAAACTGCTGCTGGGTACTGCAGCCCTGACCTCCTGCCGCCGGGGCTCACTGATATCACTCTTCTGCTGCAGGGACGAGCAGCAGTGATAAGGACCAATTCTCCAGGTCCCACAGCTCTGTGATGTGGAGCCAGAGCTGCAGGAGAGGCAGCAGGTGACACTGCCTGGGCTCGTTGTCCTCTGGATGCCTTAGGGTTTAACTTTTCTCTGTTCCCAGCCCTGCCCTGCCCAGTGTGACTCTGCAGCTCCCTGGAGCTCGTTCAGTGCTGTTCTCTCATGCTCACACTGACATAACAAAGCCTCTCCAGCTCGCTCTCCAAGGACACCCAGACCCTCCTGGGCCCAACAACTGCAAACCTTCATCTTGGGGAGAGAAAGGGGGGCAAGCTTGGGCAAATTCCANGTACCTTCAAGGGAGTCTGACTGTGCCCAGTCCAGATTCTTCCAGCATTCCAGTTTCATCCTTTGCCTCAGTACCCCAATCTTGATCCTGAGGCTTTTTCCTTTGAAAAAAATTGACAGAAACAATAAATTAATCCTAAATCGTCATCAGACAGAAGCAAATCTGGTTACAGGTGCAATGGTGGCCACATATCTTTTAATAAGACATTAACTTTGATTCTCATTAGAGGAAGCTCGTGTTTTCTTTTCTCTTGCCAGCTAGAAAACAAGGTTGTGATGCTCTTCTAGCATTTGAATGCTACTCTGATCTTTCTCAACTGCTCTTATTGTAATCAAATAAAACTTCTCCAGCAGCTGCCAGGTCCAGCTGTGGGACTGGTGTGAGCTGGGAGAGGCTGTCAGTGTGTGTGGGATGGAAATGGGAGCACAGCTCGCTTTTCCTGGCTAAGGAGAATTAGATACCCTAATGGACTCACTAGTGTTACCAGAAATGAATATGAAAAATAGATAAAGTCAGCTCTAAAAGCCAAGTGATTGAGATATAGAGATGTAGATAGAATATGTGCATGTCCAGTGCAGTCAAGCTTTGAATGAAGGAAACATGAGAAGGGATTGGATGGAAAACCATTTCATCCTAGTCAGAGCCCAACTAATCCCACTTTAATTTGATGGTCAACAATTGGAAATGAAATGGGGGCCTTGCCTCTGTCACAAAGAGCTGAGCTTTCAAAAGGCTTCTACAATTCCAACTTCATTCCATCAGAAATGAGGCATCAGGGGAGAAGGAAGATTCATCTCAGCCAAGACACTTCCTGAACTTGGTAATTTTACTCCAAAAGGGTTTTTTAAGTCATAAATCCCTCAAATCACAGCCCTCCTCGGTCCAACCTACTTCTACCTGTGCATGCACCACCTCAGCTCCAGCCAACACCTCCTGGTTTCCTCCTCCTGATCATTTTTCTGGGTGTTCCAGGGATTAGGCTTTGCTCTCCCATCCACCAGAGACGCTCCAGCTTTCCCTCCCTGCTCCCTCCCCCTCTGCCAGCACATTTTTCCATGTTTGCCAGCCTTTGAGAGGGGAACTCGCTGGCCGAGGATTGCTGCACCAAAGGCAATTGGAATCTGCTGCTTTTGCATGAAGGAGGCTCCATAATCCTGCCGAAAATGAAGATGTCACTAAGAACAGCCCGTGAGGATGCTGAGCCACAGGAAGCATGACAAGAGATAATTTCAAATCCAACCACGCTCGAAGGAGGTGTGTTCTCCTCCTTCCCTCAAGTTAAGAAAGAGCTGTAAAATCTCCTCACCTGAACAAACAACCCTCACTTCACTCAGTCCTAGCCTCAGTTTTGCACCACTTATTAGAGAACATTTTGTTCATCTTTGGGGACAACAATTATTAACCAGCTAATAAAGAATACCTGCACTATGGACAAAAAAAACATGTCCTCTTCAGTCCTATTTCTACAGGAACAATGTCCCAGTGCCACCATGGGAAGGAAAACAATAAATCTGCTGAGAAATCAGAGTCACATCTTCCAAATTAATTCAGTGATACCATAAAATTCTATTTTAGCTGAAGATATTGACAGCTTTTCCCCTTAAAGGCCAGATGATTTCAAGAGGAAAATACCAAAGACACCGGTTTAAACACTTTCTTGGCTTTTGCAGGACTTGGATGAACGACATGAAGGATGTTTTCTTTCCACTACATAAAGTTATTCTTGATCAAGACAAAGATCAAGAATTCAGGAATGTGTTTGCCATTCCTCTGCAATATTTTGGGCATGATTGATGCACAGTTTGCATCAGTCCCACAAATCATATTTTGCCTGTAAAGCAGAAAGAGGGAAAGGAGAGTCCTGTGTGGTTGTTGCCCTGGGGTTTATTTGGGTGAGAGGAGAAGCTGGATGGAGTCATTGGGATGATAGAAGAGACCATGGCAGAGAGGAGTCAAACCCAGGCAAGCCAAACAGGGGCTGGGTTGTCCCTTTGTGACACACCTGGGACACCACTGCTGTCCTGCCTCATTCCTCCTCCACCTGTGGATGAGCCTGAAGGACATCCCATGTAGTTCTGGAACTACTGTGCAGGTTTGGCGTCAGATAAGCTCTGCCTTACATCACTTATGTTTAAACACAGAGCAATGCCTTAATGAGAAAAAAAACCCCAACCCCACAACAGCAAATAAGATATAAAAAATGATGCAGACTATGAAAAGCCTGGAAATCCCGAGTTTTTCTTTTACTATGGAGCCATCAACACAAACAAAAGAAACAAATTATTCCTAAAGTTCAGCTATTGAACTCAGGAAGACAATCAAAACTGCTTTCCCTGCTGCTCTTCTCAATATTGACTTTGTGTTTGATTTGGAAGTCAGATTCATCTCCACTCTAAAATGTGCTCCACTTTTATCTTCAGTGCTGCTGTTTCCAAAGGAACAAAGACTATTTCTTATCGGCGTCTTCCGGCCGGACTTCCTAATGCGTTTCATTTCCAGCTATTAACCTGGGAGCTCTGTGTTCAAAATCACTTTGTGGTTTCCCAGACCCCACAGGTTTAGAAGTGTATGGGCACTCTTATAAAGATTATGACTTTGTTTTGTGCTCAGCAGAGTTTGCCAATATCCTCTTGGCTCTTGGCTGGAGCCCACCAGGAGATCAGCGAGTCAAACTCATCACATCTCCTTGTTCTGCTTGCATCTCTGGTCGTGCTCAGTGAACCTCTCAAAACACAGAGTTTTGGTTGTTTTAAAGCAGAAACATCACTCTGTTGTCCTCATATCAGCAGAGGTATTCACAAGGAGTTATTAAAACGTCCTCGTGAATAAAAAATCATAAAATCATTGAGGTTTGAAAAGATCCCTGTGGAATCACTGAGCCCAACCCTTAACCTTACCCCTGGAGGTGTCCCAGGAATTCCTGGAGGTGGCACTCAGAGCTCTGGGCTGGGGACAAGGTGGGGATGGGGCACAGCTGGGACTCAGTGATCCTGGAGGGCTTTTCCAACCTGAGTAATTCCATGATTCTGTAACATCCCACAGCTTCCCAAGCCCAGGCCCCCCTCAGTTGCACACCCTTGGTCTAATCCTGCTTGGAAAGCTCTCAGATTCCGTTGGGATTTAAGGGTGTGCTTGAAGGGAACCCTGGGACTAGAATTGTTCTGATACCAACCACCCACCCATGTGCAAGAGCTCAAAAGAATAAACAAGTTTTACATTGATCCAGGTAAATTGCGGAAATAATATCTATAGTTCATGATGTGTTTGCTTCATCAATAAAACACCAGGTGCAGGCCCAGCCTTACAAACTGTGACTATCCTTGTCGTAATTATGTCCAAAAATAGCTCTTCTTTGTAGCTGCCTGCTTGCAAAAGCATTTCCACTCCGTGTTCCTGCAGACCAGGCTCAGCCTAGGGCTTGGTGCTGGCGTTATTCCTGGAAATATCCTTCCTCCAAAGCATTATGCTCTGGTGTTAGGGATTGCTGCTTGCATTTCCAGCAATAAAAAAGGGAAATGTCATCCTATTAATTGCTTTTTTTTTTTTAACACTTCAACTCAAATATCCGTGGACTAAAGAGTGTCATAAAGTGTTGCTGATCTGTTAACACACTCTCAGGCCAAACACATTTGTGCCTTTGTGCTCTCTTTTTTGGTGCATGAATTTGGATTAAAGTTTTGGTTGTTTTCCCGAGAAAATCTTTACAGTCCTTTAGTAAACCCTGGAATCTTAAACCCTGGAATCCAGGCAAATCGTTCAGTAAACTTTAGAATCTTAAAATTAGGCAACAAGTACCCCCAGCCTTGCTTTGGAGAGCATCTATTGAAGCTGGCACCATTCCAATCAGCTTATTAGTTTTATAGATTTGAATTCTCCAGGCACAACACCAGAAATAAAAGAAAGTTTCACACCTAGCAGTATTTCTGCCTAGATATAGTCAATCAAATCATCATTTGCATTTAAAACTGGTATAAAATTCCACATTTTCTTCTTCCAAATCCCTGCCTCCGTGCATTAGTGCCTTTTATGCATAACTTGCGTGAACTCCCTGTGCACAGTCATGTGAAGATTATGTTTAAATCAATGAGGAGAATATGGGAAACATCTGGAAGTGTTCACATTCCCACAAAAATCCTTTATCTGCACAGCCCATTATGTTGAAACCACAGGAAAAGTAATTTATCTCTCCAGCTATAAAGTGTGCACCGTTCTAAAATCTTATCAAAAGAAAAAGTGTGTTGTCTTATCTACAGAAATGCCATAAGCAGCCCACAATTATTTACCATAATTTGCCGTTATTACCATTTACAGTACAAAAATAAAGAATATTCTGGGTTAATTACATTCTGTCTAATTTTCTGTTGCTAAATTTAGACCGGCCTGCAATGAGTGCAGGGCTGTGGGAAGCTGGGATGAAGAAAGGAGAATTCCTTCATCACCTCTGATTTCTGCTGCCCTGGGCACCACGTGAGGGACCCTGGGTGGCTTCACACACCTTGTCCTTAGGTTTGTAGTCAGAAGTGGACTGGAAAAAGAAACTTCCCTGTGGGATTTGGGGGTTTGTGACTACTGGGAAAAATTTCCTGACGGAAAGGGTGGTCAGGCCCTGGCACAGCTGCCCAGGGTGGATCCCCACCCCTGGAAGTGTCCAAAGGAGTGTGGATGTGGCACTGGGTTATGGGTTAGTGATGGACATCGGAGGCTGGACTCAATCTCAGAGCTCTTTTCCAGCCTTGATGGCTCCACGTTTCTGTAACACTTTGGGGTTGGCTCAGCAGGTCTGAAAGCTGCTCTGAGAGGCTTTCTCCCCCTTCTGCACTCACAGATTTGGGGCAAAACACCCTGTTTTGCTTCAGTGGTGGGAATTAATGTCCCCTTAACCCCCCATGTAGTTCACCTCTTTACTAATCATTGCTTTTCTTTCCCAGGGACAGTGGCAGATGAAGAACTCCCCGTGCCAGGAGCTGTGCAACAACCACCCAGCTCCAGGAAAGTGCATCTTTGAGCAAAGACCTTCTCCTTAGGTATAAACCCCCAGCCAACAGGCAGATCCTGACTGGAAGCACAGGGAAGGGTACAGGTAAGTCGATCAGCAGCTCAGCACATGGGATGCCTGATCTGGAGCCTCCTTCCCTCTGTTTTTCTGCCCTGCAACCCACAAACCGAACTGGAGCACTAAACAAAGCACCCTAACACACAGCAAAACACCCAGCCTTAATCCTGCCTTCCCCAGGGGGTTCTGAGAAAGCATTTCTCCCTCTGTTTGGTGCCTTCCTCACGTATTTTTATTCTGTATGGGGTTTTTTTCCCGGGTTTGTGCTTTCTCACAGCAATTCCACTCGCACACCAAATCCCTTTCCCGACAGCGTAGGAGCGTTGGCAGCAGGAGCAAACTGGGAACTCAAATTCGTGTTTGCACCCGACTCCCATGAGGGAGACACACTTGAATTGAGGCCAAAACTTGTTCCCCAACATTTTCAGGTGGGAAGAAACATTCTTTCACCGGTTGGTACAGAAAAATCCCTCCAAATCCTCATGGTTGGCTCCCGCGCCCGGTCGGGAGCAGCTTCAGCAGCTGCACTGCTGCAAACCTCTCAGTGTGCTGCTGGAAGATTAGTGGCCACTTTACCCAGCCTGTGAACTCCAGATAAATCCCAGAACAGCAGCAGGGAGAAAGCAACATAAGCTCCGGCAGAAGGTCTCCGTTTATTGGAAATCCGAGTCCTGCGTCTGCTCGAGCGGCTCCAGGGTAACAAACTGCTCTACCTGCCTCTCCAAATATGCAAGATCACCAAAGCAGCTGCTGCCCCGACCTCTCTCCGCTGCATTTGTGCTGCTCTGCTGATCTGGAGTTAGCTGTGCCCCAATTATATTGCGACATTTGTTATTCCTGTTTAATTCCGCTGCTCGTGTGCGGTTTTAGATGTGGTGTGTCCGGGGAAAAGGCTGGATGTGAGGATTCTGTGCCTTTTCAGGGCTTCCAGTTCATCTGTTCCCATTATAGGCGGCTGGAATTTCTGGTTTGAGCAGCTCTACAGGTGCTGTCACCCAGCTGGGACCTGCTGCTGGTGTCACTGGTCCCCACCAAGCGCAGCCCAGGGTAAGCCCAGATCTTCCCAACCCCACTGGGATTTTTGGCACAGCCTGGGCACGTGGCAGGAGCTCTGAAGACACGAATTGCGTTGATGAATGTTTCACTGTTGCCTTTCCCTGGTCTTAAAATTAAAACCAAAACATGGTTTATGGGGAAAAGGGGTTTTTACCTCGGGATTTATTTCAGGATCCTTGGGTGCAGCACTTGGTCCAGGTGGAATGCCCCAAAAATGCACACAATTATAGGCCTTGCTAATTAGCACATCTATCAAAGATTCCCCAATGAGAGGCTGGAGTGAAGCCCTCGTTGTGAGGAACTTTCCCCCTGGCTGGGCCTGTCTGAGGTTCCAAAATGTGTTCTGGAGAGGCCCTTGGTGTCTGGGGCTCCCAGGATGTTTGCTCTCCTGGTTTAACGGTGCCGTGGGGCTGAGCTGAGTTATCAGCCTTGGGAAGTCACAGTGTGTGGGCTAAAAGCACTGAGAACACATCAAACTATAAAAGAGTGTGTGAGAGGGGTATGAAAGAAAAAGCAAAAAGTCATCTTGTCATCAATCCATACCCACGTAAGTTGAAGGGCTGCTTTGCCATTTAAATCAGGGCTTAAGTAGGCCTTTCCTAACCCTGGATGGCTCCCAGGACTTTGGGCTCACCTCCAGGTAGGCCTGCAGTGTGAAATAACAGCTTGGATTTATTCCACACTACTTCTCAAGATGTCTTAAATTATTAATATTATTATTAGTATTATTAGTATTATTAATTTTGCCAGGCTAAGAAGGAATGGGAGAACCAGGGAGTTGCCAGTCTGGTTTTCATTTTCAGAGTTAGGAGGGATTGTCCCCTCCCCCAGAGCCCTGCCTGATCTCTCTGGGGACATTTCTGGGCTGCAGCATTCAGCCTTATTTCCAAGAAATTTGGGCTGCAAAGGAATGTTTTATCCAAGCTTTAACACTTTGTTCTGATCCTGATACAAATACAGCCCAAGAAATAGATAATGTCTTCACCCTGCCCAATATCTGGAAGTGTTTTCCACAAAATCCTTACAGATAAGAGCCTGAACTCTGTCCCCAGCCAGAATTGATTTGATTCCATGATTTTAAGCCTCTTTCCAGACACACAGCCCATCAAAGGCATCCACTCATGACATACCTAAATTACTTTAGTTCAAACCTGTATTTTCAGGAGACCTTTACAAGGTCCCTGATGTCCTGGCCAAAAAAATCCCCCACGTCTGCCCCACTGTGCTGCATGATTGCCCATGAGGAGTGTGCAATGTCCATCTCCTAAATCCTAAATTCCATGAAATCCTAAATACTAAAATTGCATGATTTAACACAGTCCAGTTCCACTATCACGAAAACACACATTCTTTACCGACATGGGAACACAGAGAGAGGTTTTTAAATATTTATGCACACCTCTGCAATTTTCTTCATTAGAAACTCTACATATTTTGAATATTTTTATTTTTCTTAGCTGTTCCTTGTGGCAATTCTACTCTGGTTGTAGAGATTGTTTCTTAGGAAGATGAATTATATCTGTGAAGACACTGGCTGCTCCATTCATTAGGATTTCTTACTTTAAAGTCATCTTGAAAACGAAATTCTTTAAGCAGCCAGTTGCAGCACCCTGCATGTTTTTCACTGGGTTAGAGTAAATTCCTTTACTAAAAATTCCTGTGAAAAAGGGCTTCACTCTTTGTACAGATGATACAGCTGCTGACATGAGAGACCTGTGCACAGTCTAAATTAAATGCTGTAAAATTGAAGTAATCAAAATAAGACATCAATCACGCTAAGATGTTAATTAGCAGACCCTGATATTTTCAGCCTCACATTTTGATAGCTTAAAGAGGCTAAAAGGATCAGCTGACACATATTAAATATACAGTGCCTGAAGTGTGGATTCCAGGTGATTTATAGTTTTGTCACATTTAAGAAACTTCAGGAATGATCCATCCATCACAAACACTGTGAGTATGACTCAACTTGAAGGGAACAAGTTCAGAGATATCTAAAAGTGGCTCCTTGCTCTCAGTATTTACCAATCCTTTCCAAACCCACACATTAATATAGGTCTGTCCTATTTGTCTGTGCTATCAGGGCTTTGTTTTTTCCCCTTTGGCTTATCAGCTTCCACAGGGTTATTTTGGATTTCTGATTTTACAAGGCAGCTGATGTAAGAGATAAACATCTCCTGTGTTTTTACCTAACATATAATTAGACCAGCAAGAGTCTAAGTCTTACAACAAAGCCTTAAAAATGATAACTTGCTTCCCAGTATGTGACTGAGAGATTTAAATCTTCTCTTGAGAGAGAGTGGAAAGTACCAGTCCAGATATTTGAAGATGAACAGCAGGAAAATACATCAAATTCACTCAGGTAAGGTACAGGGATTGTGCTGTTATTAATTTTCAAACCTGCAATGGGAGTCCTATAAAGATAAATTCAGGACAAAAGAGGCCAGCTATCAAACTTCCACAGGTTAGCAAAGCTGTCTTTGGGAGGCAGTGGGAGGATTAGAGATGTGTCTGGGGGAAAAAAAAAAAAACAACCCCAAAAAAAAAGAGCCAAAGGCTCCAAATATTTGGAAACATAATTTTATTTTTATTATTTTCCCCTTATTATTCTTTTCCCTGTTTCTTTCCCTTATTAATATTTATTGATAAGCCCAGATTCTTGTGTGAAAAATTGAGATTTTTTTCTCAATTCTTCTAAAACTTCCTTGTCCCAACAAGAGGGGAGGGCAGGTGAATCCTATAGGGAGAGCACGAGTCCATGATGAGAGCAGAGGCAAAAGTGGGGTGGGTCCTGAGTCCAGCCCTGGGACTGCACTGGGAAGGAATTTATTGTATTAAAAACTGGATCCCACATCTGTGAGGACAGCAGGGATCAGTCAGGCAGTCAGGGTCCTGCCCTGGCATCACACAGATGGTTCTGGCCCCATTTGTTTGTAGGGTCAAAAGTTCCACTTGAGCTAGGCCAGGAATCTGCAATGACTTCCAGACACACCCATAAACATCCCCTGCTGCTATCCCAGAGGTCAGGGAATTCTCTGAGTGCAGTCAAAAACGATTCCATGTAATTATTGGCTAATGATAGGTTTGCTGCTGTTGGGCCAGGCCTCTCCACAGGAGCTGCAAGGTCACATCTCCACGTCGGATTTGTTGCAGTTGGGTTTTAGGTGCTGTGGCAGAAGTTTGATGGTTTTTGGTCTCAATTCAAAAGAAGAACTGATGCCTTAAATGGCTCCCTAGAAACAGAGAGCAGACAGGAATAAAGGAATAAAGGAGGGATTGATTGGAAAGGCCTTCAGAGGTCACACTCTGGGCTCCAGAGGCTCCTGCCTCAGTGCATCCCAACATGGACAATGACAGCTCCCGAGTTCTTCCCACTTTGATATCAGCATCAATTGCCCAAGCAGAAGCCAGGCAAGGATGGAATTTGCCCAAGCTTGCCCCCCTTTCCCCAAGATGAAGGTTTGCAGTTGTTGGGCCCAGGAGGGTCTGGGTGTCCTTGGAGAGCGAGCTGGAGAGGCTTTGTTATGTCAGTGTGAGCATGAGAGAACAGCACTGAACGAGCTCCAGGGAGCTGCAGAGTTCCACTGGGCACTGCAGGGCTGGGAACAGAGAAAAGTTCAAACCTGAGGCATCAGAACCAGCTCCATGCACATTCCAGAGACAATCTCAGAACCTAAAGCTGACCAGCAGCTGTCCAGGCAGAGCAGAGGCAGAAATCACACATGAAGAGTCAATTCTGGGCTTTCCTCTGGTTTTTGTTGGCACAGAAAGTTCATTAATTGTGTGTCATGCCAGGCTTTTCATCCTTTTCTTTTCCACATGACTCAGTGTGTTTGCACCAATCAATTCATTATTCAGCCCTAAAATCTGACACACAGCAGAGACTTGCCTTGGGAGGAACTCAGTTTATTGTGACAAAGCATTTTTTGTCCATTACTGGGAAATATCCTAAAGCCTGACATATGTATTTGCATTCTCTGAGCTTTAGGAACCCTTTTATATTGGCAAAAAAACCACCAAAATGCTTCTAAGCTCCTGCTAGTAACGATGTCACAACAGAGGACATTCCCTCCCTTCATCTTTCCGTGTAGGAATTCAGATATACAATAAACAGCATCAACATAAATTTGCCTCTGTACTTTACATATTGCTGTATGTATATATATATATATTAAAAATCAATTTTTCTGGTTATCATCTTGGTTTGAACACACTCTGAAAACAGGAGCTGGAGGCTGAGCTTTTATCTGCTTCTCAGAGATCTCTGGCTTGACTCTTGAACTCCTGCTCGCTCCTGTTCAGACAAGGGGCAATATTTCTCCTGCCTGCCACGGGAACAGGACTGGACCATTAATGTGTGTTTGACAGAGCAAAGCAGAATAATTGAAGTCAAAATGGTTTGAGAGGTCTGGTTGGGTTGATTTTAATGAGGATTTTTAAAGCTGTCATCCTTCTCGTGGTTTTGGTTTGTTTTTTTTTTTTTTAATTCTGGGAGATTTGTCCTTAGCAGCGATGCGAGTTATAAAGTATTTAACCAGCCTTTTGTGTTCCCCCAGCACCACAGAATCTGTGCAGCTCACCAGTTCTAAAAATAAATACAAATGGAAGCCAAACCTTTTCTCTTCCCTTTCTTTAGTCACAGCCCTCCATGAGCAGGGAGTGCACTTTGCCCAGCTGAATTTCCCTTCCCTCTAAGCCCCGTGAAAAGCAAACAGTAGTGGAGCTGCATCTCCATGGCGCAGAGAACTCACTTTGAAATTCAAGTGACTGCACACGGAATTTTTTTCAGACCTCTTTTGAGGCAGCTCTTAAACGGCATCAGTGGCAACTGTTCAATAACCGAAATTGCAGCAGCCAAATTCCATTCTGATAATGGCAAAATTAACTTGTGTCCCTGTTTCAAGAGGGTGTTTCCCCCTGGGAAGATGGCTGAGCCAGGTATGGGCATCCAGACCACCTTTCATTTAGCAGAATATATCAGTTTGATTAAAGTTAATAAAGCAAGAAGAGATTTAGCAAATGGAACTAATGTTCAGAGATAATTTCAATTGGAATGAATGAACAAGAGATGGGGAGAAGTAATTACAGGAATTTGCTGAAGACCTCTAGGGTGAAATGCACATGACCACAGCACACTGTGGGAAGGAACAGAAGGAGAAACTAAACACAGTAATAGGATCCTTCAATTATCCAGGAGGAAATTTGGAACAGCCTGTGGTGATGCTGCCGCTGTGTTTAGAGCAGTACAGAGCGTTTTAGAGAACCTCTGGGTGAGAGTTTGGGGGAAAAATCCGGGAGCTGAGTGTTGTCAGGGTCACTCTGCTCTTCACACAGCTGGAGCAGCAAATTTGGTTGTCTGAGGGAGAAATCACCCAACACCAACCCTGATCCAGTCACAGAATGGAATCCCAGAATCCTTAAGGTGGGAAAACTCCTCCAAGAGCATCCAGTCCAACCTTTGACCC
Organism: Vireo altiloquus; assembly: GCA_013396875.1. Classification (NCBI taxonomy): domain Eukaryota; kingdom Metazoa; phylum Chordata; class Aves; order Passeriformes; family Vireonidae; genus Vireo; species Vireo altiloquus. The sequence goes on from VZRF01011813.1 coordinate 104,342, forward strand.
ATCACACATTGGCACCCAGAGCAGAGTGCCAAAAACCACATGCAGCCATTGAGGGCTTGCAGCACCTCTCATAATTTTATCTCATTTCCTAGAATATTGAATTCATTTTCTTCTAGAGTAGTTTTTTAGAAAGAAAAACAAATTATGATAGACAGAAGGGTTTTAAGCCATAAAGCAAATTTTTAACTTTTGCTCCTCTTGGGCTGCTCTGGGTTCCAGCACAGTGGCACTTGTTTACTCTGATGAACTCTGACTTTGAAAGACTCTGACAGGACTTAGCTGCACTCTTTTAATCTAAGAGTATAACCTGTAATCAATAAGCAAGGCTTTTAAAACCATCAATAATTTATTCAAAATTATTCCGTTTTCCAGCCTTCCAGGAACACCGCTCACGAGTCACCGTAATTTCAGCATAAATAACACGTTAATTTTACCCTTCTCCAACTCTCACGTTGTTGCTGCAATATGAATTAATCCTGAAAAGCTACAATTCATTGTGCTGGATGAAATATTAAAAGCCTGCTCTGTTGCCTTTCCCTGGTATTAAAATTAAAGCCAAAACACAGTTTATGGGGAAAAGGGGTTTTTACTTTGGTATTTATTTCAGGATCCTGGGGTGCAGCACTTGGTCCAGGTGGAATGCCCCAAAAATGCATGGACCCTGTCACACCGAAATCCACACAATTATAGGCCTTGCAAAATTAACATATTTATCAAAGATCCCCCAATGAGAGGCTGGAGTGAAGCCCTCGTTGTGAGGAACCTTCCCCCTGGCTGGGCCTGTCTGAGGTTCCAAAATGTGTTCTGGAGAGGCCCTTGGTGTCTGGGGCTCCCAGGATGTTTGCTCTCCTGGTTTAACGGTGCCGTGGGGCTGAGCTGAGTTATCAGCCTTGGGAAGTCACAGTGTGTGGGCTAAAAGCACTGAGAATACATCAAACTGGATAAAAGGGTGTGTAAGAGGGGTAGAAAAGGCAAAAAATCACCCTGGCACCAGCTGGATGCTGGGCTGTGTCGTGGTGCTCGTGGCACTTTGGAGCTCAGCATTTTCTGAGGCAGCTCTGACCCAGCAGCTCCCAGCACATCCCCGTGGGCTCCCTGCACATTTTGCAGCTCATGAGCTCTGGAAAATGCTGCTCTTGTCTGGAGAGAGGCTGTGTGAAACCGTGGGCACTGAGGTTGGTGGGAGCTTGGACAGATGTGCTCAATCTGTAATTCAAGGTTGTTTCCTCCACAGACACACTCAGCAAATTCAGCCTCGAATCTGTGCTTCAGGCTCATTCCTTCCATCCTTCCTTCCATCCTCATTTCGATCCTTCATTTCACTGCTTTACCTGTAATAACACAGATTCAGGTGTATTTTTACACCTTTAATAAAAACTTTGTGTTTCCAACAAGAGTTGCTGTGGTTCATTTACAAAGCAGGATCCAGCTGCAGCCCTGACAAGGAACCACTGCACATTTCTTGTGCTCAGGGAATTTCTGTAGATCCAGCATTATTTTAGGGAGGTTCATTTGTCTGGCTGACATTTTAAAATAGATGTATAAGCAGATATCATGGGCTACCCTTGTAACAAGCATTAAAAAATCTATTCTGTGCTTAGTAGGAACTTGATAAAAAATATAAGGGAATATAACAGGGTGACTGGAGAGCTGCTGTGTGAACACACATGGAAGGTGATGTCCTCAACAGAGCTGCTGAGCACTGAAAGCACAAAATTCCTGAATTTTTTGCTGTGGATGTTGAGCTGATAAATCTTGGTCACCAGAGTAAGGAGCACAGATGGTTGGCTCTATTTCCAGCCCTAGGACCAGCCTCGTTTGATAACATTTTACCTTGAAATTGTATTTTCACCCCATTCTTCGGCTAAGATAAAAACACATGGATGGGTCAGAGCATTTTGGGGCAAACAGAACTTCAGTGCTCGGCAGGACCTCACCCCTGCTCTGGTGTCACCAAACCTCAGCACACCCCACGGGCTCTGCATCCCTGCAAGGACTGGAATCCACCTCCCCTGGCGAGAGCTGAGGCTCCCTCTGCCCATCCCGCTGGATTTTCAGGGATGGAGCCTTGGGTTTGTCCCTGTTTTGCTGTGGGTGATGGATTAGCAGGAGCCTTCTGACGCTGCTGGAGCTGCCTGAGCACCTGCAAAGCCCCACCTGGGTAAGCAGCTTAGGGAGGGATCCTCCACATCTGCTCCTGTGACACCAAACCCCTTCAAGGACAGGGGGCAGGAGCCTTTAGGCTTAAAATAACAAAGCTGAGCACCCAGAAATTATATTAACAAGTTTTCACTCCCCAGTGGCTGCAGTGAGAACAAAGGTGGGTGTGAAAGGGAATTTTTGGGGGGTTTTAGCTCACCATTGTCTTCTTGTTTTGCTTTAACCTGCAGAACTTCTCTCCAGCGTTCTTTCTCTTGTGTGGATTACACAATTAAGTGACAAAGGCATGTTTTTGACATCTGTCTGATTTCCATGACAACAGATTATGAAACCAGGTGTAGTGAGCACGCGAGACGAAACCTGAGAAAAATGATGAAGCTAAATGAAGATTTAATCAATGTGAAGAGCAGCAACAAAGACGGGGGGAGGAAAGACACAACAAAGATATTTCCTTTATGGAAGATGTGTATTTTTCTATTTCCTTTATAAAATAAATGTATTTTTCGATCTCCTTTCTGCTATTCAAACATTACAGGATATAGGAATAACCTGGGCTCATTAGGAAAAGGCAACAGGAGCAGATTTTGAAAGGAAAGAAGCCTTGGTTTAGTTTCTGGCCCTCACTGAGCAGGTCTGGGTCCTCCCTGCAGGAAGGGGAGGATGCTGCCCATGTGCCAACCACCGAAATTTTCCTTCTTCCTCTTATGAAAACCAGGAAAGATGGAAAGGACCAGGAGCAATTTTGTTAGGCCAAGTTTCAAAAGGCTAAAAAGTCACTCCTGGGAAGAGGTGAGGCTGCTTTCCCTGCCTGCTGCAGGTTGGACAAAGCAGCCACAGATCCAATTGCAACGAGGGATACTCACTTTTCTAAGAAAAAAAATATCTCTGTATTTTGAAAAAGGTGGTTGGTGGGGAAAAAAAAAATATATATATGCAAAGAGAATCTGTGGACTCTCCATAACAGCAGAGAAGGCCAGATCAGAGAAGTATTTGTCCCTCCTCACTGGGAGTGGGAAGGATTCCATGGATTTCCAAATCCCTCCAAGCCTGGTTTCCTGCTGTATTCAGCCCACTGAGCACTGAGAACTCCTCACTTGTTCAGCCCCTGATTTCAGCACCAGCAGTTTGCTTGTACCACTGGCTTAAGTTCATAAACTATGTCATAACAGGCTGAGCTGGACATCTTGAAGGGCTGCCAAAAAAAGGGCAAGCAAAGAAAATAACTGTAATCCACAGCTTTTTCAAAAGAAGGGGCATAAATAAGTTTTAAAGCCATGAGCACACAGAGAGAGAAATCACTGGAAGAGCCCTGACTGACTGAGTAAAGAACTGGTATTTAGGCTCTGTGTTGGTATTCCAGAGGCAGACAGTGAATAATAAGGGAGAGCCTGATGCTGCCTGATTTTCCAGGGAAAACTCACATCCATTTCAGTGGAGTAATTCTGAACACATCTGGAAATTTTCTGTCTGCAGGTGAGGGGGTGGCTTGGCAGGACTGGAAGCAGCTCTGGGGAGTGTAATTCACTGGCCTGACTTGCAGCAGGGACTGGGAGAGCGGTCAGGGAGAAATCCATGTGAATTTTGGAGCATTTGTCAACACTATTAGGAGTTCAATTTGGCACAGGCAGGGGCATAATAATGCTGGAGTTACTTTGGGGCCCTCGCAGGCTGCAGCATAAATCTTAACAGGAGCTCGATTTGTGTTCGTTTTATGTGTGAAACATTAATAGATTTTAAATATACTGGCACGAGATAAAATGAACTTCAGCGACATCAAAAAGAAGTATTGGCTTTGCACGAGGCGCAGGGAAATTCACTGGTGGTGTTTTACACTGCGCTGGGAAGTTGTGTGAGAGTCAGGGTGGGTGAAACACGAGTAACACAGCCTGGAAGATTTGTCAGCTGTAGTAAAAGGTTGTTTATGGGAGCAGAGACCAAGAGGTGCAGGTTTATGTGCAGCTGGCAGCAGCTGAAAGACGACAGGGCTTCCAAAGCACCTTAAAACCAACTGCATTCGTCCTGTCTCCAGCATTTAATCCAAATTAATTCTAAATCTCCTGTTTTCTGTGCTGGGTTATTATTGGAACTGACTGGGAAGTTAAAACCACCAGCCGAGTCACTCAGCTTGGTTTTCAAGGGTCTGAAATCACTCTCAGTGTTGGAGATGAGGAGTGACCTCCTGGGCACTGCAGACATTGTCCATCGGCAGGGAATTGACAGATGGGAATTTTCCTCCCTAGGGAGAGGTTTTGCTTATGGCCTGTGAAAATCTATAGGACCTGTGGACAAAATAAAAGGCAAAAAAACTGCATATTGGAGCACTGGATTTGGGCACTTTCCATCAGCTGTGCTGTCAGTCAGCTGAGTTCTAGATTTACCTGGATAAATAAGTGAGAGGTTTCTCCATGCTTCTCCTATCGTTGCCATCACTTATAAATATCTCACATTTTCTGCCTGCAATCTCCACTTTCTCAGTTTCTGCACCGCCCAACCAACTCTCCATCCTGAGGGTTAAAGCCAAAATATTAAAATGTTGATGTTCTCAGCTCTGGCCACTGCCCAGGAGCTGCTCCCACCTGTGCCAGAGCAGGAGCAGCAGGGCCATGGCACGGGGTTAGCTCCAAGGCATTATTTTGGGTAGCTGGTGCTTTACATGCAAACTGCATCGCAAATGTTAGATGGAGTTCTAAAGTTAATATAAAAAGCAGATGGAGAGAAATTAAAAGAGATAGTCAGGGGAGAAGAGATGAGATATAAAAATAGATGGAACTGGTGAAGCATGGAAGTTGCAGGAAAGCTGTTCCAGATGCCAGGAGCTGCTCCAGAGAGAAGTCTCATCCCAGTGACAGGAAGTGGCAGGGAAGTACACGGAGAAATTTCAGGGATAAGGGGAAGAATACGCAAAAATCCTTTAATTTTTGCCTCAAAAAACTGCCAAATACTACTTTGAATTCTCATGTCTGGCGAATTATATCTCAAACTTAAAAGAAGCAACAATACTCACCCTCAATATCAGCAGTTAGACAAAATTTCACTATTTATTTATTAATATTTTACCCGGAAAACATAGCAAGATATTGGTTATTTTCAGCCAGCAAGCAAAAAGCGTACATATGTTATTCTGCACCCACAGAAACTCTTTAAATTTGCTTAATTTCTTAAAGGTCTTAGCAGGCACTCGAATTTATCTCATAACCCACTTATTTGGCCAAATCTGGGATTAAATAGTGTGGGTTCCATTGCTCCTGCTTCTCCTGAGTGAAACACTCTCCCTGCAGCACCTCTGGGTGCAGAAACATGACTCTGTGCTTTCACATTAATTTCATGATAGTTTTTATCCAAATCTCCAATCCCCTCTAACCTAAGTGGCTAATGAGGGAGGAACAGGAAGAATGTGTCATGTGTGATGACACTGATGAACACAGCTTTATTAGGAGGAGCAGATGTTGTCGCTCACCCCGGCGGTGTCTCCGAGAAGGAGTTGCCTTTCTGAATTTGCTGACGAATTATGAGCCAATAATTTTGGTTAATTATTCACCATGGCCCTCGTGTTCTCCCTCCCTCAGGAGTGCTGCCTGTGCTCTCAGCACTGTCCTTGTCACAGCACAAACCTTTCCACTGCCTTTGTCTCCCACCTGAGCCTTTGCTGCACGAGGTGATCGCAGATGGAAACAGGGAAGGGATTGGGCTGGAAGGGACCTCAAATCCCACCCAGTGCCATCCCTGCCATGGCAGGGACACCTCCCACTGTGCCAGGCTGCTCCCAGCCCCAATGTCCAGCCTGGCCTTGGGCACTGCCAGGGATCCAGGGGCAGCCACAGCTGCTCTGGGAATTCCATCCCAGCCCCTCGCCAGCCTCCCAGGGAACAATTCCTCCCCAATATCCCATCTAAATCTGCCCTTTTCCATCCTGCAGCCACCCCTCCTTGTTCTATCGCTCCACACCTCTGTGCCAAGTCCCTCTGCATCCTTCTTGTATCCCCTTTCCATACTGGAATTCAGGTGTCCTGCCTGGAATGGGTGATTTCCAGGCTGAAATGTGTTACATTCCTTGGGAGCCAAATTGCTTCCCAGAAGAATTTTTAGGCTGGAGAGGCTCTCTGGAGCAGGCTCCCCATCAATACCACGCTCAGACAAAGTAAGAATGTAGCAATTAGATGACATTTGTGGCCATTACCATCAAGGAACAGTATATTAATGATGTTATACAGAACCATTTCCCAGTATTTCCTTAGAAACTCTTGTTGGGTCTACACATAAATGTCTCATAAAAGCTATAAATATTCAAGAAAGGAAGTCAGTTACATATAAAGACCTCTAATAGGCACCATGAATGAATTCTGAACCGTATAATAGCCAGGCACCTGTGAAAAATGGCAAGAGGATGTGATCTATACATTATATATGAGGCACTTTGCTACAGCTGCGAAGATTTCGAGTTATTCAGCTGAGCTAGAAAATGAAAACAAGAGAATAGAACAAGAAAGGCATTTGAATTAAGCCTTGTGTGGCGCTGCTTCTTAGTCAGCGATCATTATAATAATTTGTTTTGCACAAAATAGATTTATAAAAGCTCATAAATTCCGGTTAAATGCAAATTCACGTTGCTGGTATTTATTTAACTTTCTGCAAGTTGCTCACAATGGGTTTGTGACCAGAGTAGATTAATCACTCCAATCACATGAGGCAGGCAGAGCTGGACACTGAGGTGTCACCAACCCATATTTGGGTTATGCTGTGTGCATTTTTAATACATGGCCAATAAAATCACGGCAAAAATAATATTTAAAATGATACTGAACTTTTGGGGTTTTTTCTCTCTCTCCTCCCTTCATTCTTTCCCTTTTAAACAGCAGCAAAACTTGCTGCAGGTTCTGAGCTTCCACTGACACCAATAAAAATTTGTCATGAGCACCGAGGGAAGCAATTCCTGGCTGCAAAAGGCAGCAGGAAAGGTCTGGGTTTGGGGGCAGCTGCCTGGAATAAGCTGCAGATTTACAGGATCTTGGGGCAGAGGGTCTGAACCCACAGAGCCTTTTGGGGCTGCTGGACCCACAGAAAATGACCCCGAGTGAAAACCTGGCCCTGTCACTCCTGAGCAAGAGATCTGCACGTGAGGGATCACCTGGAGGAATTCCTGGCTGGAAATCGTTGCTCAGGGCCTCCAGGAATGGTGCTGCACAAACAGAGGGCTGACCTGTCCCAGCAGGATGCTCCAGTTTTGGGATGGTGCCTGTGGCAGCCACCCCCTGAGCCAGCTGTGCACCAGCCTGGAGCAATCCCACCACCACCCTGCTGGGCAGCTGGTGCACCTCGGTGCTTTGTCCTGCAAAGTATGCCTGGAATGGGAAAATAAAGGGGATAATTAATAAATAAATTTGGTTTTTTCTCCTCTCCTGTCTCAGAGATATGCCTTATGTAGGTCAAGAAAATTCCCGGTAGCTGGAAAAAGCTCCTATGAGCAAGTCTGTTCTCTAGTCCACAGCAGCATTCCAGTGCTGAGAGTGAAATTCCACAATTAAATCAGGGAAGCAGCTGAAGATTTCACGTTTCTCTGATCATTTCTCTCACAGCCTGACAGGACACCTCTCTAAGAGGCTTCAGTCACTCCTGTGGGCTCGAGGAACTCGAGGTGTCTCTGTGTGGGTGACAGCAGCCAGGTAAGAGAGGCTCCATGTCCCCTCAGCAGTGTCCCAGCTGTGTGACACAAACCCCTCCTGCTCTCCTGGGTGTTGGAGTCCAGGAAAAGCCTGGAAACTTTTCCTGCTCCTCTGGGTGTTTGTTTTATTCCCAAAATTCCTCAGAATAGCTTAGCCTGGGACCTGAGCTTGTGGGAGAAGCTCCCTTCACTTTTGGGAGAACCTGAATCCACCAGAGAAATGAAAAGATTTTTGTTTAGTGTATCACAGTTTGTAGTTGTAGTTTTTAGGTTTTGCTCTATATATTAATATAGGTAGATGAAGATTCTAGGGTGTTGGCTTCTTCTTCTTCTTCAACTTCTTCTTCTTTCTCCTTCTCTTCCTTTTTCTCTCTGACATGAGTTCCTGTGGTTTGTTAATTGGTAGATAGAATTTAGTGTAGAGGAGACATGTCAATGAGGTTGATATTCACTGGTTTTGGGGACAAAATAAGATATGTAAAGTTTCCTAACTGGTTGATAATAGATCTAAAAGCTACCTGCTTTGGGTAGCCATTGCCATTCTGCCCTCGTGTTCCTGGAGGTCACAGCACAGTCTGTGCCTCCCAAACTTTGATAAGAAAACATAAACAAGCTTTGAAACAGCAGAAAGAAGCTTTATTTCATCTTTTCGGGACATGGGACACTGAAATAAGGAACACAGCCAGGCCAGAAGCCAGCAGGGTCCCAGCACTCTGACACCTGGGGACAGGGGCCTCTCTTTTTGGGGGCACCACCCCTGGGAATTCTGCTGAAGGAATCCTTGTGCAGCTTTTCCCACACCCGAGAACTGATTGAGTGGGAGAAAATCTCCCTCAACGCCTGAGCATCCTCAGAACTCACTTCAGCATCAATGAGAATTCCAGCACTCGCTGCAGAGAGCCTTCCACTCTCTGAAAAGAGCTGGGCTGGTCTCATTCACTCAAGTTCTCAGCCTTCCTCACCTGGTGGTTTGTGATTTTTCAGAGATGAGCTGGATATCACATTTATATGCTTTGGAGGTACAAGGGAAGCGTGTAGCAGCACTGGGAAACAAGTGCCACGAGCAGAGGTCACAGGCATCAGGGTGTGTTTGAATGCTGCCTAATGAGTTACTCTCCTTGCTAAATAAATAATTAATGCATGCATTTATTGAAGACAAACGCTGTCACGATCTTCAGGCATCGGAGCTGAAAAAGCTACACGAGAGGATGTGAGCAGAGCATTGCCAAAGATGTTCTTTCAAATATTTGTGCCGTGGGAAGCGACAGCTGCAGGCAAACAGTGCTTGGCTTTTTGGTGGTGGAGAGACTTTCCAAACTGTCAGCTTCTTTTTCGCCCCTTGGGAATGAAACATTTTCTTTTATTAGTGCAACAGTCTGTGGGTCTGCATGGTCACAAGTCACCTGCAAAAACTGCCTGTGACCAGGGAAAAAGTTTTCACTTCCAGTGCACCTGAATAATTTCCACAGCTTGGCTCTTCTGGATGCCTCAGTGACTTGGAGTGGCCCCTTGGCTGTTCTTGTTCTCTTCTTTCTCAATAGATTACTCATCTGCCTTCCAATCTAAGCAGAAACACAAGCTGCAGTCAAACCTGCTGCCACCAGACTCTTCTCCAGCCACAGACACAGCATTCCCCCAGGGACCATCCCCTCTGGAGAAAGGAATAAAAACCCACCACAAAACATGAATATTTACCCTTGCTGCTCTGCAGCACGAATTTTTCTATTTCTCTTTTTCTATTGCTGAAGCAAAAAGGGGCCAAACATTCCCTTCTCGTGCTGGTGGGAAGAAAACAAAAACCACCACAGCACTGGTGGAAGTCCTGGATCCATCCCAAGGTGCAGCACTGGGGGTTGGCAAGGCTGGGGAAAGGCAATTGGGTGTTTTGGGGTGACACCTGGGGTCAGCTCTCACCTGGGGGAGTCACCAGCAATCCAAGGACCAGGAAAATGCCTTGGCTGGTGGAAATCAGCCCAAATGCACAGACTGTGGCTCCCTGTGAGATTCCAGCTCCATGTGTGACAGCCCAACCTCGGGAAGGTTTCTCCAGGCTGGGGAGATGCTCTCTCCACACTTTGGAGAGAAGTAATGAGCACTCGGGGAGGAATAGAAAGAGAACCGAGTTCATTTCCAGATTTGCAGGAGTCCTTTATCATCCAAACTCCGATGGAAATGATCTCCTCGAATAATATAACACTCAGACAGAAGCCAGGCACGGCCTGCCCCTTAATCGTTCTCAAAATTGATATAAAATACAGCACAGGAGCTACAATATTAAAAATAAAAAGCCTCATAAGGAGCTCATTCTTAAGCATTTTCGGGCTTTGATGTGAGGATGATATTTTACGTGTCAAAAAATCCTCAGTGCTGGGTCTTGGCACCAGTCTTGAGAGGAAGGGATTATTCCATGGCTGTGGTTGTACATCACCTACTGAAGGGAAGACCAAAGCTATAATTAGGCTTCTCCCAGTGCCATCGTGTTGGGTATCTTTGGATAATTGTTGCAGCCCACATGCTTGTCCATATGTTTTCCTGGGAAGGGTGATTAATTCTCCCCTTCTTCAATACAATGCAGGGGATATATCTTTACGAGCAGGAGAATTCCTGTGTAACAGGAAAATAAAGCTCCTAATCCTGCCATTCCCCTGGGGAAAAATCCAGCCCGGTAAATGGCACCGAGGTCTTAATTTTCAGGAGTTGTTTATAGCGAGAGGACGAGCCCAGATAAGGCAGGGCTGCTCAGGATCTGCCATCTGGCCAGGCAGCAGAGCCCAGGGCTTCGGGAAGGTTTAAATAGGCATTGTTTTTAATGCCTGGCTTTTCCCTCATGCATTAACACGTTCTGGAGAGGGAGAGCAGCCCCTGATTGCTCCGGGAACTGCTCAGGGACTGCACTCAGAGCTGGCACAACTCTGCCAGGAGCGCCTGAGGATTCGGGACTGTGAACGTGAGGAAAGAATTCCCGGTTTTCGTTAAGCAGGTGAGCACAGGAGCCACCTCTAACTCATTTTACTGAGCCCTCCAAAGCTGTGTTTGCTCCTGAGTAATGCATAAAACGCTTGTTTAAAGCCTCAGCCTGTTGTTCTGAGGTGGCAATTCCGTGCACTCCCTGACCAGCCCACACCTCCACTGCCCCAGTGCTTCACCAGCAGGGAAAACAGCTAAAAATTACAGTTATTAGTCACTATTCTCCCCTTCTTCGGAGTCATTAACATCCATTAATAACCACTGCATTGTCAATTAAGACTATCACTTGCTGCTATTCGCTGCTAATGTGCTAATTGTCATCAATTTACTGCCTCAATTATGTGGTCATACACTTGCCTCGAGGTATAGAGATGCGATATAAGGATCTGGAGGAGAATCAGGCTCTCCCCGACTTTAATGCAGGGAAAAAAACCTGGAGCGACTCTGAACATGCTGGATGGAGTTGCAGAATTCTCCCAGAGAAAAATCATTCTAATACACAGATGATAGTAAGGGGGGAAAAAAACACAATTTAAGTTGTTTTACAAGCCTCTTTTTTATTCCTGACCCATGGAAAACGTGGTGTTATTTCACCTGCAATAGATTCATGGATCGTGTTCACCCTGTAATCATGTATATATTTTTGCCTAATTATATCTGATTGCTTAGTGCATGTTGTACTTCCTAATGAGCATTGAATTATTAATCTGCTGCCGAGTCTTTCTCAGCATACAAAAGGGAAACCTGTCTGGTGTCACTGAACACAGCTTATTGTGTTCCCTTCAAGCAGCAGCAAACTTTAGGATTCAGCAATGTGCCAGATTCTTACTACAGACACAGCCGAGTTCTCTTTGACACGTTTTAAATAATATGTTTTTGGTATGCTTTATCTGACACTAAGCTGCCCTGAAAATAGTAGAGTAAGTCTGCTAGTGAGAATAAAATCAGACAAACTCCTAAAAAAAAAACCAAAAAACCCCTCCTGCCTCTATTTTTCAGTCCTTAGGCAAATAACCTTGTAGAATGCGTGGAAAGGTTTGATTTCTTTCATGCAGTTGCTCAGCAATCCAAGGAAATAAAGCAGAGATGCTTATCCAGAGGAAGGGTCTGAGGGAAAGGAGGGATCTTTTTCCCAGAGAAGGAACAAAGATGTTTCACCCAAAATTATGATGGACACTAGATTTCCATGCGCAATATTTGTCTGAGATGGAGGATTGGGGGTGGAATCCTAATCCAAACCATCCTTGGCCCTGGCACAGGGTGCCCAGAGCAGCTGTGGCTGCCCCTGGATCCCTGGCAGTGCCCAAGGCCAGGCTGGACATTGGGGCTGGGAGCAGCCTGGGACAGTGGGAGGTGTCCCTGCCATGGCAGGGGTGGGATGGGATGGACTTTGAGGTCCCTTCCAACCCAAACCATTCCATAATTCCAGGGTGAATCTGTAATTCGATCCCAATAAAGCCTCTCTTTGGCAGGTGCTGTGCTGTTGATGCCTCCCAGCCCACCCACACCCACCCGTGGGCAGGCAGGAGCCAAAGAAGGGAGCCTTGGATGGAGGAGGGACGCACCCAGTGCAGGCTTTGAGCTGAAACTCCTTTTTAAATCATTTTCCCTGGAAATCAGTGTCCTCCAGCTGAGGTTTGGTGGCTCTCCCGCTCCTCCAGGGTACGGAGGGACCTCTGGCCATTTGTCCTTGCCCAGCTTCCCATCATCTGTGGGAACCTCTGGGCTCCTCTCCCACACGAGATCAGCTCCTCTGGCACACCCTGCCCTCCCCAGGTGGATTTCAGCTCTGTGTGTGCAGGAAGCTTTGGAAGCTTTGGAGCATCCCTTTGGCTGTGCAGGGTGGGGTGTGCAAGGCCAACCCCCTCCTCAGCTGGTGTTTTATTGTGTGAGAGGGGAGGAGTTTGGCTTTAAAATTGTAAATATTTTATTGCTCTCTCAGTCTCTTCTCTTAGCACCCTGCTTGTGCTGGACAATGTGGATGGCAGTTTTGGCAGGAGGCATTGCTGTTTTCTGGTGATTGTTCCAATCTGATGCTAAAGCTGATTCTCACCTCTAAACATGTTCCAGGCTCAGTGCATTAACTTAGATTTCGACAAAAAAGGAATGAAACCAATGTAAGAGGTTAATATTTGTGTTGGTTTGTTTAAAAGCTTTTCAGGTGAGCCTGAGGAATTTAGGGAAGAGAGATGAGGTTCAAATGTTTGGTAACCATGGGGTGAAACATTTCTTTGTCTCTGTCACGACTGAAACATTGCCTTTATTGGAAATGAGTGACACCAATTTGGGGTACTTTTTTTTCCATATCTAGCTTTTTCTTTTGGTTTTGCTCATTTGTTCTCTTATCTCTGTTCTCTGACAACAGTTTCTGGAGAAGAACAACCCAAAAGAGGCTGCAGACTCTTGTAAATTTCACTGCTGCTTGTTGAAATCAGTTTAATATAATAATTACTTCTTTTTCCAAATACTCTTTTTATGTGAAGTGATTCAGGAATGCAGCTGTCAATGGGAGGAGGAGGAGGAGGAGGGAAGCACTGAATAATAAGGTGGGAATGATGCATGGTGGAGTCAGTGTGTGAGGGCAGCACTCCTCAAATCCACCCCTGCACCCCAATTACACAATGCTGATAAAGCTGCTCATCCCAGGGTGTCCTTGTCCCAGAGTGGGGTGCTGTGACGAGCTGGGAAATCAGTGCAGGCTCTGACCTTGAAAACACAGCTTAGAAAGTCAAAGCAGACCAGCTTGGCATGGCCCAAGGGAAATTCAATGTAAAGACGCTTTTTTTTTTTGATGCACAAATATCTCCCAGACTCCCTAAACTGACTGCGTAAAATTTCATGGTTGTGGTCTAGTTCCACTTTCTGGCACTAGTGGGGAGAATCTCAGACTTGTTTTGGTTGGAAGGGACCTCAAAGCTCATCCAGTGATGACAAGGACACCTCCCACTGTCCCAGGCTGCTCCCAGCCCCAATGTCCAGCCTGGCCTTGGGCACTGCCAGGGATCCAGGGGCAGCCTCAGCTGCTCTGGGCACCCTGTGCCAGGGCCTGCCCACCCTCACAGCCAGGAATTCCTCCCAAATACTTGCAAATCTTTAGTGCCTGGGTGCAGGAAATTGCAGCTGGGTGGGGTTGGTGGGTGTGTTTCAGTGTGACAAATCTCCAGGCCGATGTTCTCCTCCTGGTTTTGCTCTCCCAGCTGTAAAGCTCCACTCCAGGTGTAAGAGAGTTTTCCTTTCCATCTTGCAGGACCCCACCTGAATTCCAATTAAGATGCTGATTTATTTGAACTGTAGCAGTAAGAGTGGTGACCCTCCTTTATCAATGACAGGGAAGGGGAGGGATAAACAGCTCATAAATTATATCAGCATCAGATGCTCAGAGGGGAGCTTTGGGCAGATCTCGAAGGACAGAGACAAAAAAGATGGAAAATTGGGTATAGTGGTTAGAAAGTAACTGGGAATTTTTGGTTAATTCAGAAACATAAGTTATAAGTGATTGCCAAAGTGCAAGTTGGTTTTTGGGTTTGGTTTGAGGGGTTTTCTTGGCCAGGGAGAGCTTTTCTCCCTCAAACCACCTGCTCTAGGCCTAGAAATTATTTCAAGAAGTTGAATGCGTCTCTTTTTCCTCTTGCAAACTTCCATCCAGTTTTATTATTTGGGTAGGTAATACCACAAATACAGATGGCATTTACCCTTGCCTTGTTTCCTCCCAATCTGTTCTCTTTTCTGGGTTAATACCTTCTCCCACTCTGCTCTTCTATTTCAACGTAGTGTTTAAAAATAAAATGGCAGATTTCTCTTTGCTTTTCCTCTCTGTTTCTTCACATTTATATTTTGACTTTGTTACCTTTGGCTCACCTCATCTGCCTACATAGAAAGCTTTTTTTGTTTGTTTGTCAGATTCTTCTACATAACTTTTCCTAGAACTCAGAGGAAGCTTAAAGAGCAACTTTCATGCCTTTCAACCCAATTCATTTTCTCTTGGTACGTTTTATACTTTTTAATTTCAAGATTTATGATTTACAAACAGAAAAGGAGTTAAGGGAGACAAAAACAGGAGGGTGGGGAAAACTAAAATCTGTGTTTTAGTCTGAATTTCTGCCTAAAATGATGACACAGAGTCCATTTTTCTCCAGTACAGTGGCAGGTATTGAATTTGGAGATTCATGCATGAACAAAAAATTGGCAGGAAAAAGATCAGTTTAGTGAAATTCAAAGCAAGTACTTACAACAAAATCGTGTGGGGAGTGGGGGTGTCAGATTGAACGCTAATAGAAATTTTTTCCTTAATTTTTTTTTTTTTTTAATGACAGTATTTTATTTAAAAACCCACAAGCATTTCAAGAAGAAAATACTTCTCGCAGCGTAAAAGTTCGAACGTAGCACTTTGAGAACAGGAGTGAAACTCTTCTGTCTCCTTCCACACATCATCCTTCATTCTGGAAGTACTCCAAAAGAAATCATCTAAGCCTTTCATAACAACTTGTTTTACTTTCTCGTTCCAAAGGCATTCTTTAAGCCAGACTCTATTTTGAACACCTCCACTCTCCCTAATAATCATCTGCTCAAAGGCTTTACCACAACTAGAGCAAAAAAACCCCAAATTCTCCAGCTGCAGTTGTGACGCTTCCCTGTCCCAAGAACACACAAAAAAAAAGGTTCCTGCCAGCCTGTGCTGTCATTTGCAAACTCTTTGTCACATTTTGTCACAGCAGGGATCAATATTTGCCACGGTGCCAAGGCGGCAGCTCCATATGCTGCCTCTTTCCGCGGAGGGCATGCCAAAAATAAGGCTGTGCCTCAGCTCCTGGGGGAGGTGGTGCCGTGAACACGGACAAATGGATCTGCTAAAGCATCCATGGACGCCCTTCTGCTGGGCCAAAAGGCAAGCAGAGCTTTGCCAGGGGTGATTTGGGGGTGCAAGGACTCGCCGTGGATCTCAGCGGGGCTGGGTGGGTGTCGCAGGAGAGAAACAGAAATAAAAGCAGCATGGACTTTTT
>VZRF01011814.1:0-314612 GCA_013396875.1 Vireo altiloquus
ATGTCTCCCTTGCAGTGGGGAGCCTAGAACATGACCCAGAACCCATGATGTGGCCTTACCACCGGTGGTGAGTAGAGGAGAAGAATTACATCCCCTGGTGTCCCCTTGACCAGCTGTCAACACTTCTCCTAATGCAGTCCAGGACATCATTAACTTTGTTACTTCAGGGGCACATTGCTGGTCCACATCCAGCCTGGAGCCCATCAGGATTTCCAAGGCAAAGCCACTTTCCAGCTGGGTTTCCAACATCCATACACTGGTGTCTGGGGTTGTTCTTCCCCAGGGGAAGGACTGTGCACTTGTCCCTTTTGAACTTCCTGAGATTCCTGTTGGCTGATTTCTCCAGCCTGCCAAAGCCTCTGGAAGCCAGCACAACCACGTGCTCTATCAGCCATTCAAAGACGGGACTGAGGAGATGGAAATCATTTTAGAACTGAAGGGAAAACACAAAATATCTTGTTTGCTATCACAGCAGCTCATCAGAGGGCATTGGGTAGACCAAGCTCAGAAGGAAATGGGTCAACCCTTTTAAGTATAGGTATCCAAATCCTTTACTCCTAAATTAATCACTTATTTTCCAAAACTCGAAAACACAGCTGAAATTATCTCTGAAATTTGCTGGTTTAAAAGAGCAGCAAAAGAGCTCTTTTGACTTATGTATTTGCGAGCAGTTTTAGGAAGTTTTAAAGCCCCAGAAGCAAGAAAACACCTGTCTGTTCATACTCAGTGGCAGAATTGTATTTGTGGGCAATTATTAGACCGTAAACACAATTTGCACTCCGATTTTATTTTTTTTAATTTTTTTTAATTCTGATAATTATTTACGTAACACTGTAGTGTATATGGTTCTTTAAAATAATTAGAGTGGCCGAAGATAGGGAAAAAGTGGAAAGTTCTTCAACTTACAGGTAACCTCTAAAGCTCAAAGGAATAGAAGTAAGTTCAATAAAGAACAGATGTAGGATGAATGTTAATACAGAAGTTTTTGTTGTAACAGATGGATTTTGAAGAGAGCAGGGATTGTGGGGCTACTGGCACATTTTCTTTGGCAGGCAATTTGGAATTAAGGCCTTTATGCTTTCTGGCCAGGACGAGATTGTCCAGGGACATTCACATGAATAAAAACATTGTTTTCTTTTCTGATTTATCCTAGTTGGTCAAGGGATAAAAAAAGCCCATAATCCCTGTGATTTGAGGTCTGAGAACATAAATTACTTATAGAAGAGACAAGAAAAGACAGCAAAATAGCCTGGCCATGTATTTACTCTTCAAGAGCCCAATTGCTGTGTCAGTGGGGGACCTCTTGCTGATTATAAGAAACATTGGATTGAGTCAAATAACTGATTTGGTGCCCTGTATGTAAAATACTCCATTCCTGTTCAGATACAAGTTCAAAGGATTGGTAGAAACAGCTATATACTGAAATTTAAAACTGAAGTCTGAGTTCCCGCTAAAGATGATTTGGTTACAGGTTTGATAATGAGAGTAAAGGGTAACAAAATTTAACTTACTTAACTCTGCAAATACACAGAAGTTGAAAAGATCATTTATCTTGGATGCATTAGTCTGTTGGATATTTAATTGACAAGACTGTCCTGAGAGCAAGGTTTGATATACTTAGGAAAAAAATTTGACAGTGAGTTTGCATAATTCAGGAATTTTTTCTGTTATTACAGATATTAAAAGTCTAAGTTTTTTAAAACTTCATGCAGACCAATTAAAATAACTAAATATGTAAAATTGACCCAGCTCTTGTATCAATACAGTAAGACATTTATTTCTTGTAAATAAGGAACTTGTCTGCACATAACACTCTAAAGCTCACTATCTCTGAAAAAAAGAGATTTTGTACAAAGTTAAAAGGTAGTAAATACAATTGAAATTCTGAGTTAGGTAATCTAAAGGCAGTGAATACTCAATCTCTTTATGAATAATATTTTAGTATAGTTTTGCCTCACTTCAAACAACCTTATCTTTTTCCTTAGAGATATGCCATGCACACATTATTTTTTAGCATGACTACTACCCTGTTACTCACGGTAGTGCAGTATCTGACAATCTACCTCTGGGGTTGCTTCTTACCATTTGCAAAAATTGACTTTGTGTCTACAGCACTGACTGTGCTGATTTCTCCCTTTTTGTTTGCTAATCAGAGAGTGAGAATGCAGTTAGAAATGGGAAAGGTAGGACCCTCTGGCAATACAGCCCTTTGAAATGTATCTTTTTTCCAGGGAAAAGTACCTTCTTCCTCAGGCCTTTGTTGGAAGCATTGTCAGTCACTGTGAAAGCTTTTCTCTCACTGTATGCCTGGTCAGAATGAAGAGAAAGAGCATATTGCTTGTTCACTGGTGCCTAATCAGAATGCTGTAAGGAATTTTTACTCTGTCTCTTAGGGCTTCTGCTGTTTGCTCTAGGCAATCCCAGGCTCCATGTGGGAATTGAGTGGCAGGTTTTTCCATTAGACTTTTGTGGTTACAGAGTATTGCCAAAAATAGCAAGGCATGGGTATTATGTACTCTCCTTGATGCACAGAAGGGCAGCGATGCACTGAAATCCTTGCAGCTAGGATTTGCCAGCTTTCTTTCTCCTATTAACTTGAGGAATCCTGGAAAGACTGATGACTTCTGTTTTCACTCAGCTGAACTCCGTGACACCTCAAAAATCTGTCTCTCGTGAGGTGTTCCAGCCAGGCTGGCATACAGCTGTCACTGTGTCCTAGGCAAGACAAAACACCACTAGTTTTCTTTTTCATTGGATACCTGGAGATGAATGGGTGTTTTCTTGGATTACCTGAGCTTTGTGAGCTCAGAATCAATATATTCTGCAAGAGCAACCACACTGTATCTTGAGATTTTTCTCATCAAGAAAGTTGAATGCAGGGCCAGAAAATCTATATCATGTCTAAAGTTCTGAACACTTTACAACGCACTATTGATATAAATGATGAATGGCAATAGATTTTCTGGGCAGACCTGGTAATGGTGGTGGACAAGACCTATAGACAACATTAAATGGGTAACAGAATTACAAAATGAACATAAATTATTGCATTCACTAAAGAAATCCAATTAAAATGCATTGTGCAATAACAGTCCGTTCTAATAGCTGAAATTATCTACTGTCTGAAGAAAAAATTGCAATTTTGGTACCACATTGCACATGTCTTATTCTGGATATTAACAGAATTCTTTTTGTATTCTGAAAGTAATATTTTGATTAGTTGTGGGTGCAATGGTAGAAGAGTCTCTGATTCAGTGTTTGTTTTTTGTCTTAGAAGATCAACTTCTTAAGGGACTCACAACTTCTTTCTAAAAATTATTTCTAACTGAAACTTGATATATAACCTATTAGACTAGGAGCCTGCATAATAAATTTTGCTTCTATGAAAAAAAAGGGAAAAATAAAAGTATTTCTACTCTTTGTTCATCTTTGCCTTCATGTAAATACCTTACAGTATCCATTTAAAAATTTCTTTGTCTAATAGTTTTTAATGGTTTTGTTACACATAGCAAATTTGAGGGTTATTTTTGAAGGGTGGAGAGGGAAGACAATAGATAGTATTCAACTGAGGAAATTCATAGTCACTTTTTAAAACTATAATTCTCTGCAATTTGTAAATGTGAAGTTTCCTGATAGAGTGTTCAAAAACATTCTAACTGGTAGTCAAATAGCTCTGGTTAATGATTTATACACACACTTTGTATATAGTTTGTATATAAATATATGCAGTAGAAGTGATGAAAGAACTGAAGGATTTCTGTGTTTGTGTATAGAAATGTGTGTACACATATTGTTATATAAACATGTGCACACTTAAACCAAGATATAGAAAAACAACATCTTTAAAATTGGATTTTCATATAAATTGGCTTGAAACGGGAGCATAGAAAATATTTCAGACACACAGTGCTCATCTGAGGATATAAATATACAAGCATTCATTTTGGAATGCTAGAGCTTTGTATTTCCATATCATAATTATTCTCATTGGAAGAGTGTTCTAAGTTGCTGTCCATAAAACGAATAGACAATCTTGACTTAGCCACTCTGCTGTATGTTTTGCTAGGCAGTAGGTTGAATATAGCCAATCAATTCTCTTTGCCTACTACATTAAAAATGTTTTTTTTTCAGGACTTTTTTTGGTTGTTTACTGCTTTATCCTTTAATGTTGAATGTAAAAAATTCTAATACTTGTACACAGTTGTCCTTATCCTGTAACTTAAAGTTATCGTGTGTGTGTTTTTTGAAATATTTAATGCCCTTGTAATCTCTAGGGTACAATTTGGAGAGGAGTTTCAGTTTGAAAGTAACTTAACTACTGACTCTGAAAGGGGTGATGGATTTGTTTTCTTTTCTGTTTACAAAGCTGTGTTTTAAACCACCATGATGTCTTTTGAAGGAGGCAGCATAGCTGACCATAAGCTGTGAAGGAGGTTTCTGGAATGCATTCCTGGAATGGGGAATGGAGAATCTCACTGGGGGTGAGATTCCATCTCACTGGGGATGGAGAATCCCATGGGGGAAGAAGACCTGCTAGAGTTGGTATCAAAAACAAGGAAAGACTGCTTGAGGAAGTGGGAGCTGGGAGCAGTCTTGGTCATGAGATGGTGGAATTCAAGATCCTGAAGAACAGTAGCAAGGGAAATCATGCCTGATGAACCCAAGAGGTTTCTGTGATGAGGTGACTGACTCGTGGATGAGGAGAGAGCTGTGGATGTTGCTGATTTCAGCTGTCTCACGTAACATCATAATTGAAAAACTGATGCAGGGTGGGCTTAATGGGCACTGAAGTGGAACTGAAACTGGTGGGCTGAAAGGGTTGTGATCAGTGGCAAAGTCCAGTCCCTGGCAGTGCCCTCCAGTGTTCAGTGCTGGGCCTAATATTTCTTAATACCCTCAGCACTGAGCCATATGACAGGATAGAGTGCACCCTCAGCAAGCTTTGAAGAAAACCCCAACTGGGCTGATGGAGCAAAGAGGTGGTGGTACAGCCTTCCACAGAGAAGGTGAGCTGGAGAAATGGGTAGAATGGAATACTGCGAAGCTCAACAACAGGAAACATGGAGTCCTGTACTTGGGGAGGAATAACCTGGCGTCCAAATACAGCCTGAGGGTGGACAGGCTGGAAAGTAATTTGAATAAGGAGGTATGGGAGGGGCTTGGGGTGATGGTGGTCACATCCTGGTTGAGGCCATGAGAAACCACTGCACCTGTGTGGCAAAGAAGGGTATTATCCTTGAAAATGCTCACAAGTTTACTGGCTGTTATCCTGGGCACTGTGCCTTGTCCACCAGCTCTCTGAGTCAAGGACTGGACTAGGCAACTCCCAGTGATGCCTCCTAACCTGAGCTGTTTTGTGAAAACCCTTAAATCTTCAGGCTTCCAGCTCAATTTTGGCACTAGGCAGGTCCTTAAATGCTTTCTGATAACTAGAGCCTTGTTGCTGTGCTTTCTGTGTCAAAGATGGAACTATAATTTTTTCTCTTTTTTGGAAGTTTCTTCTGAGGAAAGATACATCCACATCTATAAGTGGATGTGCAGATGCTGTAGTAATGGTATCCCTCCAAGTGCTTCCAATACAGTGGTGATTTGTGCTCTATTTTCTTACAAGTTTTGTCTTACTGCATGGTATCAACATAGATATCAAGCACTTGAAGGAAGAATCTAGTATGAATTATTACCATATGTAATTTGAAGATGTCATATTAATTACATAATTGTTGTACTATATTATTATTTTTGTTGTTGAGTATTTCAAAATAATTTGAATAACACTAATTACAAAGGTTCACTTTTATTTGTGTTGCAATTGCGCTTAATAATCTGTGGTATGCATTGCACTACTGTTTCTATGAATATTTTTTGTGTAATCAGGGGTAAACCATATATTGTTGCTTTGTGTCAGTTAACTTTTCCCTGTTGCATTTTTTAGGAAGGGGAATGCAAGTTTTTTTTCCTTTTGTTTATCAGAGGGAGAGATTAAGTGATTCTGTGTTTCCTAGTTGAGCTCTGTGAAATAGCAAAACCCCCAGGGTGGAATATTGAAGGGCAAGTTGCAGAATTACTGGAAAATGAGTTATCAAACATGAATTTAGAGATGAAAAGGTTGCTACATCTGTGTAAGTACATAGTAGTGGTATAGAAGTGGCAGAGCTGCCAAAGATGCTAAGGTTCTCAATATTTTAGCCAAATATTTTTAAAATGCTGTCATCCTGTACACAGAAGGACTGAGCCCCATGCACTGTGATAGTGGTCTGTATTTCTATTCATGGTCTGTCACAAAGGGATAATAGCTACAAAATGCAGGGGCAGGCAGTCTCTGGAAAAGGTAATAAGAGCTGCATGTTTTTCAGGCTCTGTGGAAGGAGATATTTTAAGAGGAAATTCTCACCTGTTTTTTCCAGCTTTACATAATTTTTAATGTTTCAAAGGGTAGTAGATGGAGGAGGAACAGAAAGATTCTCAGTGCAAAATCAGACAGCTGTAAAGCCTGTGTCCTCCAAAAAGTCGTATATAATTAGTACTTGTCATTGTGAGGAACAGTAATTACTTACTGTGTATAGAAGCACAAAGAAAAAACATGTGATATACTTTTTAAATTTTAGAGCAAGAGAAGCTTCGAGCACAATCTAAACTATCCCTGAATTAATGATAATAATGGTAACCTAGAAGATATTTACACCTTTATTTTAGAGATCAGTAAGACAAAAACCTAATGGCAGATATTTCCCATGTGTTTCACTAACATCACAGCTTTGCTCAATTTATTTTGACTGAATTCCAGAAATCAGCAGCAGAAGTTGTCAGCTAACTAGTATATTTTCAAACAGAGGGTTGTTTTTCTAACTGAGAATAAAAGGCAGATACATTTATCTTCTTTGGTGTGTCCTACTTGTTAAGTGTGAAAGTCTTTATCTGTATATATGAATATTGCATGCATAAATGAACATTTTCAGTAGGTGTTCAGTAATAAGCCTTTTAACTGTAAATAGCGATAACATACAAGCCTTCAAAAAGTAATTTTAAATGGTCCTTTAAAGAATTAACCGAGTGATGGTTTTACTAATTGGTGACCAATAAAACAAATGAGTGACTATCTGCCTGTCAGCTTTCCCTAATTAGTCTCCTTTGAAATATTAAATGTGAACTAAAGAAAAATTCCCAGGCACTATAAAATATGTTTTAAGAAATGGTTTATGTTGTAATCTCCTAAGAAGTGAATGAGGGATGATTTTTGAAGATGAGTGGTTTGAGTTGTGTATAGACACACGTGAATTTTGGAATCTTTGATATGGTATTGTATATGATACTGTAAAACTTCTGTTCCCTGTGGGTACTGTGTTCAGGGTAGGTTTAAGATGGAGCAGCTATAGTGAATGAAATCAAAGGTCTAGAAAATATGTTACCTTTGATGTTTGACTGAAATGTCAGTCTTGAGAAGAATAGATAGAACATCCCACAGCAAAGTCCAGAGCTGGGCTGACAGGACACAACCACATCACTTAGCAATTGAGAATCCAAGTGGGATGAGCAAATCAGATAGATAAAGGTGTGCTCTCTTTCCCATCAAAGACTTCTGGCTTAGTTACAACCACCATTCAAGGAAAGAGAACATTTATTTGATCTCACTCTGATGAGCATCACCTTCTTATCACTTAGTCTTTCCACAGACAAATCTCTGTTTTATGTATTATGTAATGTTCCACAGCTACATTTCTCTTATTTGATGGTATCAAACCACTTTGAGTAACATAGATCAGGTTTTTGGGGATGTATGTGTATAGTATAAATTGAAAATAACTGTAGTCTTTAATTTTGAAAGACGTTTACGAACTCTTAGATTGTGTTGCAGCTTCAGGCACCTTCAAAAGAAAGAAAGAAAGATTTAAAAACTAAAGGGAAAAAAATGAAAGAAAAAATAACAGAAACACTGCCATTTGGATCATATGCAACAATTTATGCTTTGGATTATAATTGTAACATATCACCTTAATTTGTAATAACACTGAAATAATGCAGACAATATGCTGCCTTGTATTTCTCAAGGATTAGTGTGGATATCAACATTTCCTGCAGACAGCAGATAATTTAAAACTGTTGACAGCTAGAAGTAATATTGTGTAAGGTAGGAGTGCAGTGGAATGAGGAATGGTGCTGCTACCCAAAACCTAGGTTTACTGTTTAAACTATCAGTGCTTTAACATGTCACTGAAAGGTCAGTCTTTAAGAGTAATGGAGAAGCTATTGTAATGAAAGCTGAGAAATAAGCTGAAAAGGATGCACTTTGAGTTCATTCCAGCTCTACTTTGTTCATAGGTGATGATAAAGTAGATTTTTTTCATGTTATTTTCATTGTTTTGTTTTGTTTGGGATTTGGGGTGGGGGGGTGGAGGCTTAGGGCATGTGTGTGGTTTTATTCATTTGGAGCACAAGGAGCTGGGAGGGAGCACGGCCAGGACTGCTGACCCAAACTGGCCAAAGAACATAACACAGAACATAACACAGAACACCATGCTCAGGATATAAACTGGGAGAAGCTGTCCTGAAAGGTCCAATCACTACTTAGGAATAGGATGGGCATTAGTCAGTGGGTGATGAGCAACTCTGTTGTGCATCATTTTTTTAAATTGGGTTTTATTCCTATATATTATCTCAATTTTCATTGCTATTACTATTATTAATATTACTGCTATTGTAATTACCAGGAAACTGAATTCTAAAATAGCATTTTAGAGGGAGATAAGTCAATGAAATTTATCTTTTCTAAAGTTGTCCAGGAAGTCTCCTCCTATAAAAGCTACAAAAAAGGGCTCTATTTTTTTTAAGAATTCTCAAATTTCAGACCTCTCTGTTCTTCAGAAACTAACAACAACAAAAAAAGCTGATTTACAATTAATCAAAAATTCTATTAACAGCTAACAAATAATACATTAAAACAGAAAAATATGTAATCTATGCAACAGATTCAGAATTTAACCAAGAAACTACTCATCAGTATAAAAACCCCTGTATCATAAAATAATATTTGAAACAATTTGATATTCAACAATTCACTTCTAAACATATATATTCATATAAAAACCCCTTATCTCCAACTGTGGAGTGGAAACAAATGTTCTTTCAGAACATAAAAACCACGTCACTCCTCCTATCATGCCTGCCCTTAGTTTTTTGACAGGTCATTGATGACTTCATTAATATTACTTGTGATAAAACATTTATTTTTTAATTTCCAATATTTAAGGGAAGGAATCTGATCTTCCACAGTTTCAGCTTACCTGAACTGTGTCTATAAAGCAGGTTTGGTCACAAAAAAGTTCAAGAGACTGTGATACTAATGCAATTCAAAGTAGCCCTTCTTTTGCTGTAAGTTAAAACAACTTAGGTTACTCAGGAGCCAATGGGACAGCCCAAAATATCCTGGAGACAGTATGCACTGGGCTTGTTTCCTTCAAACTTCATTTCTCTCCAACATTTCAAACAAATGGAAGAAAATCACAAAGCACAGTGCTCTTGGTATCAGGCTGCAAAGGATGGTAGGAGAATTTTCACCTGCCATCTTCTGATTGGAAAGTCTGAATAGTATCCCTACCTCAATGCAAAGGGGCTTGAATGCAAAGTAATTGCTCCATTTTATAGCATTACAGGCATTTCTAGACTTAAAGAGGCAGTTACTTCTACTCAGGACTGTAAAACTCATAGCTAGTATTACCCCTCTGACATTGCATACATGAGACAGGACTATCTCAGCTACTTTACTAAATCACAACATCAAAACTTTTCCCAAATGAGTGCAAAAAAACCCAGGCAAAGAACAAGTCTTAAAAGAAAAAGGGGAAACCATAGCGCAATACAAAAATAAATGCATTTCTATAGAAAGAGGTCTCTAATCATTCCAGTGTCTGTGCCAGTTCAACATTTTTTACTGCATGTCTTAAGAAGCAGAAACACAATAGGTCTGAAATTTACTCAACACCCTGTGAGGCACATCTGGAGTGCTGTGTCCAGTTCTGGGCTCCTCAGGACAAGAGAGACATGGAGCCCCTGGAGCTGCTCCAGTGGAGGTTACAGAGGCGATGAAGGGATGGAGCATCTCTCTCATGAGGAAAGGCTGAGGGAGCTGGGGCTGTTCAGCCTCAAGAAGAGATGACTGAGAGGGGCTCTCATCCCTGTCTGTCAGTGTCTGCAGGGAGGGCTCAGAGCACAGACCAGGCTCTGCTCGGTGCTGCCCAGCAATGGGACAGGAGGCAAAGAGAGAAACTGATGCACAGGAAGTTCCACCTGAACATGAGGAAGAACTTCTTCACTGTGCAGTGACTGAGCACTGGAACAGATCACCCAGAGAGGGTGTGGAGTCTCCCTCACTGGAGATATTCCAGAACCATCTGGACATATCTGTGCCATGTGCTCTGGGATAACGCTGCTTGAGCAGGGAGGTTGGGCCAGATAACCACTGTGGTCTCTTCCAACCTGACCCATTCTGGGATTTTGTGGATCTGTTTATTTAAAATTCTAGCTCAGGCCTAGGTCGTGAGTTGTTTGTTTTTTGTTTTTTTTCTTTTTTTTTTTATTTCAAGCACAAGGGCACTACTTCTGTTTTCCTGCAAATTTCCTACTCCAGTGGCATATTAGAAGTGTAAGATTAAAAAGCAGTCTTTATAGAGGGCCAAACACATATCATTTGATCACACCTACTATTTGGGCAGAATTCATCTCACATAACTTGCCTATGTTTAAATAACTATCTAAACCCAGAATGAATCACCTTCAGTTAAAGTTTTCTCTTACTCTCCACTGATCTTACATAGCCTCCAGATTAGCCAACCTGGAAATATACACTTGAAAATACACCATGTAACTAAAATGTGTTATGCTCTTTTCTCCTCCCAGGAAGGCAGCTAAGAAATACTTTAAGCAAACTCACAGCCTGAGAAGGACAATTTTTCTGCAATATAAATAAAAATTTTGCTGCCCCTAATTTTTCTTGTGCTTATACTTACTAATTTTTGGTCTTTCAAAACACATGGAAAAGTATAAAGGCATATATCTACATTTTATATCCATAAAATATATGCTGTCATTCTTCAGCTGCTATAGCAAATACAGGGAAAGTGAAAACAGCTTATTTCAAATTAATAAAAAATCAAAGACAATTCTTGCACCCTCAGTAAATACACTTGTGTAACCAAAAGGTGCTTTCTTGTCACAGGGCTGATTATGCCTCTGAAAATTCTGAAACATGTAGTTTGTTTCAGTTTGATGTAGGATACCACTTAACTTTTTATTGATCTTCAGTATTTCTCTACAGAGGCATTGACCTACCTACATTTTTATAGCAGAATTGGTTTTAAATGTATTCTCAGTCTTTGATTAATTGGGGTATTCAATGGTCATGTAAGAAGCATGTGTTTAGTTTGAGTGGATGAATTCCAACAACCTTTCTTCTGTAAAGAAGTGCATTTCACATATCAGCTACTGTGCTTGAGAGCACTTGGAGATGTACCTAAAGCTAAGTGGTCTCCTACAAGTAGAGGAAGAATGAAGCAATAGGTTGGTCTAATATGAAAAAAACAAGTGTAAATGATACCATGTCTTAACACATTATTTTGGAAAATCAGTCCTCAGTTTTGATAATGTGTGTTTTTACCAATGTGAATTACCAAGCAGAATTCCTGCCCAAGTAGAATTCCTGCTCACTGATCACTTCTGTCATATAGTCAGAACAAAGGTGTTATGTTCTGGAAAAGAGGCCTTCCCTGGCCTTTCAAATATGCAAATTTAGCAGAATGTTTGAAACAGTTTCCTCAGCTTTCCCTCATTCCCCCATATAATACGAGTGCTCACATGTGTAACTCACTGGACAATGTTTCTGATCCAACAGTGGACTTATAAGGCTTAAGGCTTTTAGGAAGGATGTGCACTTGGTATTTATGCTTTCCTTAATCAATGAAGATATTTAGGATGGGTTCTGGGATCCCACCCTACAAAAGGTTACCCTCATTCCCAAGGATCACTGAACTCAGCAGGAGCCTCTGAGACACAACTTCAGCAGCATAAAACACTCTTAGTTCTAGAATATATTTAAAACAGACCCTGAAGCTTCTTACACATGGAAATGTTTGGCATGCTGCCCTAAAAGGCCAGCCACAACCTGAGGTATAAACACTGTGAGATTCTTTCCTCATTTCAAAATTAACAAAATTTGCATTTTATGTTAAAACCTGTCAGCAGTAAAGTTGCACATCCTACTCAGATGAAAGATCCAGCAGCATGTCTTCACTGCCACAACAGCTCCTCTTTGAACACTTCAAGACTCATTAATAGCACAAGAAATCAGGTGACTGCTTAGCTACATCCACAAATAGCTTTTTCAAATGGGAAGCTAGAAGTAAGAAATATCCTCCTTAAGAGGGCAAGGGGGGCAGGCCTGGGACCAGCAGTCAGGAAAAACAAAGTCTGGCTGAATCCTTCTGAGCCTTGTTAGTGATCCAGGTGGTGCTAATCTGCCTAAGTTTCCTCATTAGAAGAGCCAGGAAGCTCAAACATAGCTGCTTGTGGATCAGCACTCAGCATAAAAGCTGACAGGGATTAAATTGGAAAGCAATACTGAGAGCCCACAATTATATCACTATGAATATATCTTAAAATAAACATGGCAAGAACAGTCACAGGCAAGGCAGATGACATAAAAACCATTATTTTATAAAGATGTCTCCAATTTTTTGATGTAGAGGTTATGTATGGCCTCCAATGAAAGGTGATCCTACAACAGTCAGGAGGGTGCATTTCAATCACTTGTTAGACCACTTCTGTTGTTCAACAGCATGTCCCTTCACAGGCAGCTCCCCCAACTCTCTTGCATAACAGCCACAGATACTGTCATGTAATCACTACCATAAAAGGGAAAAATGACAGGAGACTGAAAAAACCAGAATATTTTTGTTTTCCTACATGTATATCAAAGGACAGGATAATTTAGTCCATTTCATGGTTGTGTCCTATTCCCGCAGGATTCCTATAACCAGAAAGCTCAGGACATTCAGTGACTTCTTTTAAAAATTCTTTTCTACATTTTCACTTTAACATGCTGTTTAACTTTGCTGAACATCGAGGGAGTAAGCATTTTAAGATTGACATTTATTTAAAGAGAACAAGCATCAAAATCTCTCAGAGCACAATGATTTTACTCCTCCCCAAATTATGCAAGGGTGCTTACAAAGGTATTTGTGGTGAGCGTTTCCAGGATTACTACACTTCCATCAGAAATTTGTGTGTGATTAGTTTTCATCAGTCTGACAGAATCGAAGGTCAGGTTGGAAGGGACCACAGTGGTCATCTGGCCTCACCTCCCTGCTAAAGCAGGGTCATCCCAGAGCACCTGGCACAGGATTGTGTCCAGATGATTCTGGAATGTCTCCACTGAGGGAGACTCCACACCCTCTCTGGGTGATCTGTTCCAGTGTGTATATCACTGAACAGTAAAGAAGTTCATTTTCATGTTTAGGTAGGACTTCATGTCCCACCATTGCCTCCCTTTGCCCATTGCTGGGCAGCACCGAGCAGAGCCTGGTCTGTGCTCTGAGCCCTCCCTGCAGACACTGACAGACATTGATGAGGGCCCCTTTCAGTCATCTCCTCTCGAGGCTGAACAGCCCCAGCTCCCTCAGCCTTTCCTCATGAGAGAGATGCTCCATCCCTTCATCGCCTCTGTAACCTCCACTGGAGCCTCTCCCGGGGCTCCATGTCTCTCTTGTTCTAAGGAGCCCAGATCTCAACAGGCTGCAATCTCTCTGCTGTCTTTGATTCCCAGGTGCCTTCCTAGACACAGCCTCTCCCCTGTCAAAGATGTACAATACCTCCACAACCACATCATCTTCACTCCTTAGGCACATAACTGCCCAAAGATCTGTCTTTGAAACATTTTAGAGATAGGCATAATATGAAGAAAATAAGCACAGAAATTGGCAGCAAAATCTAAAACAATTTCTTGTAAAAAGACCTTCAAAAATACAAATATATTTTCCTGCCTCAGTTTACATACCAGTTCTGATCATCCAGTGCAAGTCACGTAAATTGGAGCCCTGGACACTGGGCAAATGTCACTCTATAAAGCACTGGACTTCTCTTCTAATTAGATAATTTAGGTAGTCTTTGTAGGCATAACAATGAAGATAATAAAAAGGGTACCAAAAGGATAGATTAGCACACAACTACACTGTCAATATCAAAGAAGTGTCACAAGATTCCATTCACCAGTTCTCAGCAGCAGCTGCCCAGGGATTAAGCAATGTATTCTGACCACTAACACCAGCTGAAATCTGCCAGCAATGCCCACTGTAACTGTTACCTACATTATGCAAAGTATCATAAAGATGGAATGAATATACACCTAACCACATTGTTTTCCTTTTAAAAAATGGCTGTGAATCTTTCCAGCTGACCTGTCAAAATTCTGTAGACAAGAGAGATCACAGCTTCTTGCCTGGTGACATGCTGCTTGATTTTCAAGTTCATTCCTGAAGTGTTACCTATGCAGGAACTAGACCCATCTTTTTCTCCAAAGGATATTTCTTTTGAATAGACATTTAAAATTAGACTATCCCCTATCGTTAGCTCTATGCCAGGTACAAGATTTTGTTCTGACACCTCCTGTAAGTTTAGCTCAGTATGAAAACAGATGACAGACATGGCAGAAAACAAACTGCACAGTCAAAATGCAGTTTGCAGTCTGACACCCATACACAGAACCCCTAACACCAGGAAAAATTCAGTACATAAACACTTTTCCCAGGCTGTTGCAATAGCACTACAAACCAAAAGGTTCATGCAATGCTTTCTTCAGCTGACATCTAAAGCACTGTCTGATTTAATTTATCCTGCCCCCTCTGTATTAATCCTCCTCAGAAGAATGTTTGGGTGGCTCAGAATTGTCGGTTCTCAACAGCCCTTGTACAGAGGCAGAACCACAAAAAAATGTATTTCCTAGGTTTACTGTATGTAATTAAGGCTTTAAAATATATGCCCAGCACAAAACCTATGCAAGCAGCTGGCTTTGACATACGAAGTCCTTAAATATGTAAGAGGACATTCTACACATTCATGCATAATCTGTAATGTTTCAAGCCCTTATCCAATGCTAACTAATTTTATCTATGTCACCTATACTGACTGCAAATCAGTAAGATAGGATATTTCCAAACATGCTTAACTATTCTGTAAAGGAATGCAAGGGCTAGACTTGCTTACCACCATTTCAAATTGTTAACAGGAGTAATGTCCCCTGCTCTGTACAAAATCAGAACCGCATTCAGGCTCTCCTGAAGGGAGTGCACTTCAGCAGGGAAGTGCAAGTCAAACATTTCCTGCTCCAGTACTTGACTACAGACCTGAACTGGAGTGTGAAATACTCTAAACTTCCAGTAGCTAGACTGAAATAAGAATGTTCCTCAAGGTACACTTTTATGTGCCACTTCTATGCCACCATTGCTGGCAGTGGCTTAACTCCAGCAGACAGGATTTAAAAATCAAGATGCAGATTTTTCCTGATCTTGAACAGACAAAATTTTCAATTATGTCAATGGTGATACTGTGTACAGTCTTCAGCATCAAGCTCTTCAGCAGCAGCACATATAACTGGACACTTCCTGAGAAGTCAAATATTTTTCCTTCTTTCCATCCCAGGCTTGAACTTTTTTTTACATCCTTTTCGACAATTACTGTGAAGATTCTAGTGTGCAGGGGGTAAGGCAGATGGGGTTTATGTGTTTTATTATCTTTCCAACTGTCTTTTTTATAATTGCACATCACTGCTCATTTTATTTCACTGGCATTTGAAGAGTCTTAATTTCTTTTAAAATATACTAGATACTGAAAAATTATTTTTAGTGCTATGGGTGTATGTTCCAGTGCCTGTGCTATGATGAATTATACATAAAACTAATCACAGTGTTCATAATACAATTAGTTTTCCAAACCAGCTACTGGGAGGTACTCATTTTATTACCAAAATAAGATTATTTCTTCTTTACTCAAACTGCTGAAGTGCAATAAAAAAAAATATGGAAATAAACCATAAAATGCAGTTTTCATTTTGTTTGGATTTAGTTTTGCTGGAAGGTTGGGGGGAATGGGGACACCCATGACTTTTTCCAGAAATGTCAGTGACAAATTGAAGCATTGTCACCAAAAATGACTCTGCTTTTAATTCTGTGCTACTAACCAAAGTGCTTTGACTGCATAAGTGTATTCTTTGCATTGCATTATGAATTGTGGTACTAATCGCAGGAGCCCAAGGCAAACAACACAATGCACAATAGTTTTTTGTTCCCTAATAAAAGCTGTTTTCAGCAGTATGGATATAATAGGTAATGTCAGTCTTCAGTAGGCAATACATTTTGTAAATATACTTAGGTGGCATAAATAAGTTCAGAGTGAATGTAAACAATTACAGATATCCCACATTGCTTTGTTATCCTAGAAACCTGGGGAAAATGCTTTATGATTTTGGTTGAGAGCACTGGTCTTGACAGCTCTGCATGTTTCTCCCCTAAAACACACATGATAAAAGTTACAAATAAATGCTTTCACTGCAGCAGATCCTGGATTTTTGTCATTTTCACAAGCATAATGCTTATAACCATCTAATTTTTACTCTTCATCTAGTAGAGCACTGAATTCAGTCCCAGAAATTAAGCAGATTCACCTGTATTAGAAAGGTCTACAAGAGCAGCTTATCTTACATAAAGACAGGCTGTCTAGAAGCTCCAAGAATCTCATAAGGATATCCCTGGGAGTGGTCCTAAGTCCCCTCTCACTTTCCTATGCATAGCAGTGACTACTGCTTAGGGTCGCTGCCTGAGGGCAAAATCTACACACAACCTAATTCAATCCTTCTAATTTACACTTTCAGCCCTTCACTGGTAAAAAGCTACCAGCAACTGTCTGACTTAAGTCATAGAGACACCACTGAAGTTCAAAGACACTCTGAGGGTTATGATTCAGCGTTTAATACAAACCTGACCTTGAAAGTAATGGTAAGAATTTCCATTAATATCTATGGGAATTACATATGCATGCCATGGAGACCATGAGCCTCTAAATGCTTTTACTGCATGATTTAGAATCCCCTTAAACTGAGTATCATGGTATTTTAGGGCCTAATTCCTCTTGCCTCATCCAGCCAAAACTCACAAGAGGAAGAAAGGTCTGGATCCATAAAGCATACTGAATTAAAGCCCATAAAAGAAACCAATTGCTTACCAGAGTGATTAAATTCGGATATGGTTCCATAGGGAAAATAAGAAGCTTCTTTGTAAAAATTCACTACCAATAGGAGCTAAAATTCCCTTTAGAGATAGTCATACTTTGCTTGAAGTATATCTAACAGACAGTGAGGGAGTCATGAAACTTAATGCTTTCTTTCCTTTTCATATGTCAACCTCTTTCCTCTTCCCCAGCTTTTCTCACTGTACTTTTTATTCTTTGAGACAGACAACACAAACATTCACAAAGTATTAGACAGGTCCATTCTTCAATTTTCATCTTTTTTATAATCTGCTCCTCTTCCCCACAAAAGTCCTTGTCAACAAACATTATTTTCTCTATAGTACAGTTCTATTTTGCAGCCAAAGACTTGAAAAAATGAGAGAAGCTTCGCAATTGTGTTGTTTTCCCTGTATTAGTATATGATGGGCCAGTATCACATATTGCAACACACAGTTGTGAAGGTATCTGAAACACTTCAATTTTTCTTCACAAAACAGAAAAATTATAAACACTTATATTTTGGCTTTAAAAGTAGAAAAAAACAACCTTTGACATTTATGAGAAAGCATTCATTTTCCAGCAAATAATGTTAAACTATCATTTCAGAAGAAAAAGTTTTACTATCAAGTAAAGTTTTATAACGGGGTGCTTTTATGTCAAATATTAGTTGTTTCTATTTTGTTTTAACAACTGTTTCTAACTATCTGCTGTTTCTATTTTGTCCTTTTCAAATATACCCGAGTTAAAATAAGACCTAATTAATTTTCTTTTAGAAGTAGTACATTTTCACCACCTTTCAATATTTTTTGGCCTGCAATTTTACATTTGAAGGTCCTAGAAATATCTTTATCCTTTACAACATACCCTAAATGATTCTTTTCCATAGAATCATATTCTCAACATAATTTTTTGTTAAACATACAGAAAAAGAATCTCTTTTCATTACATGCCATGGATTAATGATATTGATTCCTTTCTAAACATATTCATCATTAATGGAAGTCATCATGTTGGAATAAAAAAGAAAAAAAGAAGCTTTTTAAAGAGGTCCAATAGAAATGGTCAAGACTAAGAAAATATTTTTAGAATTCTTCTCATTCCCTCTTCAGGCAAAATGACATAGATGCCATAATTAGTATTCAAATCATTATCTACAAAATAGGTCCAGTTCTCCGCACTAGCAAATATCAATAAAGGAAGAGGTTTGTGTGCTACAAACTTAATCAAGCCTTTTCCCATGGATTCATATGGGTGCTTCTCTCAGTCTTTCATGGTATTGCCAGCTCAGACATGTGCCCTTCCATGCCAGGATAAGTTTGGGCAAATATGTGCAGGTACCACATTGATTTCTGTGTATTCTGATTATTTGGTCAAAACCTGTGCTCCCATCAGCCAGCCAGCTCCTAGGCAGGACCCAGCTGGAAACTGCCCTTCTGCTAGTTAAATCTTCATTTTCAATTCCCTTCAAGATTTTCTAAACTGTGGTATTCTCAGGCCCTCCAGTAAATTTGGTTCAAATTGAACTGTGATTTCAAGAACAGTTGATGAGCAGAACACAATGCACGTGTGTGTATATATATATGTGTGTGTATACATCTGTATTCATCTCATCTCTTAGCATATGGAAGTAAAACTTACATTGACTGCAGAGTATTCATTAAAACTATGTTTAGGTAAATAAAGTTTTATTCTCTTTGGAAAATATTTTTTTTTAAGTCTCATCTTCAAAACCCACATATGCAGTCAGGCGTCAGTGTCTTGAAGAGTCTCCATGCAGTACTTCACAGGAGCAAAATATCCAAGAACACAGTAACTATTTTCATGGGGAAAAAAAAAAAAAGAAAGAAGAAAAAAAAAGTGTCCTGGATATTTTAATTTTTTTTTCTGAGAAAATTTAAAAGCTGGTGGTAACTATATCAAACCTCAAAAATCTCAGAGAAGATAGCTGAGACAGCACTAAAGTTGACTCTTTTTTTTGTTCATCAGAACTGCATCTACAATATGATTTTCAACCACCATGCATGTGAGACAAGATAGCATTTGCGCATATGCATAACTCATGGGCATGGCAAAGAAAAGCAAGTATCTGTAGCTTTCCTTCACCTAGGCAGCCCTGTGAATTACTCTTTATATTCTCCTCATTTTCCCCAGATGATCATTCCAAAGAGCTACTCAAACACAAATTTTACTTCTCCTTTAGCTTCAATATCAGACATCAATGAAGGAAGTAATTAGAACATGTTATTTACTGTCAAAGATATGATGTATCGCAACTGCATTCCTCATTATTTTCCAAACTGCAGTAATTCCTGAATGAATTAAGCCCATACCATCTCTGGATAGACTCAAACTGATTCAAGAGGAAAGAGGGAAGCATTCTAGATGACATATGATATTCCATCCACTCAATGCCTAAAGTGTTTGCCTACCTGTCCCTTTTGGTAAAGAAAGTCTTGGAAAACCTCACAGCACTAATTAAGCCAGCATTATCCTCAGGATTTCCTCAGCAGGAAAAAGTATTTCCATCTCAAAATTCAGCTGCTTGGAACACCATTCTTTTAAAAAATGCTCCATCCAAGTGGCTAATGCTTCTCCAGAAGCTGTGGATGCCTATTCCCTGGAAGTGTTCAAGGCCAGGATGGATGGGGCTTGGAGAAACCTGATCTAGTGAAAGGTGTCTGCAGTAATACTAAGAAGTCAATAAGCAGCACCAAAAATGGAAGAGGACAAAGCCAAATCAGTATTCAGGAAGAAAAAAAAACACTGAAGGACTGATACACTCAGATTTTGCCCAACACCTACTCTCTAAGGAGCCAGAGAAATTTATGAACCTGACAGAAATGATGTATCTCAAAATCCTTCAAGGCAACTAGTAAATGCTAACTGGGGAATCTGATGATTCAAAAGACTGATGATCAAGAAAAGAAAAACAAACAAAAAACCCCAAACATTGCTCCGATCATACAGAGAAGCCAGAAAGTTTTAAATTGGACACAATCTTCAAATGACAACATGTTTCTTTATACAATGTTGTTAGCATTAAAGCATGTGCCATATGAGCTTTCTGTGGTACATTTATCATTCCTCTAGCAGTAGACCAAATTGGGGAGTGGTTGTTATACTCTTAGGAACAATAACCTGGAACAAAATTGTATATTTCATCTGGACAAATGTCATTAATAAACAAATGGAGGCTTAGTGCAAAACAGTATTTAGCACTTTTTGTAACTGGGTCTCCTATTCAATCTATTGCAGCAGAAGTTTGGCAGTGAACTGCCTGCAATCACTGTGAGCTCCCAACAAAGCCAAAACCCTGCAGCTGACTCTTTGTGCTACTTGATGTGCAGGAGTTATCGTTCCAGAACTTGGAATGCTCACTTTGTGTATTAATTTGTAATCAGTGGACACTAAGACATAGATATTGTCACTTTTCCTGAAGGCTCTACTAGGAGGAAAAAGCCTTTAGTGTCTCTGCTGCTGGTCACTCTGTACAATTATTCCATGGCAGCTGAAATCATTCCGGTAAATACAAAACATATCCCCACCCCTGCCAGCAGCACACACCTGTGGGGCTACTCTAGCCAAATGCTAGTTCCACCACTGTATCCAAGTCCTTCTCCACAGGGCTGTCATCCATCCATCTCCTGGTCTGTATACTGGGAATTACACATGTGTGGGACATTGCACTTGACCTTGTTGGATCTCCTGAGGCTCACATGGGACAATCCATCTCTCAAGCCTGTTGAGGCCCTACTGGATGAAATCCCTTCTCTCCAGGGTAACCATCATACCACTTACTGTCATTTGCAAATTGGGTGAGTTTTCAAACTAATTGTCCATGTCCCCAAAACAGATCACAAAGGTAGGGAAGAGTCCCTTCAGACTAAGGGAGTGATATCTTCAGACATAAATGAAGAAATTTCTGGACAGGGATGAGCAGCAGGCCAGGAGAGAGAATGTCAGAACATGCTATAAAAAACAAAAAAATGGAATTTGCAGTGAGCATGGCTGATCAGAAAATTGAGCTGTTGGGATTAATGGCTGAATTCCTAGGGCTGCTGGCCATCCTACTGCATCGTTCCTGGTATTTGTGGGCTTGTCTCCAGGTTATGATCATCCCTAACATTTGCTCCATGGAAAGAGGTAAAAGGCTCAAATCAGAGACATCTGCTGCAATCATCGAGTACTCTGTTTGCTAAATCCAACAAGAGGAAAAGCCTGTAATAGCTCAGCTGTTCTCTTTCTGTCATAATTAGGAAATAGAATTTGATTTCATGGAAGAAGAAAACAAGGACAGTGTGAGACAACAAAATTCAAGGCTATAATAAGAGCTAAGTTCAGAAAGTTTTGGTTTCTTTTTTCCACAGAATGGGTTACATAGTGGGAAACAAGCATGTCATTATGTCTCAATTTGATATTTTGAGAAAAGGAAAAAGTGAATTGGTATGTTTACCTCTGACCTGAGAATTTGACGGTACTTTTGGTCTTATTTTACCAAAATTCAATTATCTGTGAACCCCTTTCATTATGTGATTATGACAGAAAAAAACCACACATTCTCCAATTTGGAACCAATATTTTTCCCCCCCTTTAAAGTGTATTCTGTCATTCCAAAAATTAAAAGAATGCTAAACCAGATCTTCAGTGTAGTATTGTGTATATATATNAAACAAGTTTATAAAAGAAACATGCAGGCCTGAATTGTTTGATTAATATTTCTTTTCTATCAAGAGCCTTATTGGTAGCACACACAAATAAGCTTTCACCAGGGTATTCTTTCATCACTTCCCTT
Source organism: Vireo altiloquus (assembly GCA_013396875.1). NCBI lineage: Eukaryota > Metazoa > Chordata > Aves > Passeriformes > Vireonidae > Vireo > Vireo altiloquus. The sequence continues at coordinate 22,058 of VZRF01011814.1, forward strand.
CAAAAGTTGAAAACATTTTTTCCTGTGCTTTTTCTCTGTTTGAATGTTTTTTTCCTTCTGTCTCTTAATACTCATACAGAACTTCAAAAAGAAATAGGTCTACACTTTTAAATTTCCCTGATGGGAAGCATGGTATGAATTAAAACACAGGGCAATCAGTTGTCAGGGGTATGGGAGAGAACTCAAGCACACATATAAACACTTGAAACTCAAGTTTTCTGTTGGGAGCAAGATAAGAGTTCTCAACCTGAACCTGGGAGAGAAAGGACATGCTGTTCCTCCAGATGTTCAATTAAGCATCACACACTGAGGCAGGAAAATTGGATAGAAGGTGATCTCTCTCTAAGCAAATGAGTCCAGATGATGAGACCTTTGCTTCTCTTGATAAAATGAAAGAAATCCTAAGAGATGCTTTCAAAAAGTTTTTAGGAATTTCCATGTGCTTGGGATTACAGAAGCAAAAATAAACATGCAGTCAAGAAAAAAAACCACACCACAACTGTATCTGCCTTTTAATACAGAAAGGTCCTAACACCCCAGTTTCCTCTGGGGCTGAACTATTGAGCAGGTCATTAAAACATCTAGGTTAAAATAATCCCCATGACCAGAAGACACTATTCCTGTGTTGGGGGGAAGGAAATATTATAAAATTATTGAAAACTCACAAGCCAAATGATTTCAGTGAGACTGGTCTCTGAACACCATCCACAGATACTTCACAAATACAAACAAAACCATATATACTCTCAAAAACCACTGTGGTTTCATTATTAACAAAAGATCACCCCCCAAATCCTACACCAAGACAAAAAAAACCCAAAAATCCACCCCCCAAAAACTACACTAAATAAAATGAAAAAAATCATAATTATAACTGTTAATGTCATTCTGAGAACAGAAAACAAGAGCATTAGCTACCAAAACCACGTCTTATAATTACATTAATTACATATAATTGCATCTTAAGTTTCTTAGGAACTCCAAATAAACAACAAAACATCTATGGAAAATGTTATTCTGTGTGGTAGACACCTGACAGACTTCAGCTGAAACATAGTCTTTAGCAAATAAAAAAAGAAGCATTAAAAACTAAAAGGTAAGAGATCAGGCAATGGCACAACCTCCTCAGTTTTAATTTCTTTAAACTGAATTTCCAGGGTTCTCCCCACTTTCCCTGTGAATCAGGGTTAAGGTGCTTTTCAGACACGATTGCAGTAAATTAAATGTGCATTACCAATTCCTGCTAGGAGGGAATGTCACACTCAAAATCTCAATCTGGGTGAAAGTGAGCACACTGCACATGTGGAGCCAAGAATTTACTGTCAGCCTAGTTAATGTTTTGACAATAAGTTGAGCCAAATAAGCTAATACCGAAATTTGCAATGATTAAAAATGTTACATGTAGACTTATGTACGACTATATTTAAAAAGACATTCCTAGTCCTTTCTTCCTATGGTACACCCACATTCCTGAAGCCTGTATGGTCCGATGGTGTTCCCCAAGGAGAGAGCTGGGGAACGTCATGGACACATCAACATCCTCAGGTCTCTCTGGGACAGGGAATTCTGGTGGTGGCCTCCTTCCCTTGCCAGAGCCCTGTCAGGTTTCTTTGCACAAATTTGCATACTCTGGCCTGCTCCCTTCTCCCAGGGAAGAGGTGAAAGCTCCCCCAGATCCACGCAGCATCTCTGGGGCTGCCAGCCCCTTCCCCAGTGGCATTCCCAGAGCTGGACTGAGACATTCTGGGCAGTGGGAACCCAGCTCAGCCCTGCTCAGGGCAAGGGCAGCCCAGTCACCTCTGGGACTCAGCACAGCCCAATTCCTGCCCTCACAGCATTTATACGTTAACATGATTTTGCTCTTTCCGGTTACACGTAGCTACCTACTTTAATAGATTTATTCTCCAGCTGTTCTCCAGCATGATTCATCTGCTAAATAAAGAGATTGGCACCATTTGGAATTTGTGCTTCTAGACACGGCTAGCTGGGGAGCTATAATTCATATTTCACTTTCTGAACTCGTTTCAGTGCCTGCTTGCCAGACTTTTAAGGTTACTCAGGATTATCCGTCTCTCACTTTCACCCACTTCAATAAGAGTCTTAATCGGAATAAAACTCATTTGCTTCAATAGGATTTACTGCTTAAATTAAGAAGATGCTTAAGACTCTAATTCAGCAAGGTGTTTAATCATTACAGCCTGCCTGTCAAAACAGTAACCCCAATGGGAACAGTGATTTAACACTTATTTAAACTCTTAAATATATATTTAATTTATTTTTTTTTATTTTAATACTGTGCAGAATATAAAGGAACATTAGCACATGCTTAAACTCACATACTACATGCTTTGATGCATGGATTTAATATTCTTTGAAATACCACATTAACAATTTAGGAGAAGGATTTACAAACTTTTCTATCCTTTTTTCCTGATAGTGTCACCAGGAAATCTATTATATGCATATGAATACTTACATTCAGTTAAAGTGGAAAAAATCCTAGATTTTTATTAGTAATATAAGAGTTATTTGATTAGCATTTTGGCACAGAATGTGAGTCCTTTACGTTGTTATGAAGGTGTTCATAAAATAGGTGAAAATGAAAACTTAGGCTATAAAATGTTATTACCATGATGAACTTACTTGAACAGAGATGAAAGTCAGCTCAAAGTTATTAAAACTTTGAGGAACTGCAGAACTATACAAATACCTGTTTTTAATCAAATTATTTATAAGGGGAGAAAAATTACCATTCAATCAGTATTTATCAGCTCCCATGAAAGAAGTTTAAAAGTTTTTCTTCCTTGAAATATTTTTATTTTAGTGTTACTATATGGGGAAAAGGATTGATCAACAGGGTTCTGGGCATCTATTCTTCCTTCTGCTTTGTTTGTTAGTATGAATGCACAACTTCTACAGGACATCAGACCAAAACATATCACTGACACTACTGCATGTAAACTCTAGTCCAGTAAGTTTGTATACAAAATTTATTAATTATCTGTCTATGAGATAACATAGAATCATTCTAACATAGGAAAAGTGTACAGGAGTATTCTTAGTCATGTTTTACATGCCTTTCTGAATAGTGACTTGAGCATTTTCCTAAATGGAGATAATCTCCCCAACTGGACGTGATGCCAGAAGGACTTGCTTCAATAAAGAAGTCCTAGCAATCTAACAAGCCTAATAAGATAACAGTCACTGAAAGTAATAATATAATGATTTGGCATCCAATAACCTGAGAGTTCATTTACTTTTTTAGAGATACTGCCAGGTTGAGATCAAGGATTACAAAGTAGCTACTTTCAAGGTAAACAATATACGAGGCACAAGGCTGGAACAGTCTCGTGGGACATCTTAGTTAAGGAGTAGTTAGCTCTTTGTTCAGCTCCTTTTATACTTTTTTTTTTACCTAACTTTATTAAGACTGTTGAGCAGCACATGTTCTGCAGTAGCAAAGTTTGGGGTTTTTTTCCATTCGTGGCTTAAAAAAAATATGACTGAAGATACAATTTGAAAATGAGGACTACTTTTCGCAGTTACCCAAGCAGGAATTTAAACAAATCAAATTTTTGAGAAGAAAATTATCAGAAGGGTTTACCTTTACAGAGGTAAACTCTCTCCTTAAATGCCAGGTCTGAAGATGTGTATTTACTGTAACAACACAAGTTAAGTATATATATTTATCAGAACTCAACATGACAGCAATAGTACCTATTACCCGGCACCATGGAATTACCATACTTTCCAATAAAATTCCTGCTGAGATGCCATACCTCAGTAGTATCTAGACTTGTATCAACTACTTTTTTAAGGACAAAAATAGGCAGACTCCTTGCCTTGTACGACCATGTACAGTTTAAAATTTAAAAAGTAGCCAGTTCACAGATTTTTGAACTTAAATCCCAAAGAATAAGCATAATTGGATGTAGAAATACCAAGAAAATGCAGAATTTCTTCTTGTGAAATCTGGGCTCTTAATAAGCAGACTTTTTTTTTTAATCATTTTTTTGAGGCATGTGTAAGCAATATCTAACACAATGGGGTTGTGCAATACAGCCTAATAGAGCTTTGGAAAGGACTAATAGAGCACAGGCAAATGACAACAGTGAAGTTATTTGGTCTTGACTCCTTTAAAGACTTAAATTAAAGCAGCAAGTTTGAAACTACCACCTTGAACACAAGAGGTAAGGCAAGAATTCTTCTAAATTAATGTACATCTCAGTTTTTATTGAAAAAGAATGCTGAATCCTGTCAGGAAAAGCCCAAATTTATTTTTGTTTATGCATGCCAATGAATACTGACAGGTATAATTCATAGTCAGTTTTTAATTCATTCCTCAACCTGTAGAGAGTGGTTGGTCAATTTAGAGTTTTAGTATTAATTCAGCAAAGAAAGAGATACAGCATGTATTTTCATGTATGTGCAGATGTTTTTATATTTTGATACTTTAACAATAAATTGCACAAGTGGCAAACACATGAATGGATGAAGACATACTAAAAAAATACAGAATTTCTTCTTGTGAAAACTGGGCTCTTAATATGCAGTTTTTTTAAAATCTTTTTTTTCTGAGGCATGTTTAAGCAGTATCTAACACAATTCATTTTTATTCTTTGGGAATACATGTATTTGTAATTCACCTCCATCAAAATCAAAGTAGAGAGTAGCAGGACTGAAGCCATGATCAGTGAAGTAGTTTTCTTCAGGGTTCCATTTTGTCTGTAGATGCAGCATTGCAATAAATCATCCCATCTATGACCAAGATGATCCCAAAAAGCTACACCTGAATTATTCTCAGAAGATCAGCACTAAGGTGTCAATGGCCCAAAATGATTTGGAAGTAGCTACTGTTCACTTTTCCCTTAGATTAGTGCTATCTTACCTTATTTTCACTTAATTTTCTGAAAAATGTTAAAATAGCTCCATCAACATTAAATTTCTGAATTTTAAACAGCAAAGATATAGAATTTTTTTCATTTTTATGCCATCTCTATTTTTGTTTTAAAACCACATGAAATTTTCTTGTTATTCAAACATTTTACATTGGCATCCTGTAATTGTATTGAAATAATATACCTCCTATTCAGGTACAAGCTTTTAGTCTGTTTCCTTTAAGAATGATTTACAGAGATCTGAGGCTCAGTCACTGCAGGCTTCCAGAAGAAATCTATTTCTCTCAGCTGTCCTGCTTTGAGTCCAAGCCTAGTTGTGCAGACTTAGTTATTATCAGCCTTGGCAGGTATTTAATTTTCACTGCTACTTTTAGTTGAAAAAATGCTTTTTGAAGAAGAGGTTGGGGGAAGAGGAAAGGAAGGAAGAAGACATCTAAAAGAGTATCTTCTCCACAGAGCCAAAATACATTATTCCCTCATTTAAATGGGACTGTGATAGCAAGCCTATGGTGCATGACTTGTCTTGCCTAATCAGCATTCCTCAGTTTGACACTGATGTAACCTAACAAGGACAGACAGAAGTGGTGTAAAAATAAAGTGAGATCTGGCAAAGATCTGAAGTTGTCAATAAAATCTTGTAAGTAACTCAAGGTCACTGTGTCAAATAACCCACTTCAGCTTGTGTAGAACTGCAAATTGACACGGAGAAGACAAACAGTTTTTCAGAACCCTGTCTCTGCCTGCTGTAAGACAGATTCCTGGCAGTTTTCAAATTGGGTGTTTTGAAATCTAAACACTGAAGTATCACATTTTCACCACCTCTATCATTTCTGCCTGTGGGCAAAGTAAATTCAACGCTCTCAAGAAATGCTTCATTCAAAGCTAACATGAGTATGTGTTGTGCCACACAAACAGGACTTGGAAAGGTGTATCTGCTACACCACTTTGAAACAGAAATGGATCAGACGGATTAAAAATAAAGAAAAGGGATACTGAATGTCAGGGACAAAACAACACGAGAAACATACAAGTGGTAGAAATTTCAGTATTATATTACTTTCAATTACACAGTAACAAAAGAGACTCCAGCTGGAACTTGGCTGTAGTTGTTCCCAAGGTAGAATTGGATATAATACGACTTAGATTAGATTTTGACGCGGTGCAGTTGGTCAGTGGGTGTGCAAGCCACGTCCTTCCCAGAGAGCATCCTTCCTTGGATGGTCCTGGTGCAGCCAAGGCTGCTGGCAGACACACGGACACACCTGGAAGGATGGCAGCACGCAGACACACAGACACACACACTGACAGCTCAGCTCTGTGTCTGTCACAGGTAAAGAGGCCAGAGGGATTCCTTGCATGGAGCTCTGGTAACTCCACAGTGAAACCAACAACAAGAACTGAAGGACAAAGTCAGGGTTCAGGGTTTTAACTGGGGAAAGGATCCAATGGGAAGAAGGCAAAGGGGATCAGGGTACATAAACCACTGGGGATGTAGGGAAGGAGGGATTATGGAGGAAGGACCAGTGGGGTACTCGGGATGGAAGAATTTTCCAGAGCAGGGTCTGTTTGAGGGAGACAAGGGGAGGAGGGAGGATTGACAAGCTGACCAGGCAGGGGTGTGACCATGGCAGTGCACTGCCTTATGCAGGGAAGCCTTCTCCTCACGACATCCTGGGGAGAGATTTCTCTGAGCCATCCCACCAGTGGCTTGCTGGTGCAGGGGATGCAGCCCCTCTGCTCCCCCCAGCCCCAGGCTGGGCCAACGCACCAAGATTTAATATGGGAAATAAACTGGTTATTTGAAATAAACTACAGATAGAGGAAAGAACAAGACAAGGTAAAAGCTGAAAATAAAAACTTTAGCATAGAGTAACACAGAAAACTTGTGTATAAACTGAGTAAAGCCTCTCTTAGCAGATGAATTAAATATTTTGTTAAAACTGTTGATGAGGATACCAACTCTATAAAACTAGCATTATTAAGAGTAATTTCTAAATGGTATTCTGGTCATTATGGCTATATGAAAAGTTTAGACCTTAAACACAATCAGAGAGTGTTATTACTGCAATGATATTCCTGTCCTTACTTCTTTGGTCTAAACAGCTGTTCATGTGTGATATATATGTCATTATTTTTTAGATTTAATTTTTATAGTCAAACTATGAAAAGATGCACAGCTCCTAAAAAAAATGCCAGTTGAATGACTCTGAGTGGGGAATGAGGGTTCACACCAATATGGTTTTGATTTTGCCATTGAAAATACTACTATATCTATTGACAGCTTCCAGCACAGAAAAAACCTGCAAATATCTGAGAAAAAAAGGTGAGTTATAATGTGCATTATATACGTTGAAAGGGACAAGCCCAGGCTGTTGGTATTCCATTACAGAACAACATGATTCACATTTGACAGGAAAAAGTACTGTAGGTCTGTGCCTTATATATGAAAACATGTTACTGGGCTCAGGAACTTGGGATCTCCTGAGGCAGAGGGGAAGTTAATAGCAGCTGTTTCATTGAAACAAGCATTTTGGAATTTAAAAACAATCCCACCACATTATAACAAGTATTTGTAGCTATTTTGCAACATAATAAGAAGTGGAGCAATAAAAAAAAAAAAGCTGGTTTTAAATACAGAAATAATTTGTAAAGAGATATTTTAAAGAATCTGTGTTATTTTTCTTTCTGAAAAGCTGTTATTTCTAATTATATAAAGAAAAAATCCTGACAAAACCAACCTGCTCTCACCTTGGAAAAAGAAACCAAAAGAAACAAAACCCACAGCTAAAAAAGGCCATTCAAAGTAATGTTTTCTGCTAATTATTTTATATATAATTTTTGTATGTATACCAAAATGTCTAGTGGTTAAAAAAGAAAACATTTTTTATATTATAAACCATCTTTAATCTTATGCTCTGTTTGTACTATCCAGCCTAGCTCATCTAATATGTGTAAGTTGTTGGATCACACTTTATTACAGAGCAAGGTATATTAGCAAAACCCATTAACCTAATATTTTTGAATAATGAATAGATATTCTTTTATATTTTACCCCAAATAAAGTCAAAAGAAAAAAGGTAAAACACTCACCAAATAAGTAATTCATTAGAAATTAGCCACCAATTTCTAAGAGTAGAGGGCTGATAAATGTATATTTATGGTGACTTTATAAGTGCATTGAAATGGGAGGTGTCTCTGGAAACTCTTGAATTTAAAATATGAGTTTATGTATTTAACAAAGTGATGGAGAACTTTAAGACACATAGCTGGAGACACTTGGCTTAGAGTTACATCTGTGTGTATTTTCCTTACAACACACTTTTCATTCTAGTATTTTTCTTTCTAGAAGACTAAATTAGCCTTTTAAAAAAAGGTGTCAAGTAAGTCATGCAAAAGCTCCTTTCTGCATTCTTTTATTTCAATGTCATTTGAAGGTACCATTAGGAAAATGGAACAGAAAATCTAGACTGCAGACAGCATTTGCACTGAATTTCAGACTGTATATTAAATACCTAGAATGATCTTAAACCAAACCCAGAGAGGAAAACTTTGCCATTAAACTGCTGTATAAACATACATTTTCATTAAATCTTCCTCATACCGCAGATTAAAATTTATAGAAGTTCATTAGTAACTTGTAAACACTTAGACTGTGTCAAAATGTTGCTCTGTGACCTCTGTGATGTGACTACTGATCAGGAGTTTTAAGTGAGAGCAAACAGAAGCAGATATACTTGCATATGGAGAGGACATGCTTGTGTTTATATATGCAATCAGAGTTCCTCAAGTCTTTCTTCCTGATGAACTACTACTCAGCTGAGGGGAAAAAAAAATGCAGACCCAAAAGCAGGTTATATAAACAGCACTGATTGCTTGCTGGAGCAAGTACATGGGGAGGCCAAATAATGCTAGATAAGACAGAAATCCAGAAAAAGGTTCAAACCAAAGAAAGGAAGATGTTGAGTTACCTGAGTAAAACATTAAACATAAGACAACTGCAAAATTATTTTTTTAAAGAGTCCACAACAGAATTATGAAATGTAGAAATCTAATTGAGGATACAATCCTGTCAACATGCATTATGAATGAATATCAATACATGTTTTCTGTATTCTTGGAGAATTCATTTCTGTCTGTTAGATCTAAACCATTTTGTTAAAAAGCCCATCCACCTCCATAAGTGTTAAGACATTGATTTCTCTTCACAGATCTTTCTACCTAAAAAGAAAATAGTTTGATGTTTCAGAATTCAAGTTGTATTCAAGAAAATTAACTGTATCTCATCCCAAACCAGCACAAGGGGGTCCAAACCAAAATCTTTTAAAAATTTCATGTATAAGACTTCAGAAGATATTAGTAAGATATCCTGTATTTCGTATGCATATGACAATAAAGCCCTGCTATCTTAGCAAGATCATTGATTATGGAACAGCATAATAATAAAAAGAGTTTAGTTTTTGTACATTAACAGATACAAAAATAATCTATCTTAAATAAGAGTACACAAGCAAAACAAAACAGTTCTTGATTAAAAAAAGTACTAATTATAACTCTAAGAGCAATCACTCATTGTTTTAACACTACTAGATTAGTCTTAAAAAGAACTACTGTGATTTTTTGGAGCATCCATCTCCCTAAACTCTCTATTAACTTAGTAACCAGGTCAGCTCAGCACTTACTATCACACAATAATATGTGGGAATTTTACAACACTGAAGCTTTGATTCAGCAATCGACCTTGTTTCAGCAAGAATACACATTTAAATGTAATAAATGTAGTTGATTATTCTGAACTATCAAGCAGTGTTTGATTTGCATGCAGGTTCAGAGATTAATATTAACCACCACGTCTTGAAAAATTTGTCTGAAAGTCTCAGGGTCACACTGCTGATTCAATCACCTTTCAAATTATATTCAGGTTCATTGTTTTGTTCTGAAAGCTTCCTAAGTCAGCAGCAGCCTGTGGGTGTGCCTGCTACAAAAATATTTTTGTAAACAGGAGGCAAGGGTCAGTCAATTAAATTTAAGAACAGCAGGAATAAGCAGCTCCTCATAAAAGCAGATGGAGCATTCTTCAGCTCAAACGCTTGACTATCAGATCCAGAGAGGTATTGGAGGGGCAAGCATAACACAAAAATAAGTGATCTTATTTAACAGTTTTAATGGCATTATTATTAATGAGGATTTTGTGTACTAATTTGGATTGAGTTCATATGGCTGGACTAGTAACAATTGCCATATTGTGATTAGATAATGTCTTGGTACTCCCTCTCCTGCATATGGTGTAGTCTTTCTTCTTGTAATAACAACTTGTAACTTTGTACATCTCTGTTTATTTTATTGAACTATAGTCCAAAAGCTGAAATAAACTGCATGTATAATTGTTTTAAGTTCTGTGCATAGACATCAGACCAAAGCTAGCAGAGCAAAGCTGCAGTCCTTTTATGTATGATATGACAGGACAGGTAAAAACATTAAGAAAACAAACAACTGTGTCGTATGTAGTGAAGTGAGGGGGGAAAGAAAGAGAAGATATTAAATTAACTGCCTTGAAAGCATGTAATAAAACTGTAAGTTCCTAGTCCTTACCCAGAGCTGTGTTGTTGCCTCCTTGTACTTTAGGATGATAGAGTCAAAATGTGACTTGGTGATGCTTTCTCACCTGTATCTTTTATCTTTTAATCCTTATTAAGCATATTATTAACTGGCCTTTTTGGACACAAGGCCAGTTTATGAAATTTTTTGCTTCATTACCATTATACCTAGTTTTTCATACATAACAGCATGATAAACCCCAATTATGTTTTCCACAATCAAAAACCAGAAGGACTAAATTAGGTATGAAATTTGGGGTGCAAGGAGCAGAAGGTTTCTATTAAGACTTGCAAAAGTGTAACTCTTGAGATAGTTGGCTGGATCCAGTTTGGCTTTGGTAGGACTGTGTCAGCACACACCAGCAGCTTGATCATCTGCTTAGGGCACAAACCAGACCTCTTTACCCTGCACGTTTATGTGTCTTTTCAAGGGCTGACATCAAAAATCAGGATGGAGGAAAGCCTTGCCTTCACACAGACTGAGAACAAGCACCTGGAACACTGGTTTTGCAGAGCTCCAGCTTTAAGTGTACCCAGTGTGAAGAGGAACAATCATCCAAAATGCCCAACACATTGGGAAACACCTGTTTCAGTTTCAGGATGTGCTGTCCTGAGCAGCCATTTCAGAGGCTGGATCTTTCCTACGTACAGGATGTGTGGAGCCATTAACAACCACCTTCCCTGTAATGTGAGAAAAGCCAAAGAACTTACCCTGGTACTCCCTAGAGTTCATGCAGCAGCTGTGCTGAAGAAACAGGTGAGAAGAGAAGGAATTTCTGTTGATTAAGTCGTAGCTCAGAGAGAGTTAGAGATGGAAAATCCTGCTCCCAACTAAATCTGGAGTCCTCTTATCCATACAAAGAGAGATCAATCTAATGGCTGTGGCATCTCATCATCCTCTCTTCGTTAACATAAGAAATCACACACCAAGTGAACAAGCACTAATTTGGATCACAGGAGAAGAGGTTATACTCTAACTGTAAGAAGAGAGAAGAAAAATGAACCCACAACTTCCTCCTTGTGGGACACTCTTTCCAGCGGCTCACTATCCATCTTTTCCTTCTGCCTTCCGCTCCACTTTTTTCCGGCTTCATTTTCTTACATAAACACAGTATGCATGGAACAGAAATCCTTTTGTATCTCTGGCTAATGTTTTGTATACAATGAATTGCTATTTAAGCCATCAGTAATGTCATTAGGATAATAACTAACTAGGCAGTGGAAACTTTTCTTCTCCATCTATTCAGCCTCCCCTCCCTCCCCCCACCCCATGCTGCTGCACAAGTGGGAAATGTTAATTATCTTTAACAAAAGGTAAAAATCCTTCTAGTGAATATTAAAAAAAACCCTACATGGCTTTAAATTAACATGCTAAGTTAACTCTTGCGTACTAGTAAATTAATTTTAGCTTAGCAAATGGAGCAGACCTAGCTCAAAATATCTGTACATAGAAGCCTTTGGCAGAACCTGCACTGAGAGACAGACCTATTTATAAGCCATCAATCAATATGAAGCACCAGCTGTGGGTGCTCTCCATTTTCTGCATCAGCTTTGTTGCTCCAAGTGTTAGAGGAAGCTCAGACAGACTGCAGTGCTGGGGAATGGGTTATACCTGTACAAACACAGGTCTACTCAAGTTAAGTTGAAGATGTAAGAGAAAACCTGCACAGTGAATCAGCATTAATGGTGAAGATTGTCTGTTATCCTTTCTATTGCCATGGAGTAAAGCATAACAGAAAGCCTACTTCTAGACTACTTAAATGGGGACTGAGTTTGGTTCCATCACAAAAGCAAAGCTTTGGTAAAATTATCAGTGGAATCAATTTACTTCCCTTTGCTCTCTGTGGACTCCACAGCACATCTGACATAGTCTTTCTAATTTTGGGTTTAATTGTAGGTAGCGAAATCTGTGATGGCTATTTAACCATACCAGGGACTGACTTAACTCAATTTACTTATATCATGTTAGGTCTTATAACAACCTATCTGGGATTTGTCATATTCCTATTTTCATTCCCATGCAACACTGAAAACCTTAGCACAGATGGTTCATCTTTATAATACTGTAATTTAATGTGTATTATCTCAGATGTTTTGGCAGTTCTGGATGGTCTGAGGAGGTTTTCTGGCAAAAGAAGTCAAGCTGGTATCATATTGTGATGAAAAGGAAGAAAATATGATGTTTATTTCTCATATATTTTGTAGCAAGCGATGAATCAATCTTAATTTATATGCAGGTACATATTTATCTCACTGAAGAAATTAAACAGCTAAGAAAAAAAAACAAAGCAAACAATCCATATCTATCTGCCTATATCTAACAAGCTGTAAACCTTTGCTTTGAGAAAATGCTACCTCTTCATACTATGGCAGAGTGACGTGTAGTGGAGCATAAAAATCAGGAAGAGAAGCTGTGCATAGAGGCTGTGTTTGAGTCATCTGCACCCATCCCAACTCAGATCTAATAAAACCTTAAATTATACTGCAATTATGTTTTGAGCCTAACAAAAATAACTGATGAAATCAAAATGTATGGTATATCTTTACAAGCTGAAATTTCTTTTAAAGTTGAGAATTATTCCTTGCAGTTCTAAATGCGGCACCATGTGATGGCAGTTTGTGTACAGTGGCTCAAAGGGAGGAAGGAGAAGAGACTGCAGCTGTCATGGCAAATTTCTAGACTTGGACATATTTGTGGTTACACATGCTAGCACCCAGACAAGAGACTGAAAACCTCATGCTAACAGATTCCTTGTAAGAGGCAAATAAGCAGTGACCATTTTGGCTAAAAGGAAAACACAGGACAGAAATCAACCTTAACATGAGTTGGAACTAATTTTAAGAGTATCTTATATTACTAAATTCAATGTATTTCTTTGGCTGCAGGAAGGCAGTCCATTTTGCTTCTAGAAAATCCCAGCCTGGTCTCAACTAATTTGAAGTGATATGAGTGAGACTTAACAAAAGGATGCACACAAATATTCAAAGGTCCCCAAATTAGCCATTCATAAAATAGAGTCCATTTTTTTATTGTATTAAAGAGTTTTTTGAGTCACATGCATTATATGGTCATTCCACAAACACATCTAGTAAGAGCCAAATAAACGGAAATCAATTTAAAAAGAAATCAACCCTATTCCAACAGATAAGTTTGTTCAAACATTCAAATTGAGTAAAACTCTACAAAGCCCTCCAGTCCACCCAGTCCATTCCCAGTCAATCTGCCCAAGAGGGCACTTCTTCAGGAAATAATTGCTAAGAAAAAGCCAAAATCTTCTAAAGATGGATATACTTGATTGTCCAGCATGTTGTTATCATCTCCTGCTTGCTTAGCTAAATGAGTGAAGTAAACCACAAAAATTCAAACATAACCTGTCTGCCTGACACATTTTTGAAGTTGAAGCAATGGAGTCATGACCACAAGCACAGGAAGAAGAGGAGGTCATGCCACAGGCTCATCAGTTAATAGATCCATAAGTGGTCCAAAGAAAAGGCCTGTTCATAGAGAAGGGAACAAGGAAAACACAGTATGCTTCTCTTGTTTGTCTTTTTTCATGGTTCAAGCTCGACAGAGAAAAATTTACATAGTGGAAGAAATGTTCAATTACGTAAATTGAGCTTAATCCTTCCTTAAGGCTACTCTAGAAAAATCCATAAAAAGAAAATATAGGGAATGTAATTTGTCTGGACTATGCAAAAATTCCACCTCAGCAGAGCTTTGCAGCACACATAGGTGCTATGCAGTTGTCAGAAAAATTAGTGAACTAGAGCCTGAGAGGAAAGCAATTAATTGTTTGCAGAAAAAAAATGTTTGGGTTTTGTGCTCAGCACTATAGGAATAGATGCATGTTAACACAGGTCTGAATGCTGAAGGTGGAACAGTGCCTGAATATACTTACTTACCTCTGGGAAAGCACAAAGCTGCAGGCACCAGCAGCTGCAAAATAGTCACACCATACCTGCATTTGTTTAACCCCTTGAGAGTTGTAGTGCTGCCCTCAAAAAGCCTAGTAAAGAAAAAAAAAAATCCTAGAAGAGGTTAATTCTGCTCTTCCAGATAGCAAAGAATTTTAAGATAGGTTAGTTAGGATAAGTTAATGTTTCTTTTGTTGTCTTTTAAGATACCCAATCACTTCAGGGAAATTTGGTTGATGTGGTATAAGCAGATATTTTCTCTATTATCTGAACAATAAATTAATTCATGGCTGTGCTTTCACATTGAAGTTACTGCTAACTCTTCAGAGGAACATGTCTCAACAGGCATGTTTATATAACCTGTTACTACAGCAGAGGTTTGGGAAGCTAAGCACAGGCATACAGTTTCTCATAATTTGATAAAGAATTTATAATTCTTTGGGGTGAAGTTAACAACATCACAATTTTTGATAACAGTTCTAATTCATCTAGCTTGCCACTTAAATATCTTACACAATATATATTCTCAGGATTTGAGTCTTGCTCTCGTGCTCAGATGGTGGTACCAACTCAGGTGTTAAATGTGTGCTCAGTAACATGTGTATTGCAAGGGCTGAATGCTCTCCAATATGTTCAATCACAGACATGCTCACATTCCATGAAGCAGCAGTAGAAGGACTTCTCACAAAACTCGGCAAAACCCACTTTTCATCTAAGGTGTAAATCTGGCAAACAGTTTATGGTTGTTCTTATGTTTATTGAGAGTGGTCTACTGAAATCAGTAAGATAAATGAGTCCATAAATCTTTAGCACTAAAGAGCCAAGGAGAGGAAAAGAAACATTACGCTTTCCTGTCAATTGATTTTCCCAATCCAGGCAACTGTCACCCAGAATGGGAATCAGACCCTCTGACCCCTAATCCAGTGCTACAGCCTTTCTCATTGCTCTCTCACCTAAGACAAATTACAAACTACAAGGACCTTATCTCCAAAGAATCTCATATAAAATAAAACCAATCTGCAAAGAGTATGATCAGCTTGCTTGTAGCACTGTATTTTTCTCAGCTGAGAATCATGCTTCACCTGAAAAACCTGAATAATCAATATCATATTGCTTTAACAGGTTGGCAATGGGCACTTACCCAATTCCCATCTCCAAAACTCCTTTTTGTTTGTTTCCTTCTAAAGCTTTAACCCAATCTGAGAATAGATGAAATTCTTTGTGAAATTTCTCTCTAACCCTCCAGACTCTAGGAACTCTGACCAACCCTGGAACTCCCCCCACCTTATCCACAACCCAAAACTCATATCAACCTCTCAGGGCCATCAACACCTCTCCCCACTGCAGCTGCACTCACACACCAGGTGGATCCTGGCTTGATTTTGGCCCTGCATCACCTCTGTGGGATCTGATATGGGATGACTGGGGTTGAGGCTGCCTCACCTACTCCTCCCCCTTGTCCTGGCTGTCTTGTTCCTGGGATAAGGAGTGTGGGAGAGACTGTGGCTGCCAAAGCCTCCCAGGCCCCACATGGGCCCCCCAATGCTAGGGAGTTGCCAGACATCATGGCACCTTGATAGTGGTTATATTTCAACAACATCAGAGAAACCTAATACTAACTCCTAGTTGCTTCATGGTTTTTATGGGTATTTTTAGTTAATGGAGTTAACAGCAAATTCATCAGTAATTGATGGAGCAGCTTTTATGCCTCTACATTACTGCTTCCTTCATATGCCCATATCCAGCAGAGAGTGGTATCTTCAGAAGTCTTAGACTGGTGCTGGGATCCAGCTCTCAGAAAACAATCAAACACTTTCTGTGGTCAAATATGCATCAAGTTTAAGTCCCCATCCTTCAGCATAACACAAAAAAATACAGATCCTGCAGTGTAAGAAAAGACCATGGATCCTTCAGCTGGCAATAGGATGTTTCTGCTTCAGGAGTTTATGTTGACTTAAAGAACACAAGTGGCAATGTGCATAGCAGTGATAAGAATATCTGAGTATTATATCACCAGATTATACAAGTGTATAATTATATAATTTTGTCTGTTTTCATTTATGCAAAGAAACAAAAATCCTATTTTGCAGAGTAAATGCCTTTAATTTTTCAAAAGATTCTACTTTCTAATGAGTGTCTACTTTACAGAAAGAAAGACAGAAAAAAGTACTGCAGATGGGCATGGCATGAATTCCAAGAAGTGCAGAACCATTACTTCAGTGCAACAATTGACACATCCCATTATGGAATGGCCTCATTACAAAACTTGTCTATAATTAAAAGCTTTGCATAGGAAACCTCTAAAGTACTTCACCACTTTTATTCTGTGCTACTTATCACTCAGTAGTTTGCATTTCAGTGCAAGTGCCTTGTCAATTAAATCTGCAGTACACTGTGTGCAAGTGTCATTACTTTGTCCAAATTCATTTTTTTCTTTAAAATACCTGTAACTCACAGATCAATTTGAAAACAATTCTTTAAAAATCCTAATGTTTATTTCTGATGGTTTTGGAAAATGTATTGCAGTACCTGGTAACTTCTACTACTTGTGCTTAAAGATTATTTAGGCCTTCAGATACAAGTTAATGATGAAGTTTTATTTCTCTGATCTACGACAAAAAGAAGTTTCAAAGCAAAATTTATTCATCATGTCATGGTCTATGAAAATGAAAATCCTTTTAAAATTTTAAAATAATAAGATATCATTTCACACTCCCTAGTTTAGTCCTAAAAGATGGTGTTTGCCTAGTAGAAAAAGCTTTTCTTTTTAATTCAAAACTTTTTTGTTCTTTTTATCATCAGATTGCCTGAAAGAATTCTACAAATTCGTGCTTGACCTGATCACTCTCCTGCCACCTGTGATTCATTCTGCTTTCTCAGCAACACCACTGACATTCCTTTATAATGGCACTGACTGTGGATGAGTTGCATTGATTTGTTTAATCAAAGATAGTTCTATCTTTTTGCTACATAAAGGATTTTTATAGAAATTAAAGTCTGACACTAAGCTCAGTTTAGAGGTTTGGATTTTTCTAGAAAGTATTTAATAAATCAACAAAGAAGTTTTGACCATGTCCCCAAAAATAAGCATTTTCTGCATAGGAATGAGCTTACAAATTCAGCTTTTCAGGATTTGCGAGGGCTCAAATGAGAAGTTTAGTTATCTTTTGCCAAGAATCAAAGTGTGACACTTTCCTTCATTTTGTTTGGGTTTTCTTGGTGCAGTGCTATCTGTGTCTAATTTAGGAATGACATGGATAAATAAATTGTCCTTACTGAGGTACCTGAATGTAATTTCAAGTATTTTCTCTCATATTTGGAGTAATGTGTTTGAAACATGTGAAAGCATGATATATTTTTGACAAGGTTAAATTTTAAAAAGTTGAATCAGTTTCTGAAGATGTCCTACATTAACTTTTTATTAGAAGCAACTTGCAATAATTGTATTAATACTCATCTGTAAATTAAAGGGGCAACCTCTCTTGTGGCCAGTGCACTGAACTGATTGGCTCTCAAGAGATCTGAACTAAATTTGTGCATCATTTGAGGACATCTGAGGTTTTTTTATGAACAAGAAACATGATTATATGAAAAACTTTCAGTGACAAGCTGCTATTAAGAGGGCACTGAAGCAGTTCCCTCATGCTCAGTTTTTCCATAGAAAGAGATGTTTTTGCTAATTGTTAATGCTGCCACTGACACTCAGGGAAGCACATGCCTAAGACATCTGCTGTGGGAGCTTAAGGATCTGTGGAAGGAAGAGGATGCAGCCGAGAAGACTTTGTTGGGTGAAAATACACATTTCTCCTGCATACTGCCCCTCCATTCTTAGGCTGGTGTGGTTTTTTAGAGCTTAGGTTGCACTCAGAAAACTGATTCTTAGGCATGAACACATAATCTAGCAAGTTTCTCTTGTGTCACTTCATTTTCTTGGTGGTAAAATGCATGCCACAGACATCCCTCTGCCATTTCAGGGAAGTGGCTGGGCTGTATTCTCTGGGCTGTACTTTGCCCATCTTCCATCTCAGTGGAATAAAAACCAGCACTGCAGTAAAAGCCATTTCATGGCAGGCTATGCCTGACCTGTTTTCACCAGCTCCTGGTGGTGCTAACACAAGACTTTTGGAGGGTTCTAGGTTTGGCAAAATAAAGTGGCTTCTGTTGATAATATCTTTTTCTCTGCCATAAACAAAATACCTCTAAAATGTCACACGTGCATTGTTTGGAAAAAAACAGTATTATTTATCAGCACATTATCTATTGGGGATGATCATAATGGGCCTCAAGCTCAACTGGAGACTCAGGCTGCTAACAATAGATGTATTTTGACAGAAAAGAGAATAAGAAATTGCAGGTCTGTGTGAGCATTATTCAGTGCTTCTACAATGGGGGTAAAATAAGGGGTGTGTTACTTTTTGAAAATGAGACTCCTGATGAATCAGACATCCTGACAGAAAGACGCTTAGCAAAAATAAATGTAACTACAACACTTCATTAAAGTAAAAGTATCTTTACTATTAATATACAAATGGTGAAGAGTGACAAATAATTGATATACTTTAAGCCATACTTTCAATGTCTTTCATAAATACAAAACCAGCATCTGCGATATTACTTCTTTTTACAGTATAGAGATATATATATATACACAGCATTTCATAGGGACATAAGATTCTGAAACAATAAACAAACTAGCTCCAGTGGTAGCTAACTTATCAATATATAATTCAGGTGGCAGATATCGCAAGTGGGCTGTTGACAACGCGTGGAATAACAAAAACGATATATGGTATGCTTTAGCTCATACTGTACACAGCATACAAATATGTTCCGAGTGCTCATTGTAGCAGGAAAGCTTTTGTTTTTCCTCCTTTTAAAACCTTTTCTAAGGAGCTTGAAATTCTTAGTGAGAACTCTACACCATGAGCAATAAAATTATCTTCTGGGGCAATCTGACTCCTTGATATATTTGTCACTGATCTGTAGAGACTCTGAGGGTTTGTCTTGCCTTCCTCCAACCCTGCATTTTGCACCTGAAAAACTGTAGCCTAATTACATGGGAGAGTTAAAGGATGCAGCAGGGTTAATATCCCCTCTCCTCTGGTTTTCACAGCTCTCATTACCCTGCCTTTTGGCAGTGCCCTTCAGCAGCCTCTCTTCCTTCAGTTGCTCCCCATTTCCCTGTTCAGTGCTAAGGAGAGATGCTCCCAGCCCTCTCCTGGCTCACTCTTTGGCACCTGTTCTCTCTGGCAGTGGCTTTCCTGAGCTCTGTCAGCACTGCATCTGGTCACCTCGCCCGCTCCCCATCTCACCTGTGACTTAAAAGCTGCCAATACAAATTTGGCAATAAATATTTATTTCATTTCTCTGGGCTAAAAATGGCCAATATTCAAGTTTGAAAGTCAAACATTATGAGGCTTTCAACGCCTCTGAAGAGAAAAGATAGACTGGTAAACTGAGAATTCTCAGAACCTGATGCAAAGCCAAATTTGAAAGGCTTATTTTGTCTCAGGTCCAAGTAAATTGATGTAAGAACACATTTATATGCGCAGTGGAAATACTGAAGATCACTTAAAACTTACAGAATTGCTGTCAAGTGGACAGGGTACTTCAAGAACTCATAGGAAAAAATCTGAAAAAGGAGTGAGAAGTTCTTAAAAAGATTTATTTAATCATGGTAGCTTTTCACCTATCGGAAAGATTATCTGAAGCTAAACAAAGAGACTTAAGAAGAGGCATTATTTACTTAGAATGTTTTCATCTTCACCTAAGGAAGTATTGCAATCACAATGACTTATTTAAAGAGATGTTTCATTTCTGGACATATAGTAATGTATGGGATAAAACTGTCATCAGATATTCAGTAACCATTTCCTGATCAGTGAAAACTCCTGATAGAAAAACCTCCTCTGTGCAAAATGTCAGCAGGAGCCTGGCAGGCCATTTAAGTTCCACTTACACCTGGAAATCTGATTCACACAAGCAGCTCGATCAGCTGAGGACGTGCAGACCCTCGCTGAGATGGATGAATGAAATCCAGGTCCTGCTGGAGTCAGTTTGTGTCTTAAAGCCCAGTGAGGCCTGGATTCCACTGTGACTCTTTGTGCAGCACTGTCCATAGATCAGTTTGTAAGAGATCTTGAACTTTCTCAGAAAATGGTCTTTTTGGAGGTTCTTTAATCTGGAGTGAATATCATCCAACAGGCACTACTATTCTATAGAGATGGTGAGGTTGTAAATGACTGTGAAATGAACATTCACTCCAGTTTTACTCCAGAGGTAAAATGGTGGGAAGATGCTCCACATCATCTTTCAGAGTTGAGGAAAGATTCTAATGTTTTAGGTCTAAGCACTTAAATAGAACTAAGGAGACTTTCTATCTGACTCTTCAACTTGAGAAATTGGTCAAAACACCCCTACACATCCACCATACTCCATCTATTTGAAACTTTTCAGCAGTAATACACCCACCATGACCCTCATTGGAATTGTGATCTCAATAGATTTTTGCAAACTTTGTGTTTCAAATACTTATGTGACTTTAAAATATCTTCAGTTTAATTTAGATGAGTATTTGAGAATATTTGAGCAGAAAAGTATGTGACAGTAAAGCTTTCAATTATTTTAAACAGGCTTTGTAGACAAATTATTGAAGATTTTTCTTTAATAAAGCAGAGTGGCATGCTATCAAAAGGCACAAATACATTTCCATTATCTGGTCTAGGAAACAGAAAAAATGGCATGATGATTATACTACAGTTTGATGATTGGCACTTAAATAAATAATCAAACTAATTACCATCATAAAAAGAAAGCCACTTTTTTTTGGATTAACATCAATGCGGAGGCTGAAGACAGCAGTTGGAATTTACTACACCAGGGACTGATGTCAGACAGCCTTTTCAGATGATGGCCACGGTGTAACTACGTTGTATATATCAATGAAGAGATAGAAAGTAGGCCCAATCCTGCAAGTTCTGTTATGAAAGTCCATCCATCTTCCCACTCACATCCACCCCACTAATGTCAGTGCGGTGCCATATAAGGGTTGGGTTCAACCACACAAACTTTCTTGCAAGACTGAGGCCTGAATAAATTAATCTTTGCCTTATTAGACATTAGCATCACCAGAATAGTAAATATTTCTGCAACCACAAAAAAATCTTAGAAGTCAAAAAAGGCAAATAAACAAACAAAACCAGGAAAAACCTCTCCAGGGTACATTTGATTACTAAATTGTAAAATATTAATTAAAACTTTGTTATTATTGTGGTAAATCAGAACTCAGGTCTACTAAGAAAAAAAATAACAAGGAGCTTTAAGTAATTTTACTTATTCGTACTCCTCTTTTTTTTTTTTTTGAAAAGAGATTGTCACTGCCACATTTTGTATCAGTACTAATTTCAATGGCTCCCTCCCACCTTGGTCCCTGGAGTATGTTAGTGTAACAATTCAGATTACTTTTACAAATAGTTATATTTTGTCAACTCTTCTGACATTTCATACTAACACTTAAAATTACTTTTAGACAGTAAAAGTGACATTTATACAGATATCTGTTTTTGTTTTGTTTTGTTTTTTTTTAAATCTAGAATAGGAAAAGAAAATAAACAAATGTTGTTATTTCAGTTCTACATATATCTTACAAATTACTATGCGCTGTCCCTCATTTGGAAATATTTGGAACTATTTTGAAATATCAGTGGTTTTCAGCATTATTTCATAGGGAGAGTTTGGTTTTCTCCTGCACAGCACAGAGTCAAAGCACAAGAGACAACCTATTAATCCACAGACCAAAAAGGTGTGCTTGTACAGTCCATCAGAAATTTAGAGCTGTTTTGTTCTCAGCCCTCACACAGCCCAACTGCCAAGAGACATAACAGCAAGAAGAAATTAAATACTCCTGGAAACACCTTTTGATTTGTAATCCAGCACAGTGGGAAATTTTGTATCCAATATTGAAATAATATTGCACTATATTTTGCTTGTAAAGAGTAGCACATGTGTATTATTAATAAATGTGCTGACAAGACCTCTTAAATCTTCTAATCCCTTCACACTGTAATTAGAGACCACACCAGGAAAAAAAAAAAAAAAGAAAAAAACCCCACCAATATAGACCTGTTAGGCCATGATTTTTTTTTTTCCTAAGTCCAGCTAAGTAGCAAAATCTGAAATGCATCTGCAGTTGAGCCTAGAGACTGTTAGTTCTGCTACATTGCATAGGCACCTTCTTGAAGAAATGATCCGGCTGGCTTCAGAAAAAACAGCATTTGCCTAGGCAGGATTGAATATGCATGGCACCACCCAAATTTGTGATTGCAGGCAGAAGATGAAACGATGTCTACCACCTTCATCCTCATCCCAGTAAAAATATTGTGTGAGGGATGTTCAAGCCACACCAATCACATTACTCTCGACTGCTGGAGTTGTGCACGACCCTTCTTTGCATTTTGATAGAAGAAGAAAGCCCAGCTGCAAATACATACTTTGTAGAAAGAATACATATCCATATATATAAAAAAGACAACTGTTCTCCTAATTATAGGTTAGAAGCAGTCCTGCTTGCTGTGTACTTAGAAAGAATCAGGACAGAAATCTGATAAACAAGCAGCTATTTGGTAGTACTGCCTGCTCAGTATGTGGGAGCAACACTGAGAGCTCAGAAAGGAATGTCTTCATCTTCCTTTCACCCAGAATCAGTGCCTCACCATTTAGAGAAACTTCTTTCCATCAATTTTCAATTATTATCTTCCATAATGTTCTTTCATCCCACATCCCTATCCCCTCTTACCCATTTTTTTTCATTTTTGGTAGTGGTTTTGTGGGAACTTGGCCTCCTATCCTAGCCACACCAGCCTCTGTCCTCAACTCCTTGGGTCATTGTAGGTATTTCCCAAAGTGAGGAAAATCTGTAAAAAACTCATAAAATTACTTGGTTTTGAAAAATAAGCTCAGCTCTTTCAAATGCACTTAAACTTGGTAAACAAGAAGGTTATTGTGATATTTTCCTCAAATTTAAGGAGACCCTTTTACGTTTCACTTTCAGTTTTAAATATGATCAAAATTCAGATATAGCAGGGAGAAAACACAATTCGTTGAGTAAAACTACACTTAAACCTCAGGCATGACTTAGAGGTGGAAAATTCACAAACTACCATTTACTCCCGATGAGTAGAATTTTCCAGTCTAGTTTTCTATGTGATTTATCTACTTCTTTCAAAAGCCAGGCTTTGAAGAGTTTGGTAGGTGTGGATACACTGTACTGGAATGGAAAGAAACTATATTGCTCCACTTCGTGGCACCATTAAATCAAGGATTCATTCATATGAATGAATTTCGGATCAAATAAATCCATTAAAATTCCAAATTTCCACTTCGATCAGAATAATAAAAATGAATATCTTAAAGAAAGCTTGACATTAAAAAGAAATTGATTGAATGTAAGATTGCATTAGTTAATAATTTAAAATTATTCCTAACTGCTTAGACAAAGTGCCCTTTCCATCTGTTTTTGCATTGTACTTGTTAAGACAAAGAGTATGAAATCAAAAAGGAAAAATTCCTGCTTCAAAAAGGCCAAATGTAATATTTTATGTACTGATTTGGGGAGAGAAGGTATTTACTTCACTAAACCACAGTTTTATACCTTATCTAAATCATTTGAACTAAGATGAAAATTAATACCCTGTATATATAAATATGTTGGGACAAATATTGTAAGTTTTCATTTGAAGCAAAAATTATGATTAAAAACCAGTTTTCTGTTTATACCTTGGCTGCATTTTAGTTCATATACAACCTCCAAAACTTTCATACAGAAAACCTGAGGCACTGAAAATCCTGGAGCCTTTCAGAGTCACACTCATGTAGTTAGGATGAGGCCAGTAGACTGTTGGGAAATATTCAGCCAATTTTATTTGAGTTTGTATATTGTCATTACCAGCTTTTTTTTTTTAATCGAAGAACCCAGGAGAAACTGCAGTGGGACCTGGCTCTGTGTTGATGAGTGTCTCTTTTTTGTTTGCCTAAAGTGATAATCACAGCTGAAATGAATAATGAGTGTCAGCCAGAACTAAGATCTTAAACATTATATTGAGTGTGGTTTAGTTGTTTTTTTCTTTTAAAGGCAATCTATAATTTCATTTTATTATAATTGGAAATAAATACATTATCATATGGCACTTTATGTATGTAGCTTGCACCGTATGATCTGGAGAGGCCTGATGTGTTGTTTTTGTTAGGGGTGCTTTAGAATTTTTCTTCTAAATAGACACACTTTGTCATATAATAAATTACAGTTTTTATTCTGCAGATTTTTCAAATTTATGCCATGGGACTTGGTGTCAGCAAAACTACATACTAAAGCCATTAACAACAAAAAAAAAATAGAAAAGAACTGTAGACAGGAACAGTTTCATCATATGTACACATGTACTAACTATTCCAAGCTTAAGTTTCCCAAGAAATTAAGGTCAGCTGTAAAGTTTTGGTCACGGGATTACTTCAATCCAAATGCATTATCCAGACAGCTGTAGTTTATCTTATTATGCTTTGCTATCATCTTCTTTTGACTGGATGATGTCATTAACAACTTTGATTTCTATGGTTTCTGGATTTAAAGCTTCTTTGCCATTTTCCTCCTTTAGTGGCAGCTTCCTATCAGAAAAAAAAGAGGAATCATGGTAATACAAAAATCAAACAATCTGTAATTTAAGTCTATAACATATGTATGGTTTATACAGGTCACATGTAGAACAATAATGTTTTTGAAAATAATGTATAATTCTTTTATTATGAGCACTGAGGTTATTTGCTTTTGAAGCAATTCATATTAAGTTTTTCCATTTCTATAAAGCCACAAAAATCACATGATAAGAACATTGGTGCTGCCCAAAATGCTGTTCTTCAGTGAGAGAAAAAAAAAAAAGTCAAATTACTTGACCCAAGACACTACAGAGGTATGTGTTGCCTAGGATACTGTGAAAATCTTACAGTCAAGCATTTTGCTAAATCTTGATTAAACTCTTTTTTTATGTCTTTTCTAAATGTAAATTCAATTGTATACAAAAGAACACAGCTATTATTGGAGATTTCTGCCAAGACATAGGTAGAGAACTTTGTATAGTGCAAGGAGGTAATGGAAGTTTATTATTTAGGAAGTTCTACAGTTTAGTTTTCATGGGTCACACAATGTAGCTTCATTAATAACTTACAGCTCTTCTAAGACTTAGTGAAAACTCCAGAGATTTGGCAAGAGTTCCCACCCTCTTCACTGTGATATCATTGAAAAAGGTCTTGAAAATCACTGATTCCCTACTGCCAGTAATTAGCTGTCAAAAAATATAGCTGTCAAAAAGATGTGTGGTTTACTAAGACATTCCCGTAATAATGTCTCCTGGGCATAACAGCTCTTAATCGTGATTCCAGTCCGGGTTTGCTTTCTGGTTTTTAACTAGGGAATAGTATGCATATGCCTTTTTTATTCATAATAACTGTTAAATGTTTCAGTAAATTTCTGCTTTGATTGCTTTGATGTCCCAAAGAGCAATAGAGTGTTCAAAACCTGTCTGAGGAATCTCTTAGGAATGTCTTATTACAAGACGGTGTTTAATAACAGCAAATAAAACAAAACAATACCTGATATCCCAGTCTTATTAAATTTGTCTGAAAAGAACTAAGAAAAATGCTGTTTTTTCCAGAGGTTAAAAAATGAGCACAGCTTGTATTTGAGAGAAATCAAAGACTAACTTGTTCTACTACAGTAAAATACATGGGATATATTATCAGATGTCTGGCTCTGAGCACAGAGGGAGGTCTCTACTAATTGTCTGTTTCTCATGGAACACCCAAAGGAAACAGAATTCAGCCCACAGCAAGACACCTGAAAGAATGGAAGTGAGAGAATCAACACAAAACTATTTTTAACAGAAGGTAAAACACTGGGGCAGAGGAAGAGCAGCCCATGACATGCATTTTAGGTAAGCAGGCATGTGTGTCAAAGATCTAATTAGGCAAATCACTTAAGTACTAAAAAAAATACCCAATTTAATCTGGTTTTAAGAAAAGCAGAGTAATTTATCCAAAGATGCTACTGAAAAGAAGGAAATATTTAGTCAAAGTCAAAACTGGGGAATGGACAGAATGTACTGTGTGGAAATTTAAAGAAATTAGTTTAAGTGAATTCGGACCATGTTACAAAATATTTGCACTAGTAAGATTTGCTAGAACCCTATTGAAGGATACTGGACATCACTGAAATCCATGTTCATGCAAACAGTGAGATAAAATTAGTCTTGCTTTACATGCAAGCAAAGAACAACAACTAATCAAAAGCTACACGCAAGTAAAAAATTTTATTCATCAAAACTTTCCTTATCACAAAGTCCATGCATTATTCTTGAACCTTATTGTATTAAAAGTCTTGTGGGTTTGTTTACTTGTTTTTTTAATAGGGTGTGAGTTATGAGTGCAGTTATCATTAGACACTGTTCTTTTTCCCTATTATGACATTTTTGTTATTTTGGAACTTTTGTTTCCATTTGCTTTAAATACATATTTATCTCTATTAATAGATTCAATTTTCCTCTTTCAATTAACTAATTCAAGTTTAGATGTTCTAACTATAACAAATTTTCGACACTGAATTTTTCTTTAGCTACATCTATATTTTTCAGCTGGGCATTCTAATCCTTTCAAATGTTTATTCATTTTATAAAAAAATATTTTTAAAAAAATCCAACAAAAATCCAACAAAAAGTTATTTTGCTTTAATCAGATGTTGGCTGCTATAAATCATTAATAATATTGACTTCCTCTAGCACTGCATGTGGCCTAACATCAACAGTCTGCTGATATTACCCATACAAAACTTTAACTAAAATATTTACTTTCTTATTTCATAGAAAAATGACTCCTAGCCATTTTGATACTGGAATTCACCCAACTGCATTAATACTAAGAAAAACTCAACCAATACTAGAAGCACAGTAATGTCAGACTAGGAATATAATTATTGTATCACATTGCGTGTGGAATTTTAATCATATTACAAAAGTGTGATATGAAATGCACAGCTTAAATTGATTTCCTGCCAGCATGATTAAAACTTGGTGACTTGCAGGTAAAAGTGCTTTGAGCTAATCTGTCACACATGGATTCCAAACATGGCTTTGACAAGGATCATCTGAGATAAGGTAAAACATAGTTTGCCAAATAATATACTGAGCAATATAATAAAGAATATTGTTCTAAGAGGAATTAATCTCTTTATTAATTAGTTTCCACAACTTCTTAAATTGCATTTGAAGTTCTGAATGTAATTTGCTATTATTCAAAATAATTCAATTAATTACTAAAAATCTTTCATCTAATTTAACCTCAAGGCTTATCTTGTACACCTTTAAGACAGA
This sequence comes from Vireo altiloquus, assembly GCA_013396875.1. NCBI lineage: Eukaryota > Metazoa > Chordata > Aves > Passeriformes > Vireonidae > Vireo > Vireo altiloquus. Next base: position 49,877 of record VZRF01011814.1, read on the forward strand.
CAGAATTAGTCACAATGAATCCTACATTGTTTCATTGCCTCACTGACTTCTCCTTGAAACTTTTCTTTCCTACAAGCTAACCTCTTCCCTCCAGGATCCCTGCTGGTCATCCTCACCCTGCCCAGCATGTGTCTTTCTGGCTGTTGTTGACAATGTATTTTTGTGTTATTCCTACTGAGACACTGACTTCTATTCTACTGCATCTTCCCTTTGTGCATCTCACTCATACTTAGTATTGCTTCTCAGTTTGTTTTGGGTATGACCTGTGTCTGAGTCAAAGGTCTTTCCATATTCCCCTGGTACCAGTGGCCTTTCAGGTGTCCTGATTGCACCATCTCTTTTTTCATCTGATGTTTCCCAAGTGACACTGTCACAAATCTTTAGCTGACTTCTGTACAGCTGTGCCTTGGACTGCTGCTGCCTTTTGCGGGAAGAAATTACCAAGAAGGAAAATGTCATCATTATTAATATTGCTTAGCAGTCCTATTTTCCCCATCCCAGGACATAATACCCATCAAATCTTTATCAGTTGTTCCTATGAGTTAGTTTTTTTGGGTTTTTTTGCTGGTGTTTTTTTCTCTCATGACAATGGAGACTGATTCTTTCCTCCTCCCCTAAGATAATAAAATATTTTTGTTTTTAACTTTCTCATATTTGACTCCTGTCAGCTGTTCTCATGATTGTGACAAGTGGAAAGAAGTGAACTGGATCTTTCCTGGTATCACATTTCTCTCTAGATGCATCTCATTTGCAAGATGTAGTGCTACAAGTCTTGAGTCATGAGCAAACATGGACCTGGTGCTTTACCTACTAACAGGCAAGGCTTGCTGGACTTGTACAATGTTTACACCTACATTCCCCAGACTCTTTAGATAAATGTGCCCCTGATTATAAATTCTAATATGAAGAGCAAATATATCAATAGTCACTCAACAGATTCCATAATTATTTAATTAACACAAGTTCAAACTCTTTGTGCACAGCTTCTTCAAAGAACTATACAACTTAATGTGCAGCTACTTAACACTCCCTATTTACTACAAATATCAATGGCAGCTGCTAGCAAATCTTTCTTTTAATTAAAGGTTCTGGCTTTTACAGTTTTACATAATGGCAAAAAAGGAAATGTCTTCGTATTTTCATAAAAGAAAAAGACTATTTCATAAGAACACCCTCTCCTTTTAATGAACAACTATGATTTCATCAAATTATCAATTTCTATATTTACTACATAATTGTCTTCATAGCCTTGACAGCTTGAAGATGTCATGAGGTAGGAGATTTTCACAACAGGAAAAGTGTTGGGCTCAAAGCAAAGAAAACTTAGAGGTTTATTTAGTAATTTCATCCCTGGAAATAAGTCTGGTCCCATTATTCAGAAGGCAGCCAGATCTGTGAGCATAGCTGAGAACTGCTGTGGTTTCTGTACTGAGAGAAGGTTGCAGGGACAGGAAGGGGGCATGAGGAAACAGAGCTGCCCTTCAGCACAATTAATCCAATTACACTGTGTGGACTTAAATGCTGAGCTAAGCTCTTAGTTAAATGTATGAAAGCAGGAAGGGACCACTCCAGTGTGGAGCTGGGTTCCTGGAGCACAGGATCCTTGTGTCCCATCTTCAGGATGTGTGTGAGGATGCGTGTGATTCTCAATCTAAGGTCATTCCTGAGAGTTAGGAGATTGTCCCCACAGAGTAATTAATAATTGCTGGGTAGGTGGTAAAGATCAAAGGCAACCAAATTACAAAATCCTTGTACTGCTGTGCTCGGCCAGAGAGTGAAGTACCATGATTTAGATTGATTATCAATCCAACAAACCCCACACACTGCAGTGCCACTGCAGACCACACTGGTGATGCTGTGTATCTTCCCTCAGAGTGTGGGAGGTCCAGTCTGTCCACATAGCCAAGAGCAGCTTGTCTGAAACACCAGGGAATATCAGGCTACTTACTCCGGTTCTGTGAGGGGAGTTGTCTCATTTGGCTCATTTACTGGACTCCCGTCTTCATGGTTGGTAATTCTTTCATCCTCTGTTCTCATTTCCACTATAGGCTCTTTTGATCCATCTTTCCTAAAAATTATTAAAAGAGTTTTAGTCTCTTATCATCACATTAACTACATACATTGCACATAACGAATTACTAAGATCCCTTCTCTCAAAAGTTGGCAAAGAAAAGGCAGAACTAATTATCAGTGACTAACACCACCAAGACACATTTAACAGCGTGTTCCCAATTCCTTGAAGTCTTCAAAGCATCATGTATCCATGGTTACTTCCCTAACTCTGTAAACATGATGAATTAGCATCTCAAAAGAGCATTTTGTTTATGACTAATAAAGATAGGATTTGATGCCTAGTTGTACTTCAACTTTTCTGGCAGTGTTAAAGAGCCATAATGTGATGTGTATATACCTCACAAAAGTGTGCTTTAATCTCCTGAGATTGTGACAACCCCAGCTGCCATTGATGAAAAGAGTCCTTGTGTGGTAAAAATCTAAACCCTTCTGCTTTTGCTGGTAGAAAAATCTGTTTCTATATCATATTTCCCCCATTTTAGGAACAACTGCTAGTGTCTCACAAGTAAATGAATAAACATTGTGCTAATTAGACAATGAATTAAAAGGAAGATGGAGAAGTAAGTATTGTCATTATGATATTGTTGGTAACCACAGAAAGACAGAATAGTTTTGGTTGGAAAGGACCTTTATATCTCATCTAGTCCAATGCCCCTGCAATTAGCAGGGACATCTTCAACCGAATCAGGTTTCTCAGATCTTCCTTCAACTCGACCTTGAGTGTTCCCAGCAATGGAACATCTACTACCCCTCTGGGCAACCTGCTCCAGTGTTTCACCATCCTCATTGTAAAATAGATTTTCCTTATGTACAATCTAAATCTACCCTCTTTCAGTTCAAAACCATCACGCCTTGTCTTCGTAAAAAGTCTGTCCCCATCTTTTTCATAAACTCCCTTTCAAAAGGATGCAGAAAAGTCTCCCTAGAGCCTTCACTTCTCCAGGCTGAGCAGCCCAAATTATCTCAGCCTGACCCCACAGAGAGGTTCTCCATCCCTCTGATCGTCTTCGTGTTCTCCTCTGGACTTGCTCCAACATGTCCATGTCTTTCCTTTACCAAGGACTACTGAGCTGGATGCAGCACTCCAGGTGAAGTCTCACTGGAGTGGAGGGACAGAGTCTCCTCTCCTGAACTTCTGGTCATGCTGCTTTTGATGCAACCTGGGACACTTTTGGCTTTCTGGGGTGTGAGCACTCATTGCTGGCTCATGTCCAGCTTTTCATGAACCAGAATCCCCAAGTCCTTCTCTGCAGGGCTGCTCTCAGGAATATGGACATGATATGGAAATATCTGTTCACTGCTACAGAAGTATTAACAATACATACTAATTAGCAATACTTACTAAAAGTATTAATTAACCTGCATCCAGTTTTACTCTCAAAAGGCAGATCAGAGGATACCCAAGATATATATATGTATTTCCAAAAAGAAAACCTCTTTTGATACAAATATTTTATTTCTGTATTCTGGAACTGCATCAGCTGCAGTCTACAAACAGAGGGTAACTGAGTTACAGATAAACAATCACTTTTATATTTAGCAGATTATTTTCTGGACTGGGATGTTGTAGGGAGCCATCGGACTGCTACAGGCCACATCAAAGACCTGGTTAAATTATTTTCTAATTCATATCTCACATTTTCATATGGTTTCTTCAAGATAATGGATAAAACAGGCTTTTGCAACAGAAAGTATCAGGAAAACTCTACTGTCTTTTCTTTTTCTACTTTCCTTTTCTCAAAGGAAAATCTTTGTAGGTTAATAAGAATGTAGCCCAGATACAGAAATTGTGTTGAGGAGAATTAATGGGTAGAAGTCTAAAATATTTCTGTCTATTAAAGAAATCCGAATCTGCATATGCTTATTTATCTCTGCAAGTGACATTTAAGATACACAAATGGATACAAAGTTCATTTTGATAGATGATGCACTTAACCTACCTCATATCTGGGAAAAGGATTAGGGATCTAAGTTGGATGGGTTGGTAAGTTCTGCTTGGTTTGTTGATACATCTACAGACTTACAAACAGTATTGCATGACAGAAAGCCTAAAAAAGATATTATTTGTGACCAGCATTCATGTGCATTTACAGACGGTAAAAACTGAGTAACATTTCAAATTCTAAAGAAGGAAAAGCAATTTGTAGGAAATTCATCATGTCATGGGTGTATGTGTATATGTTAAATTCATTGTATCATCAGCATTCATTACATATAGAATATAATTATTTACTGTATGTACATATATCCTATAATCAAAATGTAACCAAGAACCATATAATAAACCACTCAAAAATCCAGAATGCAAACTGACATATTTAAAACAAGGAAATGTCAGTGTATTTTAGGGAATATCAGTTGGCATGATGTAAACCTAAATGTTGACTCTTCAAGTCTGTCCTGGAATTTTAGTCTGACAGTTTATTAATGCAGTGAACAGGCTAAAATAAGAACTGTCCCAAATATTTTAAGGTCTGACTGACTGAAGACCACTCTGACAAGGAAAGAAATATGATTAAATAACATAGTTGTTTTTGTAAAGAAGTGCAACAGAAGAATTAATATCAAGAGACCAGCTTGATGCATTTTTGGATGATGCATGGAATGGCATTTGGTTATAAGATGTTGATAACAAGGTATAAACTGCTGTCAAGTGACATTTGCAACTTTATCTCCCTAAGGTCTTCCCATTCAGGAGGGTCTGAACACCAATTTATACTTGGCCACTCCTTGAATGGGAAACTAAAGCATGAACTGAAGCACTGTGCTCAATAGGAAAGGACAGCTGACTCAGAGCCAGAAGCTTCACATCTTTATTGATCCAGACAGGATGGCTTCACATGATGGAAAAAACACTGCTAGTCTTTCTCTCACTCTCAGTTGTGAAGAATTAGGAAACAAGTATTTTATGGCATTACTTCTATTTAGATGCATTATTTGATATAAATACTCTGTGTTCTCTCACAACTGGTTTTGCTCTGTGGAGCTGTTTCTGAAAGGGAACCTCTTTTAGAAGAACCCAACCAAGATATGTAGACAAGGTATCTAAGAAAGACACAACCTGAAACCAAATAGCCAGAATTAGACCCCAAATGAGCACTTAAACCTCCACTAATGGCAATGGAGACACCTACTATGAATGAGGGCTGCAAGATCTAGGGTGCTCTACATCCATCTGAAGATGGATGGGATCTAGGAAGCTGCATGACAATAAATTGTAAAGCCTGACTATTGGGAGAGGTACATAGGAATTGGGCCAGTAAATGTTATCTAAACCACATGCAGATAGCATTCTCACAAATATTACAACGTATGTGTAAATTGTCTACCAGATGAACATGATGAGGAAATTATGCCTTTTTTTTCTAATAAAAAATTTGAACTGTTTAAAATGAAGTACCCTAAAGAATACTCTCTCCAGTTTACCTACTGAAAACTCAGTAAATGTCAGGTCTAAATTGTGATTATTTTATGTAATCAGTAATTGAACTGTTTTGCCAGAGATCTCACTATCCACTCTAATTATTTGAGACCATATTTTCACATCAGTGATCAGTTCATTTACATTTGTGTGATGAAGTAGCCACTACAAAATATATTTGTGAGAATCACTGTTGTTATTTCCCACTCATGTTTAGCAATCATTGACTACTGCATTGAAGAACAATCACACTCACCACCATTTCACCCACAATCCAACTCAGCACTCCTATTTAAAAAGAAAAAATCAACAAGGCCTTTCATTCCTAAAGTCTACAGACAAGAATCAAGATTTTCCATCAAGTGCTATACTTAAGAAGAAAAACTCTCTCACGGATTTTCTATAATACCATGTCCTTTACTCCTGGATTTACTGGCACTGTCACAACCATAGGCTGAGTTTTTGAGTGTTAGCAGCTCAAAGATGGATTTGCAGAAAGGGAGTTACAATGATCTGTTACCTGTTTCTCATGAACCAAATATGTGTCTGTAACTAGTACTGAATTACAATTGATTTCCTTTGTGTCAAGCTGGACAAAGAGGTCATCCTAAACTGAGCTATGGTGTATTCCTTTTTTGTGTCTCAACTTTTCTTTTAAAGGCAATAAATAACCTACACACTTCAGAGCAACACTTTTCCAAGTAGTAGAAGCATTTTATTAATTCCCTTTGCGACACCACAAAATGGCCATAAAGTTAATGTAAGTTGGACAGCCAACTTTTTCTTTAAAGGATGTTTCCAACACAAGTGATTAATACTCACAAGTAAGCAGCTTTTCCTTCTTCCAGTTCTTTACTTTTTCCACTTGAACCACTCTTTTTCCCACAGATCCTCCTGGTGATGCACATGAGAAGTCCACATTGTCGTACAAAGAAGCAGCTAACATCAGTCACAACCAGGATTAACAAAAGGGCTGCCACTCCCAGGCCAATGACAGCACCAAGTCCAAGACCATTAAAAAGAGTGTCTTGAAGGAAAGAAAATTAACACTTTATTAATAAAATTAATCCGAAAATAGCATTTTCTAAGATGCTGGTCAGGAGATTAAAGAATGTTTAGGAATGAACTATTCAGAAATTACTGGAAATAAGCAGTCCTGGTGATTAAGCATATATAGCACCTGATTAAAATAATAATAAAAAAATTCTTCTGCATAATATTTTCCAATTGCAAAAATTCCAGTAAGTTCACAGAACATAAATGGCTTTATTTAATAAAAATAATATCACATCTTAACATTCCGTGAGTATGAGTATCAATAAGCAGCCTAATGAAAACATTTAAAATCTTCAACACGAACATTGATATAAGTTGTCATTTTCTACATTTCAACTTCAATTAATTAGCAGTGGTGCTAAGTAGAATTACCGAAAGGTTTAAGAGACTGCCAAAACAGTATTTATTCTTGTAATTTTCTGAGTTAGAGTGAAAAACAACTTAATTGAAGCTATTTAATCTGCAAACAGTTGCACACACTTAGTCTTAAATAATTTAATATGGGGGAAAATATGCGTATCATGAAATGATTATAGGGTTAGGACCTCATCTTGTTTAGTCTTGTACCTTGAAAATGCAATCATACACTTCAAAATAAATGTGTTCCACACCTGATCTTGCTTTCTGTGTTTGAATTATGAAAGGTGATGTTTAGCTAATTTTACTTCATTACAAATCCTGGGAAAAATATTTTAATGTTTTGCCTCGGTTGATACTCTCACGACAGCAAATGCTACAAACCCTTTGGAACAGTGTGACTGTCAGGAGTCTGTGAACTCAGATGCTGCTTACACAGGAGAGGACTGTATGACACCAAACCATTACATAATGTAACATAATATAAATATTTTAATCGGGTTACTGATATCATCTTCCTCTCCTTTCTCTTCCAATCCCCCATATACATTATAGATTGTTTTCAGATTAAGCACAGCATTCAAGATTTCATATTTCTGCTTAAGTAATTTTAATGACAATATCTTTAGCATTTCAAGTATAATTTGAAAGTTATTCTAAATCAATAAATATTTATTCTTAGTCTAGTCACTGTTTAGAACTCTAAAATGTAAAAATAAAAAAACTTTTTTGAAAAGAAGGGGAATATTTTACTTCTTAAGCAATCGATTTCATTGTCTATTTTATGGGTTGTTTATATTATGGGTTGTCTATTTTTATGGGTTGATGGAAATATTCTTCAAAATGCTATTATGCAACAAGCTAGAATTCAATGTATATATTTACACGGAGGGATAAGCAAAGAACCAGATTTTATTTCAATGTTACTTTCTTTTGTTCAGAAGGACTTAAAAACCACTACATAAATCATAAAAACAATGGTGCAATGTATTTATGTATTGCCCCATCAGCAATGTTGGCAGTTGATGTTTTACATTAATTTGTTTTCTTTCCTTTTTTAAACATCAGCATTCCTACTCAAATATTATGATTTCTGATACATCTTCAAAAACTTACTTTATCCCTATATCCACCCACCTATTTGGTATCTTCCTTCAGTGATTTTTGTTTACCAGTCTGAATTGTCTGACAATAAGTAAGACATTACTTATGTAAGACATAAGTAGATACTCAATTCCAATTCATTAAAAAGCTCATATATTTCAGCTGATATAATACCAATAAATACTATAGTCAGTTTTAGAGACCTAATACAGTGAATCTCTGTATCTTCTCAACCACCAAACAGAATGTGGAGGAGAAAAAATAGGGTCATGTAATCCATATTTTAAAACAAATTCAGGGGTTTTTTTCTGGTTTAGTTTTAGGACTTTTTTCTTAATGCAGTGTTAAGAAGTTTTTACTACAAAGAAACACATTTTTCACTGCTGTGAACAGCATTTTCAGTGTCCTTGGAACATTGTGAAGTGGCAAGGTTCCCATTCTAAGTGATTCAGTGACAGAAATGTCTACACAGTATTTTCACCTGCAAGTGAAGGAAATGTTTACAGTCACAATATTCCTTCTCTGTATAACACTTGCTATAGTTGCAGGGGAGACTGTTTTTCATTTTTAATCTTCTTGGTGTGGGTGAGACATCTGAGACATAAGCATTTGACTGTTGCATATTTCTCCATCTCTTCTTGGTGGATGATTTCCTTCACATTCAGCATTCCCCATCCTTACTACCAGTCCCAAGTCATATTTTTCCTACTGGAAACCCTTTTGTTCCCACAGGTTTCTGTTTCATAAATCTGATTTCTTAAAATTGTCAACAATTTTCCAACATTTCTTTCCTTTATCTCCCACACCCCAAAGAGTGAGAGGAGCATGGCCAAATTCAGTGGTGGGGTGAGGAGCATGGCTGTGATCACCTTTCTCACCTGTCTGAGGATCTCATGCACTTCTGAAGACAGATGGGAACTGGACTGCCTTGTGTTTCAAACATGTGTTATGGTTTATCTTTAATCTTAATGAAAACATACAAAATTATTTTTCAGAAGTTCATCTGTGGCTTAACCATGTTCTTTCTTAATTTGCTTTGATTTTGTACTTGTCTATTTGCTCCCACAAAAGCCAGTTGGAAAACTAATCCCAATTACTACTAAAGCAGATTAAGGCCTCTCCTGACTGGTTTCAAAAACCATATCCTAATATATATATAGTTTCAAAACAATGTGAATTTTTTTCTTTATATGTTATTACATCAAAAAAAGTTCTGATTCTGTGACTGAATGAAATGTTAATTTCATACTGCAAACAGCCTTCCCACCAATTTTGAAAACCAACTTTGATATCAAAAGGTGTTGCATTAAATTAAATAATATTGTTATTATTACAGAAGCTATTTTAAATATTTGGAGTTTTCAGTTTCCAGTATGTACCAAATGGATTCAAAATAGAAATTCTGCTTTGTGCTCTAAAATAACAAAGTATTTATGCATTATACACCTTTTTATTTTCCTAGTTGAAAACAAACATTTTAAATAACAAAAATTCAATGTTAATGGGAGAGAATCAGTTCTTAGAAATTTTTTGATATTTTGAAATTTGTAAACCTGACTTTGTCATCTAACTGTAGAGGGCCTTTTAAAACACTGCTTGGCAAAAAAAGAAAAAAAAAAGGAAAGTAAAAGTTCCATAGTTCAGAATGAGTTTTAATTAGAATTTGTCAAAAATTTAAATTTAAAATGATATGGTTTTGTTATACAGAATGTGGCATAAATAATGAAATATATTGCTATGATGATGAAGGAAACTGACAACTTTAAAGACACTTTTTTCATCCACTTCTTCAAATAAGTGCTCATCAATGAATACTTATGGAAATAGGATTAAAAAACTTCCAGAAATGAAAAAAATAAATTTAAAAAAAAAAAAAAAACAAAAAAAAACAAAGCAAGTTTCTACAAATGTCATTGAAAGTTTTGGCAATTCTCAAGTTCTCCCTTATTCAATAAGTTATGTTTCTAACAATATCTAATAAGATAATTGAACATTTTTGCAGAACTCATTATTTGATGAGAAAGAAGAGTGAAGAGCTTTGGCCAGTAAAGCAGAATTTTCCAGTGAAGAGAAGTAAGTGAACAGATAAATTTTCTGGACTCTCAAATAAAAGTTCAGACTAAATTCCTTTAAGGGTTCTGCACCAGATACTCTAAGGGAAGCAGGTCAAAAGGGAGAGTCACCATCTGTGTGTGCATACAGAATCAGAGAGTGGTTTGGGTGGGAAGGGACCTTAAAGCTCATCCAGTTCCAAACCCCTGCCATGGCCAGGGACACATTCCACTACTCCAGGTTGCTCAGAGCCCCATCCAACCTGGCCTTGAACACTTCCAGGGACAGAGCATCCAGAGCTTCCCTGGGTAACCTGTGCCATTGCACAGGTACACTTCATCCATGGCAAACTAAAGCTTTTGCTTCTGCACAAGAACCAAACATGAAACATTGATACATTCAGACTCATGTTACATGAACATCTGCCCTTTGAGGTGACAGAATTTCTCTGTGCTCTTACAGAATCACATTGTATATATTCAATTAGTGGTACAATAAAATAGTAATTGCAAGCCTTATAACAAGTACTCCGCGTGAGCTGGGGGCTGGATAAGGTGATGTCCAGGTGTCCCTTTCAGACCTTCAGTGATATTAACTTTTGTTGGGAGAAAAAAGCAAGTTATCACCTTCCTGTGCATTATTCCCTTCCCTCCTCCTTAGCAGGCATGGATTGAAGTTAAGATGAAAGATAGATGATTATCCAAAGCTCCCTTTTACAGTATTTCAAGTTTTTAAGGAAAAAAAGACAATGCTATAAAATACGTTCCTAGCTTGTAGGGTAAAACCTGGCTGCTACATATGCATGGTGCACAGTTATGATGCATGTTTCTCCTTTCTTTCAAGTCAGTTAGAAGATAAACTGCTCTCAAGCTGAAGTAAAAAAGTGAAAATTATAAACTAGAGGGTAAAATTGAAAATAATGCTCTGGGTCATGGCAGGAAAAACCCATTCTTGTTTACCATGTTGAACTACACTTTTGTATTGATCCTTGCCCAACCATGATAGTTATTTTTGCACTGCTTCTGAATATTGTCTTTGATTTTATATCTGATCTGTAACTTTTCCTATACTCAGAGGCTTAGAAAATGCATATACCTATACAAAACCTCTAAAAAGACAGAAAATATAGGTCTTAAAATTTTGTATCCATTGATGAGCACCAAAACAATAATAATGCAGTACCAAAAAATTAAACAGCTGTATAAGATTTTCTACCAGTTAACAGTAAAACAGTGGCAGGCCATGACCATCACTAGAACAAGTTCTGCCAAGCTAAAGATCTGGAGAGAGGAAAAAACCGAAACATATTCACATCTAAAAAATAAGCATATCATGAGAAAAACTACAAAGGTAAATAAAAAGAATTTACGATAAATATTACAGAATTCCATACAGGAAACATACAGTTATAGCACAGGTCCATCACAGATACAAAATATATGAAATGTGTATTCAATACTATGAGATGAGTGTCACAGGCTGGGTATTGAGAATAACCAAAGGATGGTTTTTCATTTTATCTGATATCTGTATTTCACTGTCCTTTAACGTTTTGCATTTCCTTCATTGAAAATGGATACATCTAAATTGTGGGACTTGCTCAACTTTGCCACTGCTTGTTAAAGTATCTTCCTCTCATTTCCCAGCCGGAAATGTCCAAGAGGGGTTTGAAAGAGCTGTTGTTTGCTCCAGCTTCTTTGCTGTGACTGATCAGGATGCAAGGACTGTGGGAGAGCCATCAAACGAAGAAGGAACTCTGTTTTGAGTAGCATTTTAAGGTAGCACATAATCAGCTTTTTTACAGAGACTAGAAGAGAAACTTTATCTTTGCTTTGCACAAGAGCTTCCCATTGCTGAACTCCTGTTCTTTACTGAGACAAAAATCATGGCAGGCAAAAAGAAGTAAAGAACCAGTGATCCCTCCCCGCTACCCAAAGATGCTATCCAATACTTTGGCTGCCACAGCCAGAGATGCATGACCTGGTTTTAGCAATTTATATCAATAAAACTTGGCTTTTGAGCCAGGTAAGTGCCCAGAAGCATCATGTCTTCCTTCGAATGAAATAAACAAATCACTACATTTGCACCATTGACTTGCAAGAAATCATTAGGATTCTATGCAACATTTACTGAGGGACTGTTTGATGCAGAAGAGAATGTGACAGCAAGGAGCATTCTTTTCTATCCCATTCCTTCATACAAAAAGATGCTAACAAGGCTATAATTGATATTAATTGTAATGCTTTTTCTCCCTCTGTGATTTTTCCTATAACTCTTTGCTAGGACAGATAGTGCTGAAGGGCAGGGGAAGAATGCATGGATGTGTGCTCAGCGCTGCATGACTGACTAATGTGTTCTGACAGATACACTTGACACACAACTGTGAAAAATAGGGGGACAGTACTCCTATTCCTCTAACTTCTACTCGTAAGTGACAGATCTTCACTGTCTCCCATCTCTGATGAAATCTGAGCCAGAGTGAGTCAGGGGAGCCTTTGGTGCCATTGGGACTATCAGTTATACAGATGAGAGCTACTGAAATAAGTATGTCTAAGATGTGGTACCTTTCTGATGCTTATCTAAGTGAAGGAGTTTTTCTTCATTATGGCTCAGATCCTCGTTCTGACAAGTTTTCTGAAATGGATTTTTTCCTTTAAATTTTACAGGAAAATGTCTTGTATTATGACTCTCTCAGGATGCTGAGTAAGTAGGCCTTGAGTTCTCATTAACTCTAATGGCTCTTTACAGCATTTTTCATAGGAGGATGTCTTAATGGACATAAATGCAATAGCTAAAGAAAAGAAATGTAATGTAAATAGCAGCTCAAGTGTTCCTGGCAGCAGTGTGTTGTCTGTGGCCATTGAGGGATAACAAGGAGAAGGAAAGAAAAAAAGCTTTCTTTACTAGAGAAAGCATGCTGTGTTGTGAAAATGTTCTCTGGAGTTGTAATTTACTATTATTTTAAGCAAAGTTAAAAAAAAAAAAAAGATTCCTTGCATAATCAAACTATTCTGAAGCAGACTTCAGTAGCATTTATAATATGCCTAAAGAGTTATCAGGTTACATCTACAATCTCTTTTTCATGTATTTACTCAGATACCATAGTCAAGGGTATTTTTTTATCATTCCTCCTTCCACAGGAATCCCTAGAAAAATGCAGGCAGAGAGATCCAAGCCCTCCTGTACCTTGAGAGGGAAAGGCTGCACTGTGGCATTCATGGCATCAGCACTGCACCCAGGTTTTCAATAGACTTGGGGAAATAATTTTCTTGTCCTGGTTTCCTCCACTCAAACTGACAGCAGATTTACTGAACATTTCTCTTGGAGGAGTTTCTAAGAACCTCTGCAGATTAAGTAAGATTGATGTGAGTATTGAGAACATAACACTTATGTGTGGTTTCAGTACTGCTATTACATAAAAGGATAAATTATTTTAATTGCTTCATTTAGGAAAATTCAAAATCATGCTGTGCACATACCACAGAGACATGACAAATTTTTGCATCTTTATAGTGAATGACAACTAAGCAGTGTACTGTAGCCAGCAGATCTGAAAAAGAGTCAAACTATCTTGGGATGGTATTTAAACTGAGAAAATATTTCAGGTTTGACAGCATTTTCTTTAAGATGTATGTAAATTGAAACAAAAGTTTTGAGAAGTAATACTTGGAAACATATTATAAATATATAATTATTTTATAGCATTAGCTACAAAAATAGCAGTTTAATATTGTAAGTGCTGCCAGTGTTTTTACTCAAAAATGTTAGATTGCTACAACTGCCACTTCCAGCAGAGTCCTGCTTGGTAGGGTATAGCTTTTCCCAATATTAAAACATCTGTCTTTGGGGATACAACTTCCATCAGGCAGATTAAATCAGAATGGATCAAGCTCAGGATGCATATTTATACAGACATTACACATACTTGGTCCATTAGTGCAGCAGCATGGCACCACCTAATAGGAACCAAATTTAAAAATCAGGAATTCTAATTTCAGTGACATTGATGTTTGTGGTGGTGTGGGTTTTTTTTCTTTTTTGTTTTGTTTTGTTTTGTTTTGTTTTTTGGGGGGATTTGTTTTTTTGGGGTTTGTTTTGTTTTTATTTTTGGTTTTTAATATTCACTAGTGGATAAAACACTGTAGAAAAAAATACAGATACAATGCTAAAAAATCTCTTCAGATACAAAATACATCATGTAGATAGTACAAGAAAAACAGAGTGTTTATCAGCAATAAAGAAAATACAGATAGAAATGCTTTAAGTCAGGTTTTTTTATTACAAAAATGAAGACAGAAGTTGCATGAACTAAAATGAACTTTGAACAACAGATGAAAGACACAAAGTTACATACATTTCTTGACATTGTGTTTGGAAAGGTGCTGAGGGACATCACAATTACACCATGCACACATTCTTCAGGGAAAAAGCAGAGATGACAACAAGTGCTGCATGCATGAAAAAAATCAGTGAAGCAAAATGGTAGTGAATTATGAACAAGATAAAACTTAGTAATGTTTCACAAGTTTAAATTAACTACATTAAATCCAGGTTTTTTTCCTTGCCTTTCACACTGTTTCTGAAAACAGAAACTTACAGATGTTGCAGTGCATCCAATATTTTTCACTGAATTAGTTTTTAGTACATTGTATGAATTTTTATTTGTAATTCTGTTGGAAACATACACTGAGAAAGATTTACTTTTCTTCTATTACACTTATGTATTAATGCACTTAATACATGCATTAAAATTAAATTTTTATGTAAATAAAATATGCACTGGAAATTGCCTCTACAAAAATGTTGAACATGTAAAATAAATATACAGAACTGTTAATAATATCATACAACTTAATGGTACTATGGTGGCAAGAACTACTACTACACTACTACAGTTTCTTGGGACTTCAGAATCTATAGTAAATGAACAAAAATGGATATTCCTACCTCAGTTTCTTGCTCTAATTGTAAAATATCTAAACTTAGCATAACTCCCAAGTGTATAGCTTATGTACAGCCACTGTTTCCAGACAGGCAAAGTTGGTTGATCTCTACATCTGATATTTGATGCCAGCTTTATATCAGGATGTCATTGACATTAAAGGGAAAAGGTGACTTTCCATCACTTCTGTCTGATAAATATGTAGCAATGGAAAGCTGAACATTCCTTATGTGCTTGAAGAAAAAGAACAGATGAAGTAAATATGATAAGCATAAATGAGCCCTAAATGTAGCAAAGATTTCAGTGATGTCATTATAGACCTCAGAAGCTACATTTCTCTCTATAATATTCAACTCCCTTCCTAAAAGTAGTATTTTCTTTTTCCTTTGCTCCTAAAATTCCTGAAAAAATGAACAATCAGAAATCATCAACATACTGGACAATAAGTAGAGAATTGGCAACTATTAGCACAATCACGAATTGTATATGAATCTCCATTATATCTCAAAAAAATCCCTGTTTTTTCAGGCTTAATTAGCTTAACTTCACATTTGCATACACATTTGAGTGGTGCCTATGAAGATTTCCATGATGGAAAGAGAGTACATGGCAAGACCCTGAAAACTGACTGAGTATTTGTCATAAGGTTACATGTGTAATTAAATCACCATATCTGTTTATCTTTTAAATAGCTATTGTTCACGTGCATATCATATTTTTTGCGTCAGTGCTTGGCCTTATACTTTGACAAGAAGATTAAATGAAATGTGTTTTAGTTATTTGGTAATAGTATGTTTTGTACACCTCATAGTAGCACTCAGAAGTTATATTTTATTCACAATGTATGTAATATACATGTCTATTTCTGGGCAATATTTTTCCTATTTAGAGAGACAGCAATTTATATTCTAATAACCCTTTGCAGTAAAAAAAGGACTGCATTTGAAGACTCATTATGTAAATACTTTGATTTGTGAACAATTTTTAAATGTTAGAAACTTGTCAAAACTCTGGAAAGGAAAAAGACAACATATAAAATCTGATTAAGAAAGAAGCCAGCCTTAGACTCTAAAGGTTGTAAATCAGAACATTTTAAAAATACTGTTCCTTAGAGATATACTGCAATATCACAGAATAATCATTACCCTTTTTAAGTTTCTCTGCCACCAATTTGGATTTAAAGCATAAGTTCAGCATAGAATATTTTAGGACTTCAGTCTTACAGACAGTTTAATATTAGCATTTCAAGATATGTGACAATGTTAAAAAAATGGTAACATTTTACACTGTCAGTCATAAGACCTAAAATCCCTTTTACAATTACAACATTTAAAGGAACAAATTTACTTATCTAACATTTAAATACTTATGTCAGCAGTATATTGAATTCAATTTTTGAAGATATATTTATCATTTTAATAGAGTTTAAATTACAATTTTAAGCTGTTCAGTCTATACGTATGAATTATAATTTAATTTTAAAACGTCTCTGTTCATTTTTTCCTCTCTCTTGTCTGTAAGAAGCCAAGATTTCAAAATATTCTGTATATTCCCACATATTGTCCAAAATACTATGAAATAATCTCACTCTCATTGCTTTTAAAGATAAAATTATAAAACAATCATAAAGAGAACTACAAACAAAGCTGTGTTAGTTATTCATCTGAGGAGATATATGACAACCCAAGGACATTATTCTCTTCCACTTTTTCTTTCTCATTACAGAGGTTTTGGGTCAGTGCCCAGAACTTCCTGGCTCTGCAGGCACATAATCCCTATAATATTGGCTTAACTCATCCTCTTTGGAATTTGATGGGAAGAGGAGGGCCAAAAGAAAAAGGATCACATTCAAAGTACTTGATAACCTCAAAATACAAAGCACAGAATAATTTAAATTGGAGCAGACCTAAAATTTCTCTCAGTTAACAGAGGAAATTTATGTAGTTTCCAGCCGAAGCTACTATCAGTTGGAAAAAAAGATAAGTGATCCAAATGTGTCTCTTTATCCCACTGGCATTGTGACACTGAGGATAAAAGCCAACTTGCCATTTATAATGTATATTTAGCTTCTAAAATTTCTCAAGGCTTTTCATTATCTCCTTCACAGTATGTTTGGAGAGTTCGCAGTCGATCAGTCTCTGCGCCCTAATTCCTATCTTGTCTTCTTACATACTTATCTTCAGTGTTAGAATGACTTGCTAAGATAATAAATTTATAGCTCATAAAGAGCTCTTCAAATGTCTAACCAGAGCAGAAAAATTATAAGGGAATTTTCATTTTTCTGCTTTTATGCATACTTGTAGTAGTCTCCTGTCCTGCTTTATTAAGAAAAAGTAAGAAGAGTGACGAGTATATGGAAGGTGAAAATATGTTAGACAACATTTAGTAGAATAGCATTAAGGTTTCGAAGTTTAGAAAATTAGGAAAATGCTACAAATATGTAAACAGTGGGATCAGATTGTGTGTGCAACCTCACAAGACCCTATTCTGTTTTTCAGTTTATGAGACAATGTGTTACTCAAGACTCTTTAATCCAATGGTAGGTACTCATTAGTTTTGCTTGGATCTGCAATTTGGTTTTCTTTACTGTTCAGAACAGCAACTATGTGTCACAAAAAATTCTTTTCCCTCATGTGCATGCAGTGCCTGTCTTACAATGGGATCAGAATGCAAAAAGGGGTATGACTGCAAAGAGGAGCCCCAAGAAAGAATTTGCTGCTCCCCTGGACCAAAAGGGAATCCCAGAGTTTGTGCACAACTGAGCTCCTGCAGACTGAGAAAGATCTCCCAGCAGCAGTTTGCAGTGTGCTTGTGCTGTGGGTTTCTTTCCCCCTTAGTATCTACTACAGCACCTACTTACTAAATATTTGCCAGACATCAGTCCTTTGATGGTCAATAGAGACATCCTTGCAGTTCCTTCTGTTTTGTTACCACAGAAAGCAATAATAAAAACAGTGACAACAATGAACATGTTCACTATCTAGATTTTTGAAATGGTAAGAGAAAAAAATAAAACCTCTTGCAAAAGTTCCTGCCCAAGGTGATCCTGTCACTAAAAATACATTTAGCATTAGAACAGCACTTGTCTGAGTTATACTCAGGTGAAAATGTCTTCTCAGATCTGAAAGAGTTTGGTTACTTATGTGTAGCTAGTAATTCCAAATCCACTGTAACATAGTTAAAATGAAAAGTTTCATTGAAAATATTATCCAGCCTTCATTAGTTACTGCCTCTTGGTGCAATAAGCACTTAATAATTTAAAAAATAAATAGTTTATATTGGAAGAATAACACCTATACAACTAAGTTACAAGGTCAATACATGTATTCACATTGTTTGTGCATGGAAAAAGGGGCTTTCACCTGACTGACCTTAAATAGCAATCCCAAGTTTCAACTCCCACAAAATTAGAAGAGAAAATGTCTTTCTTTACCATACTATGCCAGGCACTTGTCAATGTAATTAATTTCAAAGTAATGTCATGACATTAAGATAAAGTGACAGAACATAGTGGCAAGGGCCATGGATGGAATAGTGGCTCGACATTAGTGAGAGATTTTCTGCAGATCCCAATGAAACCAATATTTTTTACATAGCAATCTTTTTAATTCCAACTACTTCATCATAATAAATATGTGAATTATTTTAAAAAGTATTTCTGTCCATAAATTAGTCTATAGACTTACACACATGCATACTGAAGACATCTTACTGGTGACATAGTCCAGTTTTCTAAAAAGACTTTTATCTGGTTTAGATGAGGAAAGGTTTTATTAATGATGTTCTAAAGTAAAGACTTCCAAAAATATTTTGAAACTGGCAAAAATCATCATAATCGATAATTTTTCGAAATAAGAAAATCCCTTAACTGAGTGAAGATACACAGATACTTAAATTTGATCAACTTATTTTGAAGTTGTAAGATGATTTTTTTAAATGCCAAAAGGTATGAACTACAAGGAGGAAAAAATCAACATGTACCGTTAATTTATCATATTTGTTATATTTAGTAACAATTTGAAGGGAGTTGTCTTAAAATAAATATTTAATTCTACCTTAACTTTGAAGTTCATTGCTTTCTTAAGTTATTCTGTATGCAACACAGAAACGAACCATAATCTTAGAAAACTACATAAATTTTAAAATCAAATCTATGCAAGAAAATATCTATGTGGACTCTCACTAAAAAAATTCTTTTTTCCTGAGGTTTTGTACACACTGCTGCAGAGCTCATAAGTCATGCTTTTAAAGTGTAAAATAGGAAAAAATGCTTTTTCCGCTTTTATTACAGGCCAAAATTGAACCCCTGGAGCTTCCAAGTCCAACAGATGCCATGAAATAAAATGTGGCACCCTTGCGGTTACAAGTGACTTTGGTGGGCAGGGACCTATTTTATGTCCTGAGGCATGGCAGTGGAGAGTCACAGAAAAAGTATTTGAAATGAAACACTACCATCTAAAACAATTCATAAATAATCATTTAGGGAAGACATGCTTGTTAAAATCCATTAGAAAGCACAAAACATGTCTATATCACGGAACCAGAGAATGGCTTGGGTTGGAAGAGACCTTAAAGATCATCCAACCCTCTGCTGACAGTGACACCTTCTACTAGACCAGGTTTCTCAGAGATCCATCCAGCCTGGACTTGAACATTTTTTTTATTAAGCATAAAGTTTTAAGTACCTTGTGTCAGGAACCAGTGCAAGGACAACTCTTTGGAAAGGATTAATACACAATGAAAATACCCTGGAAAGTCATGTGACTGACAATGGTAAGGTCTCTGCATGGATTTCAAAATCTAGTTGGAAAAATAGAATCAAAATACGTTGATCAAATTCAGTAAGTCAGATTCTCCAGGTTCTTTCAGACTGGAGTGTTAAGCACCATCTGTTGATGCTTAACAAAATCTGTTGAATTTGTCCCAAAACTCACCAGGTTCCCAAAAAGCCATTTGAAGAATTTTGCTCAGATAGATTGAAGTAATCACACTATTTAGGATCTTGACTAGGAATGGAAACTTTGGAAGAGCTATAGAAAAGTAAAAATCTTTTACGGTCTGTGTTTATTTTGCCGCAAATAAAAAATTAAGAGAGATAGGAAGAATACATATTGCCTTATCAACAGTATAAAAACATGCACCAAAAACTTATGACTATAGTGAGAGAGAGAACAGCAGCATTCAGCTGCAGGGACTGGCCTCCATTTTCACGTCTAGTAGCTTCACAGCATCTATCTGTGTGGACAAGAATTGTTATAGAAAATCAAGAGTGTGAAAAGGAAGTATATTTTAGAAAAAAAGTGGTAAAGTTGAAAAAACATGAAAAAGAAAGTATCAAAAGGAAAAAAAAGTGACAGTGGGAAAGAAAAAAGAGAAAAAAAATTAATATTTACATTGTGCCAAAGACAGTCACTTGAAAGACACTACTCTAGCAGAAACATCAAATTATGATTAAAGCATAGATGCAATGGTAAACATTGAAGTACCCCAGCCAAATCTGGATGGTATAGTACTAAAACTGTGGAAAAGGTGTACCTGCATAGCAGCAATGTGGTCCTCCACATCAGTCAAAGTGGCAAACCGTTTGGGCTCATTTTAAAACAATTTATTTAAGTGCTTAACCTGAAGCATGTTTCTTGCTTCCCCTTGAGACAATTCAGCCAAGCCCGATCCATATACAATTTTGTATGTGACTTTTTGTTGGAGGTACTTGGAACTCACAAAACTGCCATGTAACACCTATCAGAAATAATGACTATTGACTATTTAAAGCAAGGAGTATTTATAGAAAGGAGAAACACCAGCCCATAGGCTGAAAGGAGAAATCAGAACTGTGTAAATAATTATACAAAAAGAAGGTTCCAATCATACACAACAAGAGACAAACTTTATCTGTTTATCTGTTTCTCCTTGCTAATGGCTTCTTCTTGTTCCTGAATTATTGTAGGAGCTCACAATGGGCCGTGAAAACTGGTTTCAGTAATATGGACACAGGCCCAATTAAAATAGGAATAACCCATAGCAATTAGCACATGCAGCTGGGTAATTAGATATTGACTTTTATACTGGGGTGGGAACAAAGTAGCTTCTCAGACATTCATGTCCTCACAGTATAACTGGTTACAATTACAAAGTTTGAATATATTTTTATACATTTATTTAAATATATATATTTATGTATTTTTATATATATATATTTATATATTAAATAGATTTATATATTTACTTAAATATTTATATTGAAGGTTCACTTTTTGGCAAATAATACAGCCAAGTTTATGCCATATATAGTGTATCGACTAGATTTTTTTTCCAGCTACAGTGACACAATAATTATATTTATAGTGACTAACATCAGTGTTAAACTAATACTTTGAAAGAGACTTCAAAAGAAATTAAAATGTAGAAAACCTTGCGCAGTATAAGCAATAACCTTGGTTAAATCTTTACTTTAAAACTGATTTAAGAAATTCTAATGGAAGCAAATGCAAACTATAAAGCTAAATATAGTCTCGTATGGATAATATTTAACCAATGGATTCTCTTTTTATCACACAAATGTCCCTGTTCTTGCACAAATACATGTGTGATAACTGTCACATGTTGATAAGTATCAAGTAGAAAATGCAGCAATATAAATAAACTAATAACAATTATGGACATTATTCCATTCTCAGCCATATTTCTACTGTGGTGTTTTGAATGATACATATTGTATTCAAGCTGCTCAAAATCCACAACCAGTTCTTTTTCTTAGGACTTAATAGTTTGGTCCATATACTCGTAGGAAAAAACCCACAAACCCTGAGCACATTAAACTTCCACATTTACTTTAAAAATTCAGCTTTAAAATATTTGTAGAGAATATAGCTAAGCATTTAATCTTTTAATTTGCACTCATGGTTATTTTAATTATAAAGCATCATAATGCTAGCAATTACCTATAAGGATTAGAGCACCATACTTGTAAAGTTTGGCCTTGCACTTCAACATTCAACATCTATAGTGATTTTCTTTTTTCCTGACAGCATTCAAAAAGATAAGCGAACTAAAATTCATATGATAAGAAAAAATTAAATTCCTTTTGAAGCAGAAATTCAGAGAATACAGAATACTTGGTTGCTGTTTTTCTGCTACTCAGTGGTAGTTACTGTCTGTGATAGCTGTACCGTAAGAATTAGATTTTATAAAAAATAGTGTATTTTTTTCCTATTAACATCTTTGATGGTACAGATAGTGCAAGCCTTTTTGCCTCTCTCTCTGATTCATATCAAATAAGTTCTATCAATTTTAGTGAAGGATTTCTATTCTTTTTCATTTAATAACTTTAGTCTTTGCAGGGAATGGAGCAAAAAGCTGGATTTAGCCTAGAGCCTGAACATGCCCTATCACTTTAAACAATGATCATCTCCAGGATTTGATGAGAAATGGATCTTATTCAGCAAATGCTAGGACTGGTTTACAAAACAAAACAAAACAAAACAGGTTTTGTGGAGGCTGTTATCTTTTTGGAGTTTTAGATATTAATTAATCTGATAAGTGTGATTTTTACCAATGCCTTTTCTCAAAGTAGGAGATCTCAAAGATACATTTCATCTCTCTATTCTCTTCAGGAAATAAAATAACAAAACTATTCTTCTATCACAGAAATACCATCTGAACAATTTACTTTACCATTTTAGCTCAGGATTATGATCTGAATAAGAAGTCAGACAAAAGCCTTCATTTTCAAATACTGATTTTTGAATTACAATATCCTTCAGCCTATGAGAAAATGAGTCTGGTAACTTCACAAGGATAATGCTGCAGCTTTTCTTTGCCTTGGGAATATGATCAGAGCTCCAAGGCGACTGACATCCCACAGGCTTTCCTTTTTGACTCCTTCATTTTGTTCTTCATTTTAGATTTAGCTGAAACCTTAACTAGTCAGATCTGTAGAGACAGACTGAGAAATCCTGTAATGCACAAAGTCGTACAAAAGAGATACTAATTATCGACTTAAAATTTCAGATCTGTGGAATGGAAATTTTCCTTGAAAATCTTTCAAACTTCTTCTGTGTTTTTCTTTTACTTTTGTGGTTAAATTTACTGCTGCTATCCAGGCTGGTGTAAGGATCAAGGGTCAGAAAGTTTCAACTACTCTTTTCCAAATCACTCCAATTGTTAGAAGTGTGTGAGGGTTTAATACAATATTTTGCCTACTCTACTACAGAGAATTTTTCTTCTATTGTCTGATAACACTTTATAAAAAACTACAGGAATGTTTTAATTTTAAAGCCTCCATTCTCTGACAAATACAGTGAAATTGTCAACTGTATTCAAAAGTAATCAGAAGCCACAAACTGATGGATGTTTGTGCATGTACACACACAAACACACACACAAAGAAAGGCAGTGTAGTCACAAACCATAGGCTTAGAAATCAGGCCAAGACTGAACAATTCTACAGTCTTTTTATGGAGATTTAAACAGGCAATTTTTAAGCCACAAGTAATGACATTTGGTCCTGGCTCAAGTACCTACTGGCAGCCTTTCTAGCTTTTTCTGTGGAAAGAGAATACAGAAGAAGACCTAAAGTCCCCACAATTCTCCTAATTTAACTTTTAATGATGAAACATAACTTTTCCTAGAATTAAGAATAGGAACCAGAATCCAAGTAAAGGTCCAACATGTGTTTCAATCCTGTTCAACGTCATCAGAGATTTGGATGATGGGACACAGAGTACCCTCAGCAACTTTTCTGATGACACACATCCCAGAGGAGTGGCTGATGAAATAGATGGTTGTTTTGCCACTCAGAGGGACCTCGACAGGCTGGAGAAATGGACTAACAGGAACATCAGGAAGTTCAACAAGAGCAAGTGCAAACCTCTGCCCCTGAGAAAGAGCAATCCTGGTCACCAGCTCATGGCTAAGAGCCACCCAGGTGGAAAGCAGCTTTGCAGAAAAGACCTTGTGGATGCTGTTGGACACCAAGTTTAACAAGAGGCAGCAATGTGCTTTCAAGGCAAGAAAGGTTAATGGAAATGACAGCAGAGGCCTTGGCCATGCAAGCCTGCTTTCATGTGATATGCTGACCTTGAGGCTTGGCTGTAATCATATAAAATCGGATTTCAAACAGATATGAAATGATTTAAAATCTAGGCAATGTGCTTCGAAGGACACAAGAGCCATTCAGTTTGGAAGTTTGCCCATAGAAATGGCCAGTCAACAAATGTTACATACTTCTGTGGTGAATAGAACGTGAGTGAGGAAGGTGACTTTTGGCTTCTCTTAGTGGATGATGGTCAGGAGTGAGTTAACCCTTCAGAGAAAGAAGGCTATTCCCTTCAGAGCTAGGGAAATTGTGCCCCAGGGCAGCCACACAGCCCAAGTGTTGAAGGAATGTGATATCGGGTGCAGCAAGGGAGTCTGCTCTTTGATAGCAAGAGGTGACAGGGACAAAAAACCTACCCCATCTACACAGATGGGATCAAACAGCATTCATTTCTATCCCCAAAAAGTCATCTAATTGCTTGACTGAGAGCAAAATTTAAGGAAAATACTTGCCTGGAAAGAAAATTGTGAAACTCAAACTTGTTTCTGCTTTGCTGTAATTAGTAATTTTGAGTTTCTGGATGAAAAACTCTATCCTAGCTTCTATTCTAACAAAACACTGTCCATATAGCTCAAAAGCTCTAGTAATATATCATAAAATGTATATAACAAATGCAAAGCCAAACATATACACACTTACCTGAAGCAGTTATAAGAGATACTTTTATTTTTCATTCACATCAAGACCACTGCAGATCCTGATGTATTTTTGTAAAAACTACTGATAAAGATCATGTTTGACATGGTGATTTTCATCTTTTCTACTGGTGGTGATGAACGAAAATACTACGTATTATTGTGCCTCTTTTGCCTTCCACTATATGATTTAAAGTGTGGTGATAAACATGCAGGGAAAAAAAATAAATGAGATGTTCAAGGGATTAAAATATATCCAGGCATTGAAATAAAAAATTACTCTTACAGTTCATGCAGTACTGGAAACAAACAAACAAACAAAAAAACCAACTTAAACAACCAATATCACAAAGAAAGAAAAGAGAAAATGGATCTAAGAGGTTCTTGTTATCCCCAAATGTTTTTCCATTTTCCCACTATTGCGCCAAGTTATGAGCTTCTAGTGAAGAATTAAAAAATGGTGATAAAACACAAGTTGTAACCACTTTTAATATATCTACTGGCCTTTCAAAGTAACAGCACTGACTGAATAAAAGCCTTTTGGAAGATGGCACCTGCATAAATTTGCTGATAATTTCTGAAAATATATTTAACACTAGCAGAAAGTATCTTTTTTAGCACCTTCTGTTCCATCTTCTTTTGAGATTTAGTATAAAACTGTACATGTGTTTTTGGGTTGCAACAGTAATGGTTCAGAATGGCAACAGCTTTGGACACTTTTGTAGCAGCTGTGGGGTATAAAGACAGGATCTCTGCCTTCTCCCTGCAGAGAAAGAGTGAAAACGGCCCACACAAATGGGCTATAGAGTCAGCTCTGGGGGCTAGTGGACTTTTGCTGTTCCCAGGGGTTTTTATGGCTGCAGAGGTTAGTCCATGCTAACATGGATAAAGAGCTAAAGCACCCAGTTCCTTTGGGAATCTCACAGGACTAGAAGCTTAGCAGTATAGAGAAGCCAGAAGAAAATTTTCTAAAACACTTCAAACCAGCACTAAAAGTGTGATAAATACTTCACTGAGAGGTAAACACTGAGGTTAGAGTTGTACCTGCCTTCAAGTATTGCCAACTGACATCCCCAGTGAGATTTTGGAACAATTATAATACTACATTTAAGACTCTGTCACTCTTTCATCAAGCATGATTCTAAAATACATGTTCATACACCTAAGTAAAATGTGAAATACAGATATAGAATTGTGAGAATTTTATTTATTATAAAATAAAAAAGTAGGAAAGAAAATGGTGTGTGTATATATATAAATATAATATTCACTAATATATATATGTATATGCATACATGAATAAAGTTATACACACAATTTTTTAAATCAAAATGTTTTAAGAATGTTTGCTTGGTATTTCTCAAAGTCAGTGCAAGTTCCCATTGATAAACCCTTAAGAAAACCAGGAAAATAAAAGGATTAAAAATTCAGAGGAACTAATCACAAATGTGAGTGACTCAGTGAATGGACATTGTGTTACAGGCCTAGGAACAGACATTATGACATAAAGTAGATCTACAGTTGGAGGCTGCTGAGGCCAACCATGCGAAAATTTAAAGGAATGTCTGTCTCATTTATGCACCTCTCTGGTGCCAGAGAGCAATTTGCAGCCTCAAGCTCCTTCCCAGACCTCAGACTATTACTGGAAGATCATCATATTGTATTATCATGGAATTTGACTTGCAGCCAGGAGCCAGTACTTGCACATTTCCCTAGGAAGCAGAAGATGTGGATTCAGTGCCCACTGGAGTTGTGTATTCCTATAAGCAGAGTTTTGGCTTCCAGTTCCTGTCCCCAGGGATTACTACTTCTGCCTGATATCCAGTGGCTTTTGAAAGCACAGAGGAGTTCCTTCTGCAGCATTTAGAAGCAAAGTTTTATTTCTTGTGACAGCTCCTATTTCCCTGCTAAGCACCCACTGAAGGACTACCAACCTATCCTTGCCTCCACCTCCCTTTGGTTCTCTGATTTATTGCATTAGCTTGCACACATTTAACCAGGATAGTATGTTATATATAGTTAACCAACAAGATACTTAGGGGATCTCAAAATTCTCTTGGGATAAGTAATATTCATGAGATTGCACACATAGGATCTACAGATTTATTTCTGTTTAAATTTAGAGCCAGACATATACACTCAGTTCAGCTGAAGTGCCACAGATTGAGGCAAATTGAGATGAAAACTTTCAGGAGTCTAAGAAGCTTTTCTAACAACTACATTAAAAATATGAAAGGAAACCTCAGTTACTGTAGCTACTCAGTGAGCACAGTGAGACAAATGATGCAGATTTAATTCAAAAGTCTACCCAGTTTCATTCTTGTTGCCTGTGTTCTTTTTCAAACTCCTCTGCAGGTGCCTAGCTGTTAATACTTAAGCCTCAAACAGTGCATCATCAGAGTTAACTGACATCAGAAATATTTCTCCTCAAACTTAAGCATTTTATATCAAAATCTATCAAGTTTTGATAGATCACATTCATATTTTCGCAGCATTATGTATATATGTATAGAATATTATATTGTGATAATAATATTATGCCATTTCAAAACAAGATAATCATGCTGAATCATGAATATGAACATTAATGTTCCACTGATTCTAAGTGTCTTTTTGCATACTTCTAAAAATTGCCTACAGAATGTTCTTATGATGGGAATTTCACACTCTTTTTCAGGCTTTGAAAAAACAGTTGTCAAGGAAACTAATTAGTTCCACAATCATAATTGCAGTAATGATTCATACAAAGAAGACTTGAAGTTAAATAGTGTAACAGACTTCTTACAAGTATTTAGAGGTTATGGGAGAGCAGTGAAAGGAAAAAGCCCCTAAGTACCCATAAAACTGTTTTTAGAGAGAAAATGTTCTATCTTTCTTCTGAAATTAAATTAACTAAGCTACTTTTTACTTGAATGTGTAGAGACCACCTATGTTATAGTTTACAGAGGAAAATTAAGTTTCTCTGTTACAGCAGCTGTGGCAATAAGATGGAACAGTTTATATAATTATAACAGGCTAAAATTAGATTGCATTGCAAAAGAAGTAAGATATTTGTTTCAAATACACAAAATTGAAAAATGGCTTATCCCTTCCCTAAGTGAGTTTTTACTTATGTTTTTACTTGACAAATATTTTTATTTCCTTGGGACAATAAGTTTCCCTGCATTTCTTTTTCCCTTTTCAATCATGGGAAATTTTATTTCTGAATGATGGTAATCACAAGGCCCTGCCTGTTTAAAAACAAGCACACAGAACCTATTGAGACCCTGAATTTCAATCAAGATGCAAATCAACTTTACTTCAATTCAAGTGCATAAAATAAACAGTTGTACTAGAACTGGATCTGAGTCTATGAATGAATTACAAATGTGTTTTCTTTTCTATAATTAAAAGGTAACGATGCTTCCAATATTAAAAATCCACTATGAATTATTAAAAAAATGTTTCTGAGATCTTTAGATAACGTTCCTGAAAATATATTTGAAGAAAACTCACAATAGACGAGAAAAAAAAAAAATAGCCAGTAATTTCAAAATTTTCTGATGGCATGCTAGTCCCTGACTCATTCCAGATCATTGGCACTGTATCAATGCTAGATCAAAGCTAGTTAGGTGTTCAGATTGAAATACAGGTATTGATATGGTTTGCATTTTAATATACTTGCCATTATATTTATTTGCAAGTTTTTTGTCAATCCTAATACTCTAACAGTTTGAAAAATGGCAGTCAGGATATACTATGTTAGAGGATTTAGAACTTGATTTTTCAAGTGGTAATGATGACACTGATCTAATTTGGAAATTATTATTAAAGAGAGCAGCTCATAATTTTAATTAAAAGTTTGAAATCTCTTCCTCAGAACATCTTCTTTATAAAAATTAAAATTACCCATAATACTTCAGAAATTACCTTATTTTCTGTTTATTGTTAGCAAAATAATTTTTCATTGTTGCATCCAAATAAAGCCTTATATTGGCTTTATTTATTATATTGGGAAGCATTAAAACTCATACACTCACTCTTAACTAAAATGCAGTTTTCTTAAATGGAATTTCAAACCTACCTATTTACACACTTAAAAATATGACCAAAGCTTTTATAGATTTCCAGTTTTGTAAATCGACCTCACAGAAGACTGTTTGGTCACCATGTTAGGGTTAATCATTCAGACAGTGTCTAAACAAGAGTATTTGAAGCCTTAACCTCATCAGACACTAAAATAAATGCCTTTATTATATGTGTTGCTCAAAGCACATGTAGAGATGGGACAGAAATCAAGAATTCTAGCAAATTACTGGCTTAACCAGACCATAGGCAGTACAAAGCAACATAAAAAGCACGTGTATCTTAGATACTGTATTTCTTGTTAAGTGCTATCAATGGGGTTGAAGAATCAATGTTTCCTCCATACTTAAAAATTACTTTGTTATTAAGAGAAAAGGGTCCCATTACTAAGAGACAGAGTCCCATTCAAGGGTCCTGAATCAAATTTTTGCTGATAATAAAGGCTGGGGTCTCATGTTTTTCAGTTCAAGACTTCAGTTCCTTATGCTCAACTACACACACACTACTATGAGTTGAAAATAATTCATAGAGAGAAAACACAATTAAATTAGCTTACCTGTAATAATGTTGGGCTTTGGTGGCATGCTGAATTCATACAATGTTGGTTCAGAATAACCCAGTCTGTTGGCAGCTGTAATTTGTACTTCGTAACCCATGGTCCACTGAAGATGCTCTAGGATGATGTGGTCTCTGCTACCCTGTACTTTTTTCTCTAGCCACTGGTCTTCCTTATCTTTCTGTAAAGATGAAAATATTTGTTTCAATTCTCCCAAACACTTGTATTATTTGTCTAAAGTCTGTATCCACATGATGCACAAAAATATGGAGTTTCCTTTACAGAGGTTATGAACATTGAAATAATCTAATTTTGGAGTTCTGAGTACTCAGGTTTCTTATAATCTTGACCACTCCTTATCATGTTTACACAATGTGGATTTAGAGAATTTTGTGGTCAATCTTTTTAAACCTTTTGGCTTCAATTTATTCTTTGCTCAAATACTGGTTTTTATCTTATAGAACAGCAGGCTAATAATTTATATAATAAACATTATATAAGAACAAATTATGCAAGAAGTTTATTTTATATAGATATTTCAATTACATTTTGATCAATGTTCATTGAAAGAAACTTTCCATTAAACCCAGTCTTGAATTGCTCATGAGTCCAGCTGTGCTTATATCACACATTAGTTATTTAATAAAAATGTACACTAATTGAAGCAATTTAGGAACATTTTGCAAACCCAGTTGAATGCAAGAATATAAACATCATTGAGAAAGTATGAAGTTCTATGTTGACACCTGTGAGACGATATATGCAAACCTTTAAGATGGTGCTCTAGACAAAAAATATTCTCATAATTTCTCATAGTTCAGGTAATTAAGACATCTATACAAATGGAACAAATGAGGACTTAGTCTGCAAACTCAGTTCTGGCATTTCATAAATCTGGAGTTCTTACCTTTGCAATCGCTCCTCTGAGTGCATAATACATTCAATTTTTTTTTATACTAGCAGAAATGACACAATTGCTAATAGGTAGAAGGACAAAACAATATATGCTGTCAAACAAAAATGTCATCTTGTTCAAAGGACAACCAGTAACAGTCAGTAAGAATCCATGCAGTCCTACTCTTATGAGACATTGAGGTACAATAACATGGCAAAAAATATGTCTTGAGAGACAAATCCTGGCCATCCAACCCATACAGCAACACAGACCCAATCGGTGGGTATAAATCATATGGGAAAAGTTAAAGCCAAAAAACCTTATAATACCTGGAAGTATAACTTTTCAGCTGCACACAACTCAGCAGTTTATATTTAGGCTCTTTGCTGAAGCATCTTGCTCTTCACTGATACAGGTTTCAGAGAAATTCCCATCTAACTTAGTTCAGGGACCAATCATGCTCCTTATGACTTACTTGTTTTTTGTCCCCAGTCTTCAGAAAATAAAGACAGACTAAACTCCCTGGTGGGCAATGCTGCAATAATTTATTTGTTATCAGCTCTGAGGTTGATGATTTTTCCATACAAACTTCACCTTTTCATAAACTTTCTTGCTTTTTCTGCATTAGCATTGGTATTGTCACATGGTAGTTCTGAGAATGATTAAAATCCAACAAAACTTGTTTTCAGGAATATATGCATCCAGGTGAAAGTTCCTACTTGGTGCAGTGAGAGACTAATGAAATACATCAAAATGGTAGATCCATTACAAATCATGAAAAAAACTAGAGTAAAAACAGTTTGATCATCATACAGTGAAAATGGTATTTTCTGTAAAGGATATTTTCCCATACCCTGATGGATACTTTCTACTGCAATCACCTGACTTGACCCTGAGTGAATCCACTTACATTGTCACTATACTAAACTCCTTTTACAAAATATATTTTTTGCATAGCACTGCTGAAATAGAAGGAGCTAATACTGATTGCAATATGCATATGAAAATACTCCTTAGTGATATTAGTAATAGCAGTGTTATGTAGCACCATACTTCAATGGCTGTTTAAATTGGTGATGTATGGGAGGAGTTAGAAAAAAATACAGCTAGATTCCAAAGAATATCAATGTGAGAGGAATAAGAAGTTCCCTACATGATCTCAGTATTGTGCACAGACACCATGTGAATATACTTTGCGAATTACAAAGAGTTTCAGAAATACAGAAAGATAAAAAATATACTGAACTGGAAACTGCAGATTCAGGCTAATACAGTTCATGCAGGTGAAAAAGACAGTATTACAAACAGATATATGACTATATTTTGAGAAAAACCTGCAAAAATCTGTATGATGAATAGAATGAGGTTAGGACTTGGAAGGAAAACTGTAAATTTCTGTA
The DNA here is from genome assembly GCA_013396875.1 of Vireo altiloquus. Taxonomy (NCBI): domain Eukaryota; kingdom Metazoa; phylum Chordata; class Aves; order Passeriformes; family Vireonidae; genus Vireo; species Vireo altiloquus. Next base: position 81,530 of record VZRF01011814.1, read on the forward strand.
TGAGGTTGCACTTCTGCAGACATAAGAACAAGTGAAAAGGCAGAAGTTCCACAATTTGGTCAGGTGAAAAATAATGAATGAGCTGAAATGCAACAGGATACCTGCATATGCTATGCCAGAGATACCATAATTTAGTTGAAACTGATGCCAGTTGGGTGAATTGAGATAAATGAAACAAAGTCTAACCCTGAGTGCAAAGACAGAAAGCATTTTATGAAGAGTGACAAACACAAGTTAGGAGGAAGAGGAATAAAGTATCTGGAAAGCAAGGTGTGTTTTAAAGACAAGCAGATGAAATCCTCAAAACAGCCGTCTGCTTATGACTTCTTAAAGAGGGAAAGTAAAGCAAAACAAACAAACAAACAAACAAAAAACCAAAACCAGAAACAACAAGAACAACAACAACAAAACAAACAAACAAACAAAAAACCAACAAAAAAAGAGCAAATAATTCAATGTCCTTCATTATAGCTGTTATTTCAGCTATATTGCATTTTCAAGTGCTTTCTCCAAAGGAGAGCTCAGAAAAGTGTCCACACTTGATTTACTATAAGTGTAGAAATGGAAAAAGAGGGATGAGAACACAAATCATGGGTCTGCCAGGTAAATCTTCCCACAAATCTCCCTGTGTAATATAAGACCCTTTAAATGATAGCTTAAGGAGCAGAAGAGAGAACCATAAGAGATCCCTTTGTACCTTATTAGGTTGTTCTGTCACTAATACTCAAAATTTATAGAAAGCCCTACATATGCAGAGTGTTCTACAACAAAAGGAATGAAACTTCTAAATTAAAAACGGCAGTCTACTTTGGAGGGTGAGTTAATATAAATGTCTCCAGTAATCATTAATATCAAGCAACAAATGCCCATTTACAGAAACTGTGATGGGATCTGCAACCTCAGTGATTAAACTGTTCGTTTATTTATGTCTTATTTTGTTTTTTATTATGCAAAAATACTCCTTTACAATTCTGGGGATTTTACTGCTCACTTCCATTACTCTTAAGTCTTATATTATCACAAAACAAAATCGACCACAAAATCCTCACATCATTATTTCTTAAATGTGTATATATTGGCTTTATATTGTTTTGGCTTCCTATTTTTTCATAATATAAGCATCAGACAAATTTATTTAAGAAGAGTCTAAGAGCCAGGTTTTTAAGACAGCTGTGACCTAACCACTTAAATATGCTGACAAAAACAACACCAAAACCATGTCCTCCCCACCAAAAAAAACCACAAAAATAACCAAAAACTAAACAAAACAATGTACAACTCCAGTCTACCTTGAATTGGCTGCTTCTCAAACCTGACAACAGTGGAAGTAAAGCCAATCCACTGTTTAGGCACCATCTTACATCTCTCTTTAATGGTCATTCTACATTGTATCCAAAACCACATTCTCTGGGATCTCATAAAAAGCTAGAAAAAATTATTAACCCCCATCAATTCTTCCCTTATTCTCCATTCTCTCTAAATTGTTGATCTGGAAGCTTAGCTCAAACAGATTTGTCATGGTGGTCCCTGTGATAAAAAATGGACAGGAAATACCATGCTGTCTTGAAAACTGGCAGTAAAAAACATCAAGAAACCCTCACAGAAGAATATCTGATAATTTAAAGCAGTGACTTCACAAGAATTAATTCCACACTGGGTTGGGGATTTCTAGGTCTGGTTAATACAGGTAATAAAGGTCAGGGGAAAATACTGAACCAAGCTCAAAACAGCCGATAATGTACATGTTAAAAAGCACAAAAGTCTCAGGATCTGGCAGGTAGAGTGGAACCTAGAGGTGCAAAAGCATTTACCTGTTTCTTGGTAGATATTTCAGAGTGGGAGTAAATGAGAAATTATCTCTTTAAAAATATTCCATATTTATAAAGTTTGCTGTCAAACCCACCATAAAGGAACAAATTTAACAGGTCACACAGAATCAATACAGATGATGGAAGAGCGAATGTGCTTCAGAGCAAAACACATAAAGTATCAAACTCTTGTCTGCAAGACAAGAGTAAAAATTCAGAGCATTAATAGTAACCCTGTCACAGGTCAAAAACAGGTGAACAACTTCTAGGCCTTTAAAAAGCAGTCACTTTAGTCAATTTTTCTTGCTTCTACTAAAGCTTATAATCATAAAAGAAAGTTATTTTTATGATTCTGTTCTAATTCCAGATATTTGCTAAAATTTGTCTGCCAGGGAAAAACAAAAACAACCCTCCATTCCCCCATCACTCTTTTTTTTTTTTTGTTTCCCAGCTTACTGTGACCTGGAAGTGTAGAAATGCAAAGACCCCTATTCAGAACTTTGTTTTTAAGCATTGTGAAGTAAGCTTAAGCAGTGTCAGCACTTTCCAAAGGCTGCTTTGTAGCCTTTCTCTTGTCTGTCTGTGCCTGGTCACCTGCCTGCCCTGAGCTGCTGTGACAGTCTCTCCTCTGTATCCCAACTGCTCCTTTCTCCTGGCCCTCCCTATCTCCCCAACTCTCCCCTCTCAATTTTAAATTATTATTCTGGTACTTGGCAAATACCCCATCAGATAACAACCATTTAAAAATTCAGTACACATTTCCATAATTTACATGGATAAAAGCTTCACCAGCATGTGATCATGTGTGCCCCAACCAACTCTGGAAGTGCCATAAGCGGGAAGAACAAAAAGGAGGCTTGAGTTGGGCCCCACAAAAAAAAATAAAGAGTTCCTATGAGAAGTGTGGTCGTGTGGTCATCTCTGGCATCAGACAGGATGCTTCCCTGGAAAATTCCCATCACTGCTCTTTCCAGCTGGTTACTGGGGAACAATGTCCCCTTGTTTCACTCTCTCCCTTCCAATTCTTTCCTAAGGTAACTTGGAAGCCAATGTGTACCTCAGACTCCATCAGTGAAGCTTTGTCAGGCTGTCTTGACTTTCTTAGTAGAACAGCATGAAAAAAAATTGAGGTTGCTGCTCATAAAAATTTCACAGTACCTAATTCTCTGGAATACAGAAGAAAATGTCAAGCTGCTTATTATCTGATTGTAGTCAGTAATTCCTGCCCATAATATGTAGAAACTGATGCTAGGAAAGGAATAATTCAACAGAATGAAATACATGATTTCCAGAAAAAAAAAATCTTACCAGTTGCCCTCAATCAGGTTTTAACATTGCTTTAATATCTTAAAGGCTGTCCTTCCCCCAGTTTAAAAAAAGAGAAATCTATATAAAACTTAAACATGGGCAAATTGACTTTTTGAAGAAAAAACCACCTATGTATGTTCTCATATATGCTCTTCAAACATGCAAGCAAATACATTGGTACAGGTGTTAATCATGAGGCTGGCAAGAGTTATAGGAAAGCTAATTAAATATGATCGATGGGGAATATAGAAGATAAGCAGTTAACAGATAATTATGAACTTTAAATAGCATTCATTCTTTCAGATTAAAACAGCAAAAAATTATTCTGCTTCTTTTGTTGTAGGAAGGCCTTTAATTTAGTCAAATTGCTTTTTCAATTGAAAGCTTACAGAGTTAAGGATTCGAGGTCCAAGTAAAAGATATCTTCTTCAGTGAACTTTTAAGTTTCCAGTTACTGCTTAAACTGCACATTTACCTTCCAACACCACACATGAAAAGTCAACTTTTATACTATAATATTGTACTTTAGTCAAAACAATAGATCAAAATCAGATTTCCAAAAATTTTTGGGATAGAACCAAAAGACTTTAGCTTATTTTAATCATAAAAACAGATTAAGTTCCATATGCTGCAGGAATGTATAATTTCCAAACAGTTTATTTTGTACTCAGTGGTAAATACTTATAGGCATTGTAATCTAACTAGGAAGTTCAATCCTGCAAAACTGCATTTTTAACTTGTATTGCATATTTCACTACCTTTGTCTTCTTTGCATTTTTTTTTTTTTAATGTCAACTCTATCACTGGGCAGAAAGTAATTTAAGAAGGTCAATTTAGATTTAGAGATCAGTGATAGCAAAACAACTTCTGGTCTTTCCCTCAGACTACTCTTAAGAGTGCTATCAAATATTTCTCAATTAATTTGGAGCTACTAATCTTCTTTGGTTATATTTACATACCAGGTTTAGCACTCGGATAATCCCCAGACTACAGTCAAAAAGTTACATTATAGCAAACATAAGGAAATGTGACAAAAACCTACTGCAAGTTAAGGCACTGTCTTTTACTTTTCAGTGACATTCCAACACATTCTACAGTTAATTTCTCAAAAATTGTTACTTTTTGTGAATAAATACAGTCCTCACTACCTTCCATTGAACATGCCTAGATACCCGATGTTACATTCCCAATTTTTTACACTCTTAATGGACATTAAATTCTGCTGTTACACTCTGCTAAGATGTCTTTTTTAATGGGTCTAATCAGAAAAACAGCACTAAAATCTTCCTAAAAGAACACAAGGAAATTTTTAAAGAATGCACGCTTTGGAATTAAACTCATCACTTTTGCCAGCTCTGCAGCTACTTCTTCTACCCCAATAATTTCTAAAAATAGTACATCAGGAAATGTATTTTAGCTACATTACTACTAATAATAAATAAAAAAAACCCCACACAACATTTTTTTTTCCAATGAATTATACATTGTAGAAAAGCTTGTTTTCAAAACTTGCCAGATTTGATGAGACAACACCAAAACAGAGCTGTCTAGATGACAGAATGGCAAAAAAACCTCTGCTTGATGGCTGTCTAACAACACATATATCCTCTGAAACTCATGAAATTCCCAAAAATGTGCCAATTATTTGGCTTTTGAAAGATGAGACTTGGAATTCAGGCAGATAGATGATATGAAACATGATCAGCTAATTAATGTAATTTACAATTAATAGGGAGCACCGCAATATAGGTTTCTATCAATACAGGTGCATTTATAAGAGATTAAAAATTTGCTGTTCAAACAACCTTTAAGCGTGTAACTTTAATGTTTGCTAATTTACTGTGTTTTTAAAAGCTAAACATGACCTGCTTTTACTATGCAATAGAAAAAGGAATATAGTTATCTTGATATGAGGAATTTTCAGTTATACCTTTAGGAATAACAAAGTGTTGGTTTTTTTTTCTTTAATTATTTTCTGGAAGGCAAACCACTTTGGTAAATTTCCAATAACAGCGACAATTTTCTCTGCATTAAAATCAGATATTAACAAGCATAATTGACTAATTTTGATTAACTGAAATACTTACACTTCTGTATTTGACAATATATTCCAGTATGGGGGCACCTCCATCATCTTGTTTAGTTATGCTAAGTTTAAAACTCTTGCCACTCTCTGGTTGTCCATGGATTGAAGGGGGACTTGGCTCCCCTAAAGAAGGAAACAAACAGTACATAATAATTCAGCAGTGAGACAAGTCTTAAATTACAGCTGGGAACCTGTCCATAATAATTTTAGCCAAAATTTTAAAATCAATATGATCCTCCCAGGCACTATGAAACAGCCTCAATAAGAATGTTGACTATTGTCCTTGTGTAAATATGTTCTAATACAGACTCCTCATACAAGGAAACAAAATTATGTGAAGTATGAAAGAAACAGTCATTTCTTTGAGACCACCTGACTTCTGACACTTTTAAAGGTAATTTTCTTCCAAAACCATTTAGTTATCAATTCAGCAAGGCTGTTAAGCTGCTACTCACACTGAAGTTTAAAAGACACTCTCTTACAGGTAAGCATCCATTACTTAAGCATAAACTTTAATCCTACATGAGATTTCTAAATTACAATACAGTTTTTAAATTTAAGGTAAATTTACTCTGATAATTGTGCCAAGTCAAATTAAATAAAAATTATCTAAGAATAACTTCTTCTTAGAGAAGTCACTATCAAGAGTAAATGTAGAGAATAATATTTCCAAAACTAAAACCAAATGTCTTAGTTGTAATGAAAATATAAAGGTAGTCTTAATCATAAAATCAAAAGATTAATAGCCACTTTATGATCCTTTCAGATTATCTTTTCTATATGCAATGCCTATCATATTTTTTTTAAAGAGACCCTAAATTAACATATACTGAAGTGTCTTAGCTCCAAAATATCTGTAAATGTGCATTCACCCAGAGAGACAGTTTGTTTAGAAATAAATGTATTATTTGTGTTTATCACGTAGATCTTAGATCACTTATATCACTTAGATCTCAACATAAATTTATCTAGCTTTCTATGAGATAACATTTTATATATATATATGTCTTTCGGTATCTGTCATTCCTCCATCAGGAATACTGATAGGGGTAATAAGAAATTATTTTATCTGTCCTGGAATATATTTAGAATATCTATATGCTTCAATGAAAAAGAAATTTGAAAGTTGCCAAGTTACTGTTTTGAGGCAGAAGAAATGTATAGAGAGCAATAAAATATAATGTAATATAATGTCATATAATGCAATATAATATAATACAATAATAAATATAATACAATATAATATAATATCACAGATATATTTTGTGTTCTTTGTAGTTACATTACTTTTATTGTTCATTCCCTTAGGGCCACATGAGCCACACTGAGTAATGCCCTACTCAGGAAATAGTTCAGTTGCAACAGATTTATGACAGACTGGTCTGGCAGTAGCTGCTGATGTATTTCAGGATGTCTGTTTGATTACACTGCCATCTGGTAGTTCCTTTGCTTTTCTTGTCTCTTTGTATTTAATATATTTATTGTTTTTTCTATTTAAAGATAATTTGAGAAAAATATTTTTCATTTACCCTTAATATTTAAATCCGAATCCCTGGCCTATAGTTACTACAAATATAGAATTGGTTTCACAGAATTTCTCACTTGCTTCTCTTGTTTCACAGACCTATTTCTCACTATGTATTCATAGTTAAAACAATTTATTCTCATAATTTCTTTCATAGCTTAAGATTTCTGTTTGAGGCTTGATAATTGCAGAACAAAGCACCATAGTTTGGTGAAGAAATGTCTCCAAAAATGGCCAATTCACTTCTCTTAGATGTGGATAATATCTTGAGTGTTAATGAGAAAAATTCCTTATTCTAATAACTCTCATGGTTTGTGCTTCTTTATGTTTAACAAAGACTTTTCTGAATCTCAAAAATGTAAGATAATGAGATAAATTCTCCAATTTAAGTTCATTCATACTTCTTGGAAGGGTGGAATAACAAAACATGATTTCTTAGAAACAGTGTAAAGACTGATGTAATACACCAGGGAGTAGATTATAAACATGAAGCATTATCTACAGTGAATCATAATTCAAATCTAGACATATTTTAATAATAATAATTTTCATTTAATAGCACAAGTATTACTCACGGACAGGTAAGGTCTGAAAGATCTCGATTTTGCTATACTCTCCTTGCCCTTTTCCATTTACAGCAGCAACTTTGATTTCATATGTTGTATTTGGTTCCAAATTGCTCAGAACAACCATAGCTAAAGGAAAAAAATAAAAGGGAATAAAATTTGAGGAAGTAATGAATTTAAAAAAAGGAAAGTAAGGCAATTTCATAATTTGCTTTCTTCACTCACAAACTATCGAGTCTCATATTCTGACAGTACACTGGTTTAAAACAGCTTTTTTGTTGGGTGCTTATCGTCCTTTTTTTCATCTGCATAAAATCATTGTTGTGACTGAGCAACTCACACTTCTGAAGGAAAAGTGAAGTCAGTGTTAGAGAAGCTATAGGCAACAATTAGGGACCTGGATGGGGATTGATATTTTATGTTCCAGTTGTGAGCACAATGTGTTGGGTTTGCACACCCAGGTTTTGGTAGCGAAGGTGCTACAGGGATGGCTTCTGTGAGAAGGTGCCAGAAGCTTCTCCCATGTCTGACAGAAACAATCCCAGCTGGCTCCAGGATGGACCCACTGCTGACCACGTCTGAGCCCATCAGCGACAGTAGCCCTCTGTGATAACATATTTAAGAAGGAAAAAAGTTATTGTGCAGATGAATTGGCAGTGAGAGAAGAGCAGGATGAGGGTATGTGAGAGGAACAGCTCTGCAGATACCCAAGTGCAGAAGAGGGGCAGGAGGTGCTCCAGGAGTCAGAGCTGATTCTCTTGCAGCCTGTAGTGCAGCCTATGGATATGCAGCTGTGTCCCTGCAGCCCATGGGAGACCATGGGGATGCAGAGATCCACCTGCAGCCCATGGAAGAGGTGCACATGAGAGCAGATGGATGCTGAGAGAAGGCTTTGCTCCCGTGGGAAGCCCATGCAGGAACAGGCTTCTGGCAGGGACCTGCAGACCTATTCCAGGAGCCCATGCTGGAGCAGGTTTCCTGGTAGGACTTGTGACCCTGTGTGGGAACCACACTGAAGCAGCCTGGGCCTGAAGGACTGACCCTGAGGAAGAATGACCCAAGCTGGAGAAGTTTATGGAGAACTGCTGCCCATGGGATGGACTCACATCAGAGTAGCTCATGGAGAACTGTCTCCCATAGGGGGGACCCTGCGATGGAGCAGGGGAAGGACTCTGCTCCCTGAGCAGCAGCAGGAACTACGTGTGATGAACTGGCCATTATCCCCATTCCCCACCTCCATGTGGGGGAGGAGGTAAAAATGGGACAGAAGGAGAAGTGGTGGGAAGGTGTTTTTAAGATTTCTTTTACTTCTCATAATCCTGCTCTAATTTTGGCTGATAATATATTCAATAACTTCCCCAAGCTGAGTCTGTTTTGCCTATGAGGATAATTGATGCATGACCTCTCCCTGTCCTTATCTCAGCTCATGAGCCTTTTGTTAGGTGTTCTCTGTCCAGTTGCACATGTGAGCAATAGAGAAGCTTTGGAGGTCAAGTGGTATCCAGCCAGGGTCAACCCATCACACATAAGAGACATGAATCTGACAAAAAAATTATAGAATTTTCCATCCTCCTCACTAGCAACCAGCATATAATGTGTGTTCCAGCAACCTTCTTACAGTTCATTCTTGCCATTTTTCCTTCATGGAAAATCATACAAATGATACAGCAGTATCAACTGTCCTTGATCTACACTCCAAAATGCAGCTACATGCACACTGATGGTGACTTTCTGGTGCTCTGGTCTGCCAGTTCAAAAATGTGTTCAGGACCTGAAATGACAGGTGCCTATGATGATCAAAGGAAGAAATCTGAGTTACCTACTGAGGACCTAAAAAAGAATTAGGCAGGTTTGTACATACTTCAGAGTAGGTGTATGGAAATATATAAATTAAATGTAAAAATAATAATAATAAAATTATAACAACAAAACAAAAAAAAAGACTTGGGAAGCAAAGGGGTGGGAACTTAGAACATGATTTCAGAAATCAAGACTGAATTCCTGAAAGTGATCATACATAAAACCTAGCTCTGTGATCCTACCTCAAGAAGACATCTGAAGCAGAAAACAGGGGTAAAACTTGCCAAAAAGCACTAAGAATGTACTAGCAAATCTAGAAGTAAAATCCAGGAAAATAATGTTGGACTCTGGGAATCTTTATGGGAACACATTATAAATAGTATCATAATACTGTATTTACTAAAAGCAATATTAAATATGCAGTTGGAAATGCTGATCCATGCAGAGCCCTTGGAGCATTACCCTGCCTTTAGAAGAAAGATTCCTTTTATTTTCTCTCCAGCAATTGCCTGCTTGCTGATTGCCAGCTCTGTGATGAGCTCTCCATATGTCAGATTCATACTGGGGAAGGGACAGAAATTAGATGGGCTTGACTAGGAGCACAACAGCATTTGTCTTGCCTGGCAAAGCAGGGGCTGTAAGGTCTTGTAAGAGGATGTAGAAATGTAATATCTTAAAAAAAGATCCAGTAGTACCTTTCACAGTCCTTAGGGAGCCTAATTTTTTCATTATAAAGGAGTATTTTTTTAGTTGCTTTAGGCCTGCTTTTCAAGTTATATATTCAATGAAAGCATAATTATTTCTATCCATACTCTTTGTTATTCTTTTCAGTCCAGATTTATTAGAGTTCCTATTTCTTTAGTTTCTACAGTAGTTCAACAGAGTTCCCATTAAATGTGAAGCTAACGGGATTTAATGAATCCAGAAAAACAGTAACTTCTACATATCACACTCTATTATGGGCATTTTGCATGAATTTGCCATTGAAACATAACTGTTTTCTTGTAAATAAAGCAGTAGAATTGTATGTCTTCCAGCACGTTTTAGCTTTATCATTTCATGAGTTTTAAAAATATTGAACACTACAGGATAATCATCTCATGGAAAACTAATGTATCATCATGAGAATAAGAATACAATTTGGAGATGTAACATTAAGTTCTGTTAAGATGAAATTTAAAACTTAACTAAGCAGTAGCAGTATTTGACTTGCCTTTCAGCCATGATTACTTTCCAAGGATGAATAATTTCACTGAAAATAAACCTTAGGGCATACCATATATTTGTGCTACTGTAAATGTTTTTACAATTTAAACAGCATAAAAGCATGACTTTAAGTCTACATTTAAGAAAATGCAAATGTATTAACTACATGAAACCTAAGGATCCAATTTTCTAAACACTCCTGGAAGTTATAGAAATGAAAAAAATGAATTATATATGCAGTATTTGAAGAATTGGTACATACTTTAGAATCCCCTGCACAGCACTATGTATCTAGATCCAATGAATTTTGCAATTGTATTTTTGGAATTAAACCAGCTCTATCTGTGAGCATAATATGTCCTCAAAAACTTGACCTACTTAGCGTTGGTGTAATGTGGATATATAATATATGTAGGAAAAATTATAACTATGGCCTTCGGAAAAAACAAAGAAAAGAACCATTCTGGACTAGAATACTTTACATACTCCAGTTGTAAAAGAATACTTGGAGTAATTAAGATAAGCAAGTTGTCTCACAGAGCATAAGAAAAGTGCAGGACTAATAATCTAAGAGAACAGAAAACTTCACTGCTTGCTAGGAGTTTCACATGATTTAGAATATGTTGAGATTGGAAGAACATACTTCATAAACTAGTTATGTTTTTTTTTTTCAATGTGTGTATCTCTCATTTAAGTATAAAATCAGCTTATTCATCTTTCCATATACAAATAAGTTTTTTCTGACAGGAAAACAGCCCTGGCCACAATGGATATTTTGATTTCAGCTTGCAATTATCACTGAAGTAACTAGCTGGAAATTTAAAATAATATTCTGAAAGTGTATACAGGACTTTCACTTTCAGTGTATAAATGTGAAAAAACCTGTCCACTGCATACCATATGTAAGCATTATGGTATTGGCATATTTATGGATGGATATCAAGTTCCAGATATATTGAAAGTGAAATCCCTTTCTTTCAGAGTATCATTTGAAATTTTCCAGTTTCTTCTAGTTGTAGATAGAGGAATTGGTAGATACTGTCTTTCTAATCACAGCATCTGAGAGCTTTAGCTGAAGAATTCAATTTCGTAGATTGATTTTGCTGGGATCATTCATGGTTAGATTGAGGAGTAGATTTGGAAGGAATACTCCAAAGAGAGAAAAGCAGAACATCCTCTTGTGAACTCTGCAAATTAAATAAATTATCTAATTTAAGTTAGTTAATTAATAAATTAACATGATGTCCAACACCTCAGAGCTTAGTGTTATCCATTTATAAGTGAGGCTTTAAGTCTCAAGGTACCCTTGGAGGAGACCATGACACAAGAAGTTACCAGGTATATTGGTTTTGGTTTAGTATACTATATTAAGACTTTAATACAAAATTATAAATATTTTTTTGACAAGGTATATAATGAATATTGTTGTTTGTTTCAGTTTTTTAAATTTTGTCAACCAGAATATAAAAAGAAACACAGCAACAGAAAATAATTAAATCTTACTGAATAAAAAAGTCAGTTTAACCTATTATGTGATCATTATCCTGAAGTTTAAGCAACATTAAATATAAAGCCCTTCTTATACAGATTTTTGTAATTTGCAAGCAAATCTAATACAGCAAAAAAATTGACACAGTACTGGAAAAAAAACCCACAGAAACATATTAGACAGAAAAAAATGAAGAGCTTCATATTATTTAAAATACAGTGTGCAAGCATTTCAGCCAGAAAAGTTCCTTTAAATGTCACAGAATTTTAACTGCTGTCAAAATGAACCATGGGAAAGCAACATCTAACCTAAGATTTGCTGTGAAATAAATTGTACCATAAATCCAAGTCAGTAAAACCAAAACAAAATTCCTCAGCTGCTTCTCTGGTCCAGGGTAGGTTGTTTATGTTCCTTTATTACAGTAGAATGAGAGGGAAAAGGTCTGGCACATTAAATTGTCTTTTCACTGAAGTAATCTACCTCAGAAACCTTCTAAGTATGTGATATATTACATAAATCATCACCAAGGAAAAGAAGGTTAGGGGAACTGCAGTGCAGTTCCTCTACATTAATCCCAAAGTGGACCTTATATGAGGTTAATTAACAGAAATATCACATTGTTACATTGCTCTGATTGGAGAGGTATCTGCTGCATAGGACAATATCATACCAGTTTCAAATTCAATCCCTTGAGGATGTCAGATATAACTGAAGCAGGATATAAATTTATTTTGAAACAAAGTAGCTGAGACATATCCTTGCTGAAGTAACATCTTCACTCCTATATATCTGAGACTGCAGTGGCTGAGTGAAATTTCTGTCAAAGAAGCACTACAAATTTGAGGATGGTTTGGGTTTTTTTTTTTTTACTTCTTCCCCTTTAATCTGAATCTATATTACTCCAGAGGATGAATGCAGCCTGAATATTGTGCATGTTAATAAGGGGAGTGTTTTGATTTAACAGCACTTTGCTGCACCTATTATTCATTATTTTACTACTCTCAAGGAAAAACTGAGTCCCCTGGAAATGCTTAAATCTCTTTCAGAGGAAAAAAAAAAAAGAATAGCATTTTTATGAAGCTTAAACAGGTTTCTCTTTGTGATGATGACTCATGTTCTTCTAAGGGCAGGAGAAAAAGTCATGGGAAGACAGCAGTAAGCAATTTAAGGTAGTAAAGTATTAAGGTTCTGTAAAAATGTCTGAGGCTCTTGTAGATGTTACAGAATATGAGGAACTTGCCCAAAATCTGTCTGCCTAGGATGAGTAACAACTGTTTTGTTTATTCTATGTGTTTGCACAGTAGGAGGAAGAGTATAAAATCTCTTTTTTTCTAGCTGAGCCTCACAGTTAGCTCACAGAAATATTGACAGAATGAAGTTAGAAATTGCCACGGGGGAGAAATACAGGGGGAAAAATATTTAAAAAAGGATTTTGCTACACAATAGACAAAATGTTAATTCATATGCAGAAACAGCTAGGCTGTCTCAGTTCCATCTGTCTGCCTTGCCCAAATAACAATTAATTTCATAAATACTGATTCAAGCATCTGGCTATAAATGTCAGAATTCAGCTAACACAAATAAATGAACTTTAATAATGAAAATATTTCAAGTTGCACATTCTGTGAAAATACACGATGATAGCAAATCCAACTGTCAGTGAAATCATTGGCATAAACTGGAGACTATCAAGCTTTAAGTAATTCTCTAAAACACCAGAAACAAATGTAACCATTTTAATAATCAGAAAAAATTGTTCTGTTCCAGGAATTTACATCATTCTTTGCACTATAATGTATAATTATTATATCGTTTTGGAATAAAAGTTTTAGTGGTTTATTTAACTGTGAATACAAATAATAACCCATGAATGAAGATATACAGTGTAGTAGATCAGGTATAATTAATATAATCTAATGTTCACTAACATGACTAATTTCTTTACAAAATACTTTTCAGTAGCTGACACTAAAAAAAATGCATTTGTCAAAAATGGCTTTAATATTTTTTCTTAATAATAATATATAACACATTAAAACACAATTACCATGTTAAGCTCCTTTCTTCCATGTATTTAATTTTTAATTTTAATGGACTGGATTTTGAGATATCACTATACAAACGGAACCAAAAGTAGCATCCCCATTCAGGGATTTTCTTTGATACCTATTTCTACTGAAATAAATCTAATAAGAAAAGATAAAGCAATCTGTGGGACAATTATAGTTACAAAATGCACAGTACTATAAATTAATGAAAATAAAGCAAGCAGATGTGTACACTAAAGTGCCTAGAAGAGAGCAAATTTGTGGATTGACAGCATAGTTTATAATATATTGAATCAGCATGAGACCAGAAGATGGGGTTTGTCATTTGACAAACTTCAGGTATAATAATGAATAGATTTTCTTTTGATGGTCATTTATTTAAAAAAACATCCTTAGTGCAACTTGTATTTAATCAGAATAGCAGCAGAGCACAGAGGAAAAAAAAGTCCTAGGGAAAACATTCTTGGAACAAAAGCAATCTATTGAGATAAATCATTGTATCAGTAGACTTTCCACCAGTAAACTTTCCAGAACTCTATTCAGAACAGAAACACACTTGCATGAACTGCATAAAAAATAAATCATCTACGTAGTGTTAAAATAAAAAAAAATAAATGCATGTATTATTTTTAGGGTATAGGTTTACAAAAAAGTATTTGTAGTCCCAATGATAGAATAGACCATATTATCTTGGTATCTTCTTCATATTTTCCTGTTATACTAATTTGACAATGAAATAGAATATTTCATGAACAAATCCTGCCACTTGTACTGATTAGCATCTTATCAGCAATCCTGTGCAACCAGGATCTAGCCTTGATAGATTTTGCTTCCCATCACCATTACAACAGAATTTATATTTCAAACTCACACTGTCTTTACTATCCCTTTCTCCAAGTTTTTAGTCAAATATTTCCTTGACTACGTTTATAATGACCAAGCCAGCTGCCTATTACCAAATCTTTGAAAATGCAGTCAACTTTCATAAAAGGCACTTGTAGATATTAAAGGAAAGGGAAATGGAAGGCAAAGTATAGAAAAGGGACAAGAGAGAAGGAAATGAAAGAGGAAAAAGAGAAGAAAGAAAGAATGGACAATTAAAAACTTCCTAAGTACCACTAAATTTAAAGTTCAGGAGAGAATCCTTGAAACAACTGATATTCCCTGTAAGAAGATCTTGTTAAACTAAACAAAGGCATCCTGAAAGAACCAATTCTTTACAAATTTCAATAGATAAAAATGGAAATACATGCTCAGCTTCAAAATCACAAAATTCAAATACATTTCAAAAACAAACTCTCTTTGAATTACCTAACTTTTAAAGTGTCAGGTCTCCTCCCAGTAATCATTAGCCCTTCATTTTATTTATTCAGTTAGTGTTTTAGAACAAGCTTTTAAGAAACACTTTTATAATTCGTGTTTGTGTGTGTGCATAGCATTGTCAGCGTTTTGTAATGTTGCAACTTATTGGATAATAACTTAACATTCAGTGATGGCTAGATTTTTCCTATTGTAACATTTAGAAGCATTAATTTAGTCAATACAAATTCTGGACCTCGTGGAGACTGGTGAACTTTGGCACTGTCCAGAGAAGAAATGACTACACTGAGGGTTTTTTGGGGGGATTTTTGCATGTTCAGACCAGGTATTAGAAATATTGATACACTGGGTGAGACATGAAGCACTGAAACAGGTTAGACCAAGACAAGAGGGTGAGAATAATCTCCATCCCTGGGACCCGAGAGTGAGTTAGACAAAACCACACCTGACCTGACCTAGGACTGGCAATAGTCTTGATTAAAGCAGGAGGTTGGGCCAGATAAATACCAGATATTCCTTCCAACCAAATTTTCTGATCCCATAAATTAAAGGGGAATACTATCCTGGTTCTTGGAACTCCATTTTTCCCTCTGCTATAAAACCATTGAACAATTCTTAATGCAAAGATTTTGCTTGGAGAAGCAGCCAGAAACTTGAAAGGGACGACAGTAAAAAGTTTAACGACACAATAAATGAATACAGGGAAATCAATGGGGATTTGGACTTCTACCAGATATTCCCCCATGATGTGAAAAGAAAGTATTGTTCAAAATGCTTTCTAACATATGACTAATGTTCTCAGCAGGGTTCATTGTTAAATATTTATGTCATTATAATTGCTGCAATTTTAGTAGTACAAATTACACTGCTAGATATAAAATCTGATTAAGTTAAACTTTTCCATTAATCAATACACTTGCTCTAGACACTGGTTATAAAATTGTCCTATAGGAAAAAATCCTAGGCCTTTGAATACACCAGAACTTCCACTGGCAATATGAACACAGAAAGACAGCAGAATTAAGACTTTTAAGTAAGTGATAGTTTACTGAGTGAACACACAATACAAAATAATGTAGTAAAGGAGTAATGTTTAATCTCAATGCCGAAGACAATCAATGCTCTTATTAAGATAATTTATACTGTGTCATTTATCCTATTGTTTTTTCTCTTTTTGAACACTGCTTCAATCCTAAAAATAATGGTTAGTTGAAGACAATCCAGAAAATAAAACAAGAATATTTATTAGGAGACTACAAAGAACATGTTCATTGTTAGCTTGTAGGCAATGCTACTACGTATTCCCTGTTTTATATCAAAGTTTGGAATATAACCTGGATTAATGAAGAAGGGAGTATAACTCGACGGGCAGACTGGAGTTAGTTATGAATGTATATCTTCCTTCTACTCTTGCTGCAGCTATATCACTTTGTTTCATTCCTCAATTGTATAAATCAAACTGTATCCTATCCCAGTCTATTTCATAAATGGCAGAAACTAGAATCTCCCACTCTCCCTTGCAGAGCAGAAAGAATTATTGTATGTTGGTTTTACCTGACCAATTTTTTTGCTGTTCCTACAATGGAGTTCCTATTGTGACTTCCATCTCATTTGAAATTTGCAACACAAAGTTGGAATTGAAAATGGTCTCCTACATTCAAAACTCTACCCATGAACTCTTTGTTACTGAAAGATCCTGAGCAAAAGGGGAGGTTGGCTTC
Source organism: Vireo altiloquus (assembly GCA_013396875.1). NCBI lineage: Eukaryota > Metazoa > Chordata > Aves > Passeriformes > Vireonidae > Vireo > Vireo altiloquus. The sequence goes on from VZRF01011814.1 coordinate 98,407, forward strand.
ACCTGAATTCACAGCAGACAAAATCTGTATCTTCTAGGCACGAGGCCCACACTGGTTCCCACGGTGCCCCTGGAACACATTCTGTCAAATGTGTATATACCAGTTCCTGGTGTAAATCCACATAATTTGCCATCTGAAGATCCTGGTGGCTGCTTTTAATATATCAGGGTGAAACTCAGGTCTGAATTAGCAATTTATCCTAAACTAGTAACTGATTATTGGGGCAAATACAGTCTGTTTTTATCACCAAAATAAAGAAAAAAAAAAAGAAAATCACAGAATCAGTTCTGTTGGAAAAAACTGAGATTGAGTCCAAGCTCTGACTGATTACAACTTTGCCAGCTGCCACATCCAGTAATTTCTTGAACAACTCCATGGATGGTGACTCCACCACAACTCCCTGGGTAGTCCATTCCAATCCTGTACTGCCAAGTGTGTAACTCTGAAGTTTCTTGTAGCCTGTTAACTTCTGCTCTCTCATGCTAGGTAGACATAACAAAGCCTCTCCAGGCCTGCTTTTCAAGGACACCCAGACTGTCCTAGGCCCAAGAAATACAAACCAAAAGCCTCTGAGAGGGGGGTAAGCTTGGGCAAATTACATCATTAACTGAAGCTTTAATTGGAGAATTAACCCTGATATGCAAATGAACCAAACTTATAAAAGTGTGAAGAACTCATGACCTGTTGTCCATCCTGGCAGTAGCCTCTGAACTCTCCAGGGTGTACCTTTGAAGGCCCTTCAAGTAAATACCTATCTTTATTCCCTTATTTCTGTCTAGTCTCTTGTTTTTTAGGTGCCACTTCAGGCATCACCACAGAGGCCATTTTCATGATCCCTAATGTGTCTTTCCTAATATTCCCTACTGTGTAAATGGAAAGACCTCATGGTTGACATGAACGATGATTTCAAGAACTGTTCTGCTTCTCACAGGCAAAGATAATTTTCCTTCATAACTATTTCTTTCTCATCCCCATCCTACTCCTGTATACTATAATATATTTCTTACCAATGAAAAAAGAAATGGGGAGACAGAAGAAGGGTCATAAAAAGAAGATTAATTTAAAGATATGGTGAAATGTAATACAGATCAGGCTATGCTATTGTTCTGTTGTTCATTCTTGTACATGGCTGAAGGAGAACTGTATTCATATCTACTCTGTCATTCAGTGACCTTGAAAATACTTAAGGAATACTCTGTCATCCTGGAGCACTTTTCTGTTTTGTATTACAAAGTGCTGCAGAAGTTTATACACACATAAATATTCCATAAATGTACTTTATCTTTTTCTAAGTAGACAAGCGATGTACAATAAATGTGGATGAATACAACACACACTTGAAAAGGAAAATTTGCAGCTGCACCATGTGTCTCATTTATCAGTTATTCATACCTGATACTGCAGTGCATCACTCTTTATTAAGAAGATTTACCTTTACAAGCCACGTCAGCAAGACCTTTACATCAGATCAGCTGTTCACCGTAAATTTACTTGAGAGTGTGAGGTTATAAAAAGCCTTAAAGGTCTAAATAGGGAATAGACCAGAACTATCACAATAGCACCAGGCAAAATACATTTGGAATGACTGATTCTCCATTTAATTTCTTATTGAAATATTTACTACATACTTCTTGCAATCAAAGTATCTTCCATTTGTTCCTACAGATTTTCCAGTCTGTGACTTGAGAAGACCATAAATCACATTCTGCAATGAGCTTTGACTGGCTGACTAAATGCAATTACAAACATAGAATTACAAGGAAAAAAGAGTAAGCTCAGACAGTGGTTATATGTGCAATAACACTCAGTTGCTTTTAGCTATGAACTCATGCTGTGCAGTAAATTGTCTGGATTCTCTTCACTTTTCATGACATTTTATTCACCTTTAAATGTGAAAAGTACATCTCATTCTCCTGATGTTTCAGGTCTGTATGAAAACCTGAAATATTTAAACATAGTTTTCCCTTTTTACTTCTCACTTTCCAGTCTCTCTAATCCATCCATGTAATTTAGTTTAAGTCATTTATTTACAGTTCAACCTTTTCAACCACAAGAGACTTTTACAGCAAAGATTTGGATGGAGATCAGAATTTATACAGAGTCAGAATTAAAGGGCATAATAACTGGATAAAAAGTGATCTTTGTCCTAACATTTAATTGCAGCCTATAGTGGTTATAAAATTGCATCCATTCTTTCACTTTTTTTTCTTAATGACAACTTGTCATAGAAAATTTTATTGGCAAATTGCATCATGACATTTTATCCCAAGAACTAAGGTTTTTTTCAGATTAAGCACATTTTATTCATGTTATTTGTATCAGGTCTTACAACACTGTAGTTTAATAATATATGTGTACATATATATATATGCAATCCCTGCATTCTTGTAATTTCAAAGCTAGTTTTAATTTGAGAAAACTATTTTTGACTCAAGCTAAATACTCATTTTCTTTTGAAAAAAAAAAGAAAGAGTTTAGGCTTAGCAATAGTATTGTCAGTATATTAAGTGATAAGAGGAACAATCCATGAATTTTTTACAATATTATCAGTTATTGACTACTGAAAATGGACAATTTCTTGAATGAAACTACTAATTTTAGTCAATTTGACAATGTGACAATAAATATCACACAATAAAAAAGTTGGATATAAAGCAACAATATATTTTTGGGGCCTGGTTTTATAGGAATTTGTCAACCATGATTCTGCTGTTCTTAAACTGCCTAACAGTCTGATAAATGAAGAACCAGATTCTAAAGCTCAATTCACGACACAGAATTGTTTTCTGAGTGGCTTATGCCATTATTTAAGAGATACAAAAACCTCTGAGACTTCAGGTACTTCTAAATTTGTGGAGTACGTACATAATATTCCAGAAAGGCATAAACACTCCTCAGGAATAGCAACTGTTATTGTTGAAGTGAATGTGATCACAATTCATATCATAGAGAGCCAAATCTGACAGATCTGCCAAGGAATTAAATGTCTCAAGATGCATTTTCCCTCTGGGAGAGGCTCATGAATGCATTTTTCCTTCTGCTTTTGCAGCTTGCAGTAGAAATTAACAAAGATTTTCAACTCTTCAAGCAATTTTGAGCCGACTTAGCCTACCAAGTTATTTGCAAGTTATTTATGTTTGATCTACAAATTCTACAGATATATTCTACTTAATCATTAAACTCATTAAGAAAATTATTGAATTATATGGGATTCCTATCTCTCAGGAATCTATTTGAAAGTCTTCCTGACTTAATAGTGAAGTATTGTTATACAGAGAAACTGTCTTATTAATCAGTGGGGTACATACTTTCATGCTTCAGTAAAAAAGAAGCAGTAAATACACAACCTACAACATAAGAGGTAATTCATGAGAATTCTAACGAATCTATCTATTAGATTTCCTCTAAATTTCAATAATAAGACATAGCAATTGCTTTGTTTTATAATAAGGAAGAATATCTTTTTGCCTAATGGTGTTTCTGAAATCTCAGGGGAAATCTATGCAGAAATTCTTCTCTGTGAGGGCAGTGAGGCCCTGGCACAGGTTGCCCAGAGAAGCTGTGGTTGCCCCATCCCTGGAAGTGTTCAAGGCCAGACTGGATGGAGCTCTGAGAAGCCTGGTCCAGTGAAAGGTGTCCCTGGCCATGGCAGGGGTTTGGAATGAGGTAGAACTTTAAGGTCCCTTCCAACCCAAACAAGTCTATAATTCTATGATTCAATAAAATTTTGAAGTCTTCTGAAAAAATGTCTGTTCACATGAGGTCAATCAAAATGTCTTGCTTAAGGACAGAAAATGAAGTTTAGTAGTTTCACCCAAAAACTGAACTGCACAGACAACAACAAAAAAACCTACAAAAACTCCAACGCCCCCCCCCCCCCAAAAAATAAAAAACAAACCAAAACACACCCCATCACTTCAGAGGTTGGAATGTTTTATATATATATATAATAAAAAGTAAAAGAGAAACTAGAATCACCTTATTTTAAATTTACTGGTTTATATTTTGTTTTCACTATAAACTTTCATAGTAAGAGTTGCCTACATCATATATACATTCTCACTGGGGTAGCCAATTAAAAAATCTAAATAGCATAACACAGAGATAGAAAATTTAAAGAAAAAAAAAAGGTAAAGTTTTGATTACATCATCAACACTAGCATGTACATAACTTCCTCTAACTTTAAAAACATGTGTAGTAAAAGGAGCAGCAGTACCAGGCAGAACACATAGCACAGAAGTTTAAGAACATATCTTGGGTAACAGAAAACCCTTTATCTTCCATAATATACCTTAAAACCCAGTTAAATGCATGTGAATAAAATAGTAGAGACAGGATCTGGTTTTAAAAAAATCCACTAATTTCACAAAAAACCTGGTAAATATGGAATTTCCATCAATAGAAACATTTAGAATTCAGGACAAAGCCCTAGAAAAACTTGGAATTTGGCCCTGCTGCAACCTGGGGGAGTTGGAGCTAATAATGATGAGGTTCCTTTTGGGACCTTTAGAAATTTAGGAAGCTAAATTTTTCTAGTATTTCGTGAAGTACATGAAATTTAGTGTACTTAGATGGAAAAGGAAATAAACAGAACCTTACACCTTGTCACTGTTTTCTTTGTGCCTACAGAAGAAAGCCTGGCAAATGCTTTGCACCCACAGTTATCCACTTGCTGATGGTGGATGGGCCCTTCCCACACTCAGGGATTTACCAGCTCTCTGGGTGAAAGGATGCAAACTGTCCTTGGAGAATTAAGCTTGCCAATATTATCTGCATTTCTGCTGCTTCAAGAGTCTTCTCACTTTTGACAGAATCATAAATGTGTGGGCCCTGAGGGGACTGTTCCCTGCACACCCACCTCCCCTTGGGACTCTGGTCCACAGAGAACCCCACTGGGAAGTTGGATTTGCTGGTAGCCTGCAACAAAACAATTTTCATATTCAGAGGAGCACCTAAAAAGTGCAGAAAAATCTTGCTGCCATTTGCTCTCTGATCTCTTGGTGAACTATGAGAGTGTTGATTATGATTTTAAATCCTTTAATAGACTGAAATTGGTGTATCAAAATGATTGCTCCACTTTCTGTGCTCTCCTTCAATAGATGCAATCAGCACAGTCTTTCAAACGAAATCTTCTTCATTATAAAAGACAAAGGGGAGAGAACAGGGAAATAGATATTCATGGTTACTGCTTCAAGACTAGAATTTTCTCCTTACCTGGAAGCAGCTCGAAGTGGTAAAGTTTCAGACAAAAGTCACCTTTAGAGGGATTCTTAGAAGAAAATGTCAAATGAAGAGAAGTGCAGACTGGATTTGCATAGAACCCACTTCATACTGCTTAATTGTTCTGATTAAACTCTTTGTATGTACTGGATGATTGACTACAGAAGAATACCTAACAGCTTTGATAAGGATCTATTGTGGTTTTCACATAAATAAAAAAATTGTAATCTTAACATGTAAAAGGTTTTTTACATAGCTATTGGATCATAACCAGGTGAAAATTAATGACTGGTTAGCATTAGGAGCAATTCTTCTCAAAAAAGTTTTTGAAACACCTATTAATCATTTATTAATGCTTTATTTATAAACTTGCTTCTGTAGCCACATTTCCATGATGTTTGTTTCATTTAAAAAAAAACATTTTTCATTCATTTTATCAGTTTATGGCTGTTCTTTGTTACTGTGTGAAGACAATGACACTATTCTTTTAGGTCAGAGTAGAGAGGGAACAGAAGACTCAGCTCAAGCCTGAAAATCTCTGTATTGGAATTCTAGGAGTCTTCCAGGAACAACTTTCCCCTGCATGTAGGTTTTTCTGTCTCTTTCCCCTGAAAAACGATTTTGGAATTTACACATTTTGTACATTGTGGCAAGAAAGGTCTGCAGTTTTACCACTCCTGAGCTGAATCAGACTGATAAATAACCACCCTGTAAAATTTCAGAATATTTTATCACTTACTGCTGGGAAAAAATCATGACCCATGCATTATGTATGCACCACCACTTGAGATGTGCAAGCAGTTATCAGTCCCTGTGTAAACAGCATTTGAATTTGAATCTTAGCCATAAACTGTCCCTAAAATGTGAACAGATGGAAAAAGTGGTTTTGTTTCCATTAAGGAATATTGACTGAGTGTGGAAATTATGATGATCCAACTACAAATCATAATACAGAAAACTGACTGCATTCTAAACATCTTCCTCTCTTAGTTGGCATGGTAGGAAAGTGGTTCTTTGTTACTTAAGCACAATCATGAGCTGTCTCAAAAATATTTATCTGTTATTATCATTTAATATACTTTAAAGTATCCTAAAGTGTCTCAAAAAGCTGAAAGAAAAAAAAAAGCCTTCACACTAATAAAAGCTTATTTGAAAAATATTTCAGGCAGTGAAAATAGGGATGTTTGGAGAGGATATCTCAAGGTTATCTTAACATGACACTGGAAGTAAACTAAAATATTGAGAGAAGTATAAACATGTTTTAGAAAAATTGCTAAAACCCTCTGAATGCCTAGGAAACATGCAAAGGCTCAGTATTCCAGAAAGATTCCAGCTACATTTAGCAGCACTTCCTTTTTTAAAAGAGACACTCATTTTGTTTTTTGACATCTCCACTTGCAAAAGCTTTTTCTAGTCTGGATTGTTATGTCGGTGTTTTGGTAGCATGTTTTGGTTTTCTGGTTTTGCCCTATAGTACTTCACAAATAGAACAAGTTTTCAGCTTACAGAATATCTGTAGGGACTTATGATAAACACAACCAAGTACCTTTTGATTTCTCTGTAAAACTACATAATGTAGCTTCAATACAATGTATGAAAACAAGATGTCTTCTGTTCAGTAAATATTTGAAAATCTGAAGTAGTTTTTGATTTCTAAAATAGTTTAGAGATAATTCAGAGAAATATAGGGTATACAATCTCAATCTTTCTGTACAGGGGTATATCAGTAGAGATTTCAGAAAACATCATGAATTAATTATGAATGTAGTATTAATTTTTAATATTGCCCACTGTCCTTTCAATATTTATGTATTTACTACATGACTCTTTGTAGACCAAGATGGCTTTTTAGGTTGTTTTCATATTTACTAGTTTTTGCCATCATGTGGAGTAATTTTTGCTGATATATGCTATTGAGAGGTATCTTCAATATGTCCAAATCATAAATGTGACCTATTTTGTTTTCTCAACAAAACCTTTCAGCATACAGTTAGAAGACAATGAAATGAAGAGAAAAACACCTGCTTGCAAGATGGTACATCCCCTGAAGTCTTCCACGTGAAAAAGGAGAGTAAACTGTACCAAGGAGGATGTGGGAAAATAATGACAGAATGCAGGAAGTAACATAGCTTTCTGCCAAAGAAATATTTAATATTAGTAGGAATGGCAGCAGAGATCCTAAATACTCACAATCTACTTCATGGTGGTAACATCTGCATAAGGAGTGCAGGTATCTGTACCTGTCATTCTACTCCAATTTTAGAATAGATTACCATAGAATTCAAACAAGTCTTGGAACAAAATGATTCCAAGATCAATTCATGTTATACAGAAATCTCCAAAATGAGCAACAACTTAAAAACACTCAATGCTGAAAGAATGTTTCAAGAGGAAAGTGTGAATTTTTGAAGAAGACAGCTCCAGTCAACTCTAATAACAAAGGTCTGTCAAATTACACATCTTTTATACAGTAATCAATATTTTAATAACCTTCATATCAACAGAAATAATAGGAAAGAAAGTTTTATGTAGAGTAAGGTGAATACGTTGTTTTGCAAAGTTAACACTAAGGACTTTTATTTGGTCTGGCTTTACAATGAAATTAAGCGCCTGTGTGATTGACTGATTGACTCTGGGTAGTAGCCACTGGGTTTTTACTCATTTGAGTACCTTGCACCCTACTGCACAGGCTGGTCACTTCAGGTTTGAGTATTTGATGGAGTTCATATCAGAAAAAATTATTGCAAATTAATTGAAGGAAGTAGTCTCAGAATAAAAGCCTCAGACTTGGTCTGCAACATTGCATGAAAAGAAAGGAAGAAATACATCCATTAATGTGCCTGCTCTGCAAATAGAGGAAACTCAAAGTCTTCTTTAGATCTTCTAGTATTGAAAGAAATTTAAGCTATATTGGAATAAAATGAATGTTGCTATGATTGACATTATTACATTTATACACGCAGTTACTGTGTTTGGCTAAGAACAAGAAAAGACAGAGTTATAAACCTGTTTTTTGAATACGGGTTAACTACATGCTCATTATATGTTCCTCTGAAATAATTCTGTCATTTTGAACCTGTCCAGATTAGCGCAGAATTTTTATATGATTATAGAATGTGAAAGTGAAAGAGATAACACACATTAGATTTGCTATATTTTTGTCTCCCGTGACTCTGCTGATAGCTGCAAAAGCATTCACCTCCTGAAGTATTCATCAGGAGACTGTTGGGGCTGCCTTAACTTGCACTAAAATTACCAAAAGGTAAATTTGGATACAAGGGTTAATATTACCCGGTGCAAACTCCGTGACTCACCAGGGCCTAAAGGACTCTTGTCTGTTTGGGGAGGCTTATGCTCTTTTCTGCCAAGAAACATGCAAGTAAGTACCCTTTTAGAGGGCATTTAATGCTTGCTGAATAAACATTATAGATATGCTTTTGAAACAGGTATCATGAATATTAACAGGCATGTATAAAGTTTACTAAGTAGCTCAAAATCAGTAATTCATGCCCAGGATTAAATATTACATAACAGCTTATTTAAATTTATTAATTTAGCTGCATACATAATGCAAATTCTCATTTCTACTCTCTTTGAAATGTATAGCTTCAAAAGCTGGCTTTTAGCTGGACATGAAACATGGACAATTGTAAACATTTTTAAAACTAAAAAGTAACAGCTGACTTTTACAAAGTTGCAGGAATATTTCTAACTGGCGTAGAGAGAGGTCTGCACTAATATAAAGGTACAGCTACTGGACTAAGACAAACAAAGAAACAGTTGAGATATCTTCACACTCTTTTCCTTGGACATTCTCAGTTAAAAGACTTCCTTTTATTTTTTGTATACTTACTTTGAACTCCATGGGAGCGAACTATTTTCCATGTTTCCGAGGCTACCTCTTTGACATCCACTTGGTAGTGGTGAATGGGCACACCTCCATGGGAATCTGGCTTATTGAATGAAACCTTGGCAGTGGTTTGTGACAGCTCTAAAACTCGTACTCCGTATGGATTTGATGGCACATCTGAAAATGTACAAATGCAGTTTAAAAATCAGCAGCAACCAGATAGATCTAAGCATCTGATAATCTACCCACAAAAGTCTCCTTAGAGTCTTCAAGGGAGAAAAAAAGAATATTGAATATCGTTCAATAATATTTGTGTTAGACAAACAAGCTCTCTACTATAGAGCTGCAATAAAACCACATTCATTTCCTTGTATGATATATTACTGCAAAAACATTTTCCTTTTTTGCCTTTCTTTTATAATATGGGATTTTTAATAGCTAATTTCATCATAGTGAAATGTAAGAGATCAGTTTGTTGATCATATAATTATGTAATTTTAAATCAAATTTCACAAAAGAAACAGTTACAGCTAAATAGATCATTCAGACTCTAAATTCTTCTAAATAAGATTATGACAAAGAACCTTATAAATAATTTGGTCATTTTATGGAATTCTGAAACGCAGCTGAAAACATGAATCTCTTTCTTTTGTTGGAAGACTGGATTTCAAGCCACTAAGAAGATGTATTAATGGAAGGTTTCTTATCCTCAGTTTAAGAACTAATTCACAAAATAGGTTGAAAGAAACATTTTCTCTGAAATCAAAAGCAAGAGTACATCTTTGAAAGTAGAAAAGATCTATGAAAATAGAGCAGGTTTTCACAGGTGTTGAAATGCTACATATGAAACAAAAGCAAAAAATAACATTGGGGTCAGTACATCTTTCAAAATAGAAATCTTACATGATTTTTACAATTTATGATCAATCACATAGAAGTGAAAAGACTAGCTTTTCTAATTGTCCTACATTTTAAAGAGTTATAATCATAAAAAAATATACTGAAAATGTTAGGAAGAATTCTAATTCCATGGATAGAAAACCAGGGTTTTGAAACACCATTAGAAATTTATTTTCTGATCCATCTGAAAACGATTTGCATACCTGCTTCCAGATTTGACATTGCTTTTGTCTCCATGTTATAAAGGATACTTTTGTAAGGACATGCCAGAATTTAAGCCAAAACCTGCAATTTTGTTAGTGGTTAATGAACCATTTACATAAAATATTGTCTGTATTTGAAGGCTGTTCAGACAGTTGTGAATAAAAAAAAATCAATCTGAGCTTCAACCAGCATTGTTACTTGAATGAAAATGAGACAAAAATGTCTACAAAGTATTAAAGAAAAGATTTAATGATATATTCAGCCACAAATTCTCAGGAAAAGGACAGTGCCAAATTTGGTCTAAAGGGGCTGATTTGTATAACCTTTTAATTATATGAAACTTAAATTTTTTTGAGAAAAACATCTTTGTCATTTGTCAGATTTGAGTGTCATTTTGCAAATATCATAGCTCTTACAGCTGGCATTTCTGATTCCAGGTGTCCTGAAACCTCCAATACTTGGTGTTCATTGGTTAAAACCGGCATAGATTTATTAATATGGATGAAAAATTGTTATACCTTTAGGTAAAAGATATAACTATGTGAATTCACAACATTACAGATTTTAGTAAAACTCAAAGTCTTAGCTAGGTGGATTCAAACCCTTTCTTATTCCAGGAAACATTCATCAGGATATAGGATTTTGCAAGAAATTTTCACCTTTCTTAGAATGAGTTTAGATTCATGATCAGATAGAACATGACCAAACGTAACCAGTCTGCTATGAATTCATGAGAACACAGACCTGGGTTTTGGATCTGTTTCTAAATTGATCAAAAACTTGTGGGCTTTTAGAAAAAAGAAATTTTGTTCAAAAAACATGCAGACTGTTTTTTTCTGTGACCATGTAGAAGAAGAATGTGTGTGTTAAGTCAGCATTCACCCCAGAATCAAAAGAGGAGGATTAGAACCAACTTGTGATCGATCCCTTTCCTTCAGATTCTCATTACAGCTGAGAGAAATATTTTTTTTTCTTCTGCAATATAGTCATTAAGTACATAAGCACCTTTCTGTGTACAGAGGGTGAAAAATACAGAGTAAGAATCTCAGCAAAGCAATGCAGGACAGCCATACTGAAGCAGAATGACACCTGATGAGTCATGTGGATACCATCACTTGGGAAGATGATTATCAATATTCAGTAGTAAAGATGAATGCTCTTTGGATTTAATTGCAAGCTAAAAGCTGCTGTGGATACAGTATTAAAAATAGATTCTATAAACTCTTTTTCTCTTGTTAAAAGTTTTCAAAATAAACAAAAACATTTAGAGGATGAACAAATATCTAGTATCATTAATGCTATTTTAATGTTAGTTTTTGGATGATAGTTTAATAAGGCAAATCACTGGTGTGTCTGTCTGCACCAAAATGTTTGGTCAATGGTATGAAACAAAAATGTTTTATTTATATATCCACTCTGTTCTTGACTTTCCAAATATTAAGGAGACCTCTTCTCCTTGTGTGTTAATGCCTGTGTATGGTTAACTATAATAAGCGTGGCACAGGGAAGATGAAATCCTTCAGGAAGAACCTTGTGTTTGCTACTCCAGATTCAAGAATAATTTCTGCCAGAGGAAGATATGATTCCAGTTGATAATAAGCATGAAATGAAGCTCCTTTGAAAACCCAGTACGATATTTTGCATAACTAGCACAATGCAATATGTTTAGAACTCACTGAAGTGTAAAATACATTCACAATACTATTTTAAATATGCATCTCACATTCCAAGGCACCCACAGGTGCAGGTGAGTTTTATGCAGTTTTCAAAGTTGAACTATATCACTACTAAGGAAGAGAATGAATCACCTGAAGAAAATATAGCAGGAGACACATTCCTGGTGAAAACCAAAACCAAATACTAGTAATGCCATCAGGATATAATAAATACCTACTATCTCTTTCCAACTAAGAAAATCTGTAACTTTTTTCCCCAAAGAAGATCAATAACAGCATAATGAACTGAATCTAATTCTGTAGCTCTCTAATGAGTATGAATTTGATCATGCAAGGTATATAGCCTTCTGGTCCTGATCCAGATAAACATTCCCACATTTAAGCTGTCCCCTGCCAGCTGCAATTACTTGCAGCATTGCCATGATGTTAATGTTAGACTTGCAAGGCTTTTGGATCAATGTTTAGCAGAAGTGAAGAATAATTTGCAATGTTGTGTACTCTGAAGTCTGTGCCTGGAAGGATAGAGCTATGGATGTTTCTTCTTCTTTTTCCTTCTAAAATCAACCAGCAAAATGAATCTTAGAGAAGTTTAGCTACAGGCAGTGATCACCAATTCATATACTATCCCAGATATAAGTTGGAGGACTAAGTAGTAGAAAAAGGAAGGGATTTACTTTCTATGATTTAAAGATCACTTAATGATAGCAAATAGTCCAGAATACTTCCTTAGAAGTTCCACTGCTATCTTTTTTTGTCATCATACTGCTGTCAAAACAAGAGATAATTCATCACGAGTTCAGCCTTTAAAGACATAAAAAGACTCAAAAAGTGTCAGACATTTAGTCAACTTCATTTTCGTTCCACAGCATCTATTTCTCTGTTCAATATGTGACTCCATTCATGTATGATGTTAAAGAATTCAGTAAAATCAAAAACTATCCCCAAACAATAGGTGTAAAATTGCAGGTTATGTATTTTTCACTCAGCACGTAATGCTGGTTTGCACAAATGAACTTTGTGATATAATGGCCCAAGTTAAGTAGAATTGGTTTGGTTCCAAAAACAGTATCACAGTTGATAGAGAAGTACACACAGAATTATAGGTACATATTTGTCTCCACTGATGTGTAAAGTCCCCAACAATTATGACCAAACTTGTTCAATAAATGACCACTTTTTATCACTGGGTATTTTCTTTTCAAGCTATTTTTTTGATAGCTTTATGGAAGAAAATAACTCTCTCTCAGAGCTTAGCAGTCCTAGAATAAACAGAAGTGATGCTGTGAGTGTGGGTAGTGGGCTCAGAGATTGATCTTTCAGTTAGCTCTCGTCTTCTATCTCCTGTCAGTATGTTCCTACTGCAGTTCTCCAGCTTTTCCTCTCTCTGTACATCTGGCATATATATTGACTGAAAATAACTATGCCTAAATTCTGAATCTAAATAGCACCAGGACCTTGGCAACGAAAGAATGAGGCTGGGGCTCTAGACTTTTAGAATCAAAAATCTCTATGAAATAGCTTGTGCTTGTACAGCCTTAAAAGGGGAAAAAACCTCCAAACCAATATTAGATCTACATAGATTTCTTCTGCCAAATCTCTGAGAGTTCTGGAAAAATAAGGCCAGTTATTAAACAAGACCACAGCTAGCAAATAAATACATAAATAATAAATTAAGACACATGCACACAAAGCAAAACACTGCTGCCATGTTGGTAGTTTCATACCTATGCTAATTGAAAATATGTTGCTGTTTGGTTCATTTTTTTAATAAACATCCTTTAGCTGATGATGTTAAGATGTGAATGGCAAGTTTTAGATCAGCAAGTTAGATTTTAAGTCTGCCCATATTTTTGTGGGGACAAAAATATAAATTTCTCTTTCATTATACTATTCTCCAGGGAAAACTAAGTCCTGCTACTTTGATTTTCTTTCCCCTGTGTGGAAATGCAAATACTTGGTGAGAAAAGGAACAACATCCATCAGCTAGCAGCAAAGTGCCAGCATCAAACATACAGACTAGTAAATTTCTAAATTTGATTTTGTAGTCTTTGTCAGTTATCAAACAGCCTTTTCGTATTTTGAGCATGACTTTATTCCATAACACAGGCTACAGGATACATTTTCTGTGAAGCTCAATTATTGCCTTTCCCATGTCTTCATTTGCTTTTGTTTTCATTATTTCTCATCTTCACTGATTCAATAAAGTGGTGTAGGAGTTCTCAGTATCTAATGACATAATTGACTGTTTTTGTTTTTGTTTTTTAATTCCCTTTAATATTCCTGTAGAAAGGAAAAAGATAAATCATACAGCTATAGCAGATGTAGCATCTCTCATTTGCCCAGAGAAGCTGTGGATGCCCTGCCACTGGAAGCACTCAAGGCCAGATTAGGGCAGGATGTGCAGCACTCTGGTCTAATGAAAAGTGTTCCTGCCCACAGCAGGACTTTTAAACTCTATGCCATTCCAGAATACAAGAAAGAAGGCGAAAGGAAAGTCTAGGAAGAGTAAGGCTATGAGATGCTTAGAGATGACTCATAGTTTACTTTTTAGGGCTCTAGATTCAGCCCAGCTATATATCCAGCTACGCACAAAATCTATATTAATATTTAAAAAAAGAAAAACCTTAAAAATTCTCATGTAGCTCTGTGTCATAACATTTAAATTTACCATTTAAAGATATTAAATTACGTATTCCAATAGCATAGTCCTAAACTACTAATGGCCATGTGATTTTCTATTTACCTACAGAAAACATTTAAAATAATGATGCTGAGACCTCAACAAAGCAGAAGAATGCTTTTCTAGGTCATACTGGCTCCCTGCATAGTGGCATTTCACATAAACTATGGATAAACTAGATTTGGACAAATCTAGGAATATCTCTGCTCATCTCAGGCTCTGAGAGCCATTGGGACAACCTGTCAAGGTGACCTGGCTTGCCAAAATTTAAGCCTGACTTAGATTAAAACCAGAGTGGAACTAAAGCTCTAAAACACAAGTTGTGGCTGTGACATGAAGCAATTAATTTCCAGTGGCAAGAAGTGACTGTAGTTATTTTCACATTCTATATTTTACTCACATAACACTTTGAAAGCTCAGGTAATGAAAAAGGAGGTCACCCACGTGGTATTTTTAAGTGTTGATCACCACAAGTCAGGTCATGGGCATGTCTGATTAAGCTTTCAACAAAACTCTGAAGTTTCTATACAGGCCAGCACCTTCAAGAATGAAACTTCAAACATTCTACAGCTTTTCAGTTGTTTTGAAAGGAATTCAGGCTGATTCAGTAGCTATATAAAAGCTGAGTGAACAGTTATGGTTTTCCTGTCATACAAATACAGCTGCAAATTGCCTATCTGTTCTGAAAGAAATATTCCTTTTTTAACCATCAATAAGTCTAATTTCTTAAGGAAGGCAACAAGAATAAAGATAATGGAATTGTGACAGTATGATCACTTTCTAAGCAGCAGTAAATTAATAAAAAAATGGCAGTTTGATTCTGCTGAAATCCAGCAAAGCAGAAAATAGAACAAAACATGAAGGAGCAAGTAATTCCTGCAGAATTTAAAGAGAAAACAATTCAGTAAAATGATCATCATTTGTGATCAAATTTACCCTAGCAGCATACTTTACTTAATACTGACTCCCAGCTAGGAATTGTATTTATTTTTCCCTGACAGAGCCTTTGTAAAAGTATTTGACACTCCAGTATCTGTATTTACAATCAGAGCCAGAAGGCAATGCTGGCTTCATTGAAATGCATGAAATGATTTTGTGGGCTTTAATACAGAAAATATCAATCATTAGGCCTTCCTAATCAACCCGAGTGAAGCGACTGATGTAATAAAACTAGGGAGAAAGCTGTATTTGACATCTTACACCTGTAATTATTATCATGGTTTTATCCTCCATCTCCCTGATTATTTTCCATTTTTAGCTGTTGTCAGTTTAAGCGCAAAACTTGTAACAGTGAATTTTATGTTTGTGTTTTTATCCCAAAAACAAAGTCTATTTAGAGGTGTCTTGGGGTGACTTTATGATGCTGTATCCCCTATGATCTGCCCTATGCACACATGAGTTCTGTGCCTTTAAAGCTAGGTCCGGGCAGGGGGGGAGCCAGTGGAATTCCCTTGGTGACTGTGTTCAAAACACAGATATCTGTTCAAAAACACAGATAGCTTCCTTGCTCTCTCCCCAGCTCTCGGCTCTGCAGCAGGGCAGAGAGGTGCATTCCTTTGCTTTTTAGCTAGCTTCTCGTTCATTAGCTGAAGTAAATAGTTTTCCTGGGACTGTGGCTTCTTCTTTTTTTCCTGGAACTGTTCAGCTTTGCTCCAGTACAGAACAGCATCACCGGGACGCCCCACACTGCGGCTGGGAGGGAGCCACACCCCAGCTCCGGAGAGAGCAGAGCCACACCCACAGAAAGGATTCTCAATCTACCAGGTCTTCTCCCAGTGAGAGGTTTTATTTTCTAACACTATTAATTCTCTCGTGCCTGCGAGCACCCTGCCTGTTAAATAAACAGCTTTTTTCTCATTTTCCTCCAAGAAATTTCTTTCCGAACCTGGTGGGGGAGGGGCTGCTGAAACCTGCTTTCTATTAGAGGATGTTCATTAGGACATTTCCTCCTAATTTGTCTCAAATCAAGACAAGCAGCAAGTGCTAAAAATATCAGTCTTTGAGGATCCTGAATTGTTGAAGTCCAGGAAAGTTGGAAAGTTTCTCCTGTTGTTCTGAGGGGTCCAAGACCCCTACGAGTACCCCAGGGGGAAACATCCTTTGATCTGTGTCTCTGGAAAAAACTTCCAACACTCCTGGACGAATTGAAAGTATGGAAAGTGTGACACAAATTGTAGTTTAGTTTATCACAAAGTGAAAATTTACAGTATAAGGTTTTGCAGTATATAGGTATATAGAAAGGCAACATGGAGACTTTTGGGCATTGTCCCTGGGTCCTTCCCTCTCCATGTTCCACTCTGAAGAAGGCACAGAATGATTGGTAGAATAGGTTTGAGGTAGAAGAACCATGTTAGAAAGATTTGGTAGTTATTGGTGCAAAAGGAAAAATAGTGTACACTGTGATTAGTTATTGGATGATAAGGTTTTAAAAACTTGCTGCACACAAGAATGAGCAGCTATTGTAGCTCTGAAACTACAGTGACAAGCCAGGCATGGCTTCATTGTGAAATTGATAAGAAAAATAATAAACAACCAAAGAAACTGAGCAAAAAGCTTTATCTCCGTCATTTCTGATATGGGACTCTGATAAAGAAGAAAAACCTCACATTTGGGGGTCAAAAGACCACACACTGAATATTATGCATTACACTACTGTAAGTGGTGCATAGTAAGTAGTGCATAGTAGTGCATAGTAACACCCCAAACCCAGTTTTTCCAGCCCTGTTCACTATCACTACTAAAAACTCTGCTTTTCTTTTATTCTATTTTCTGCATTTAATATCATTATATAGAATATCCAAATACAGCTCATGCTTCACAGGATCTCTTCCCATAATTCCACTTATCCTGATTTACCTTTTTTTGTTTATAACTACAATACATATTTTTTTAAGTGTTCATCAACTTTTCTGGAGAATTGGCTGAAAAAAAAGCAAAACATTGCAGAAGAAGAGAAAATTAATCTGGTTGAAAAACTGGCATCAGTAACATTTCTGATATAGTTGTATTAAAAAACCAAGGAAGTATTATAGCTTGTTTTTTTTTCCTTGCATTTCCAGGGGTCACCATGTGTGAATTTCCTGAAATAAAATGACAAAATATCATGTTCTTTTTCAATTAACTTTTCAATGTTAATGCTTTTTATTAAAATTGATTAATTAATAAATTATAAAAGAAGGGGATATATACATAGCTAAAATAATCATCATGTAGTATCATTCATTGTGATGAGATAATGTTCTGCAAATCTAAGAGAACAAAACAACATTCTGGAGAATATCTGTTGAAATGCTTTCCCAAGTGTATACATATTTATGAAAAAACAGCCCACAGTGACAACCACAATATTTTCTCATCATTTTCTCTCCTGAGAGGTAGACACCAGAGGCATGCATGTGGGGATTTCTTTCCTTTCCTATTATTTATGTTCATGGCTTCAAGAAAAGCTTTTTTTCTCAGCAGTCAAACATAGCTGTCAAAGGAAAGGAAGATCACACCACAGCTAACATCCCAAAAAAGTTGTAAAATGAAGGGTAATAGATCTTCTAAATGATGTAAAATTGTAGCTCATAGAAATCTGAACCCAACATTTTCCTATTTTAGAAGCTCAGCACTTTTCATAGTTCTTCAATAACAAAAGAATATTATACTAGGAATGTGTGCTAGTATCCTATAGAGACGATGGAAAAAACTTTCAAAACTGTGTACAAATTCCAAGAAGACTGTTAATAAATAATAGGGTTTTATAATTCCTGAGACATCAAAAGAAAATAATTGCCCTATGGAGCAAAACTACACAAATAATGGCAGCAGACCAGGACAGAGAGAGGTTCCCTGTGACTGGATGTGCATGCTTCAGAAATGCTCCCCCAAAAGTCTTCCTGGTAGGAGTTGAAAGTGTTTATTTCCTTACTTAAAAAAAAAAAGAAAAAAAAGAGAGAGAGAGAGAGAGAGAGAGAAGAAAAAAGAAACTAGACCAAAACTTGCAACTAAAACATTCAGAATCACTTGGAATATATGTGTCCTAATGAAAAAAAAAATTAGATATAGACATAATTATTTCTACCAGTCCCTTCAGTGGGTCAGCCAGTCTGGCAGTACAGGACAACCTGGAGGTTACATGCTAAAAATGGTCCATAAGAACACATCTCAAGTATGTATGGCTCTCAGCATGGCTGTACCTTTAGTGCTGTCAACTGCATTATAACTCCAGAAACGTCATTAAAGTTGGCACAGTTTGCACCATCCGAGTACAGAGATAGAAATGTTTGGATACCTCCAAACTGAACAAGCATTAGTCCATTCCACAAGAAACTATAATTGAAAGCACTGCTAAGAAACTCTCATTTGGTCTCAGTCAATAGTTACTTCTGCCAAAGAACAAACATACAGTCAGATTTTTCTAATTGCCTAAACAACAACAGAAGGACAAAAAAAAGTCAGACATTCTGTAACAATAGAGTGTAGAATATCTCAGGGCTTAAATTATTTCAATCTAGCACTCCAGCTCAAATTCTATTTTTAAATAACTGAAAGTGCAAATGAAGATAGAAATTCTTTGCTGCAGTATTTCAGTCATTTGTCATTGATGGTTTGTCAAGAAAATACAAGGGAGAAAAAGGAAAAAAAAAGAATTTCCTAATTCCTTCTTACTTTTACTGCCTGCAAACCATATGTCTCTGCTGAAGTAATAAAAATACCTTGTTATGAATGTAGGATATAGTAAGAGCAAAGGAAAAAAGGTTAGACTAATTTTTTTCAAGCTTCAGAAGGCCTTAAATTAAATCAAAAGAAGATTCATATTCTGAGGGAATTGGTTTATTTTACTTTATATTGCAGCTCAGCTCTCAGACAATTAAATTATCTGCAAACAGTCCATGGAATAAAATAAACAGAGATAGTGTGTCTGAACTTAATGTTGATTAAAGTAGGAAAAATATTTAAAGAAAAGGAAACAAAATCTTAACTTACCAGCTTGACCAAGTGTATATTCCTGATATCTTGTTCCTATTCTGTTTGTGGCTGTACAATTATACCGTCCAAAATCACTGTCAGATGTGGGAGCAATCTTTAAAATGAATACACTCTGTAAATATTAGTTGCTAATTAAATATTATTTTTTTAAAAAAAATCAGAAATTCAAGTATGTTCTTCTTAAACAATATGCAGATGAGTTCTTACTTCAACATATCTAATATATTCTCCAAATATAGACCTAAATAACCTTTTTTCATGTTTAACTCTCCCTTCTCAACTTCAAATTACGAAATAGTGACTTTGTTCATCTTTGTAATTTCACCCTTAAACAACAAGAAAAACCCCTAATAAACTCTTCGTAGAAACCAAGCACTTACTAGGTAGTAACTTTAATTTTAAGTCTGAGCTTGATAATCAAATTTTACATCTATTTAGGGATTTTTTTTACTTCCAAGAAATGCAAATTATATTTCTGTTGGGTGCAGCTGGAAAACTGAGCACAAGCCACATAAATAAGGTTTATTTTCTAACTACTCATAAGAAATGTGTAGATAAATCAGTTCATATATAGTTTGTTGTTTTTGTTCCTTTTTTAAGAGTGTTACTTATTCAATTGCAGGTCTTAGCCTTAAATACACTCTACTGTACTCGCAGTGCTGCCTAACCAAAGACAAAATTATGTTCTGCCACCATGCTGATTTCCATTTTAAGCCTTACCTCTAGAATCAGCTTTCTTCCTGTACTGTAGGTCTTCAAATGAGTTGTATTTTTTACAGGCAAAACTAATTTTCCTCTTTTCCACTGAACTGAGGCAGATGGATTTGCTAGCACTTCACAGCTTATATTGATGGGATTGCCCTCCCAAGAGTAATACATGGTTTGATTCGACACGAATGTTGGAGCATCTGGAAAAAGGAAGCAATTCACAAGTTTTTAAACCAGTTTAGTAAAACAAGTTGTATACCCATATCCAGGCTTTCATGTTCACTGAGAAATTCCAACTGATTGTTGTGTCAGCTTATTATGGAACATGGAAGTATTACTATTCAGCCTTGAGATTGTTGGGCTTTTATCTTGGTAGGTTTCTCCTCTCCTGAAACTGTTTCAGCTGAACGTAACAGGAAAGAGAATACCTGTTATATTTAACATTAGGCAATATCAAGCCCTTGAAAGACACTCTCTCAGAAATAAAGAAGAGCATTTCCTCTTGATAACGACAAATTCTTCAGCTAGAATGCTATGAAAAATGTGAGGTGGCCTAAAAAACATATATTGTCAGTTCATGTGCTGATTTTATAATATCTTCTTTTGTTATGGAGAAATTACATTCACTCAAATTTTCTTGTGCTATGGCTTCACCCATTTCTCACTGTAACTTTATTATACTTCATGAAATCTTTCTAAAGAGAGATGTTTATTTCTAGAAATAAACCTTTAAAAAGTAGTAAAAGAATACAAAAAATGTTACAATGTGTTCTACCTACTGCAGAAAGTATTATAGTACACTATTTAGGACAACCTTCGTATCAGTTCCTTAAGAAATAATCAAGCTTCAGACACAGAAAAGATTGTGTGTTTTTCTTACAAACCTGACTGTAAATGGCTGCATTAAACATATACCAAACACTGAGTCTGACACAGAGGAAATTGCTGGTTTGCAAACTTACTCTGATCTTCAGACCACTTAGTGCTACTAAGTGACAAGACCTATATCTTCTATTCACTATTTCTCTGGAGAGCAGGAAGTTAGTGACCTCTATAAAATGAGAGGGAGTAGCCTTTTCCCTCCTCTTCTCATGTCTTGGGTGAATTTTTTTTTTCTATAAAATATTGTTTTGTATTTTTTTCTAATTTAATTGTTATTGTCTTTTAAGAGTATTAAAAAAAATACTCTTTATTCAAGGAAACTCCCTTAGTGATTTAATTCCAAAAGAGAATTTATTAGTTACATCTGTTATTGGTATATCTTTTTAATATCTAAGATATACATTTTTGTTTTGATAAATAGCTACTAAATGTTTCCAGATGTATCTCTAGAAAATCTATTCAACTCTTCTCACATACAGCTTAATTTTAGGCACGAGAATTCCTAATAGGTCTGTAAGAGACCAGCACTGAGCATCCTTAAGTATGAAGTAAAATTTAGCTTCAGGAATGGTTAAAAACAACTGGGTTTTTTTTCTTTTTTTGTCTTTTTCCTGAAGTGCACATTTTCAACTTCTTTCTCTGTTTGCCTCTGTCCAAAAGAATAACTTTTTGATGACATATGCTGTTGCTGCATTTAGGCATACAGGCTTTGAGCAAAAAGAACTGTTATCAATAGAAGTTTTAAAGCACAGATCAAAGCTGCTACATTGCTCAAGGCCAGCAGTATCTCCTTTAATAACTGTTCAGCCCTTATTTTTGTAGAAAAACAAGCATTTTCATCTAAATAAGTAAAGCTTGCCTGGCTATGAATTTATTTACCAGACACAGGAGCTCATCTTTCTGCTCCAAATGTTTGAATAATTTTAGTGATCTTGATTTTCACAGACCTTTAAATGCCCCATATTCCATCAGCTAAACAGTTTAATGCAAAGAACAGACTATCAAAGAGTCTTCGGAGTGTGACATCTCTCGCTAGTGGAGAATATGAAGAATAACACAAACTGCATAACTGTGTTTTATGGTTAGCTATGGTCAAGAATCTCAGAATACAAAGGGTCAGAACCTTGACTTTTCCTCTGGAAATGAAGTTCATGGTGGGAACCAGTTGCAGGAAAGCTGTATGACCTTATTTCTGCATGTTCAATAGATGGATCAACCGCATGCTCAACAAATAGATCGGAAATCTCTTTAGAGTCTTCAAGAGGTTCCAAATGTGGTTATTTCCCAAATTTTATATAAGCACTGTCTTCCAATACGCAATTTCTCACATTAAGTTCACTCCATTTATGAACACTGTCATGAATGTTGAAGATTAAAACAAACTTCCTTCCTAGATAACATTATGTGGTTTGATGCTCTCTGTTTATTTCAATACACACATGGCAAACTCATATCATATTTTAAGACTTACAAGTGAAAAAGTAGTGTAACCTTCTATACTGCAGATAAAAGCATTTAAGAGAACAGGAACTTCTAGTTAAGACTTCTCTCTCTTCTAAAGGTAGATTTTGTATGCCCATAGTATCTATTTGTTTATATTTTAAAAGAATAGGTGAGTTATGGACTGCCATCTATACAAAACTACAGGTACTAACAGTCATAAACACAAAAAAACCCAAACAGGACTAAAACTCCGTCAAATGAAGATATATCCCCCAAAAAACAACTCACAGTTGTAAAGCATTCCCCTCAAAAATGGAAAAATGGCTTTGCAACCACTTCCCCAGCAGTCAAGAACTCCAATATGCCAAGAAAAAGAGGATGGTGCTAATGACTTGATTCACAGAAATTATTTTAAGACAGATGATTTTTGATTTCCTTGTCAGGAACAGATTAGGATGCCTGGAGTGATGATTTACAAAAAGAATATAATTCTGGAAATAATTTTCTTTTTATGGTGCAAATAAAGGAGAGTTTATATTTCTTGTACAACTAAAAAATTGAGTTGGAATAGTTGTAAAGGAATAATTTGTTTATAAAGAGAACTTGTTTTTTCCTGTATGTGCTTCATCACTAACTGCAGTTTATTATGCTTAAATGGTTACAGAATTAGCAATTATCAAACATAAACACACATTATGTTTAATATAAAATAAAGCACAAAAAATAACAAACCTTAAAGCCAAGGTTTTGAAAACATAAGGCTGACTATTTTAGATGTCTACAAAACCTGATCCCACCATTTTTATAAAATGACTAACAAACAAATTACATTAATAACCCGAATACTTATCAAAAACTTCTTTTAATTGAAAATGAAGTAAAACAAAGTAGAAATGAGAAGGTGGTCCTTCTCATAGGTTTACATATGTTAAGGATCTTTAAATGCAATATATGTGCTGTTTAAAAAATAAATGATTCAGTGGAAATCAGTTAGAAAATTAGAACCATTGTGCTCTGCTTAGCTTCTATGTAACAGAGAATTAATTTACACCTGACAAAATTCAACGCAGGGTGCAAATGAACTGTTCCTTTTAAGCTTTTTTAGATAAAGTACTACCAGCTAAGATGACATACTAGAGTTCTAAATGGGTAAGTAGAAATAGGAGCTTGAATACACTCCATTAAAAAAAAAAAAAAAAAAAAAACCAACAAATCAACCCTGATGGTATTTCTTATATCTGAACTTTTAGCACTTTACTGAAAACAAAACAAATAAAACCCCCCAAAACTGAAAAAAAGGTAGAAAAGCTACCACTGATATTATTTAATAAATGCACACAATATCACAGAGTAGCTCAGGTTGGAAAGAATCTTAAAGATCACCCAGCTCCAATCCCCTGCCATGGGCAAGGACACGTCCCACCAGACCAGGTTTCTCAAAGCCCCATCCAGCCTGGCCTTGAACACTTCCAGGGATGGAGCAGCCACAGCTTCTCTGGGAAACCTCTTCTAGTGTCTCATCACCATCACATTTAAAAAAAAAAATTCTTCCTAAAATCTAATTTCTAATAACTCTCAGTTTAAAACCATTGTCCTTGTGCTGCCACTACAGGTAAAAAGTCTCTCTTTCTTAAAAGCCCTCCTTGCACACTGAAAGGCTGCAAAAGTCTCCTCGGAGCCTTCTCCTCTCCAGGCTTATCAACTTCAACTCTCTCGGGCTATCTCCACAGCTGAGCTGCTCCAGCCCTCTGGTCATCTTCATGGCCCTCACCTGGACCTGCTCCAGCAGCTCCATGTCTTTCTTGTATTTGGGGTCCCAGGGCTGGATGCAGCACTTCAGGTGGAGGTCTCACAAAAGGTGAGTAGAGAGGTAGAATCACTTCTCTCAACCTGCTGGCCGTGGGGCTTTGGATGCAGCCCAGGATGTGACAAAGTTCATAAGGTTTTAAGGTTCAACTATGAAAGATCGAGTATTATTTTGGAGAGATGAGGCAATCCAAATGAAAAAGATGCCTTGAAGAACAAAGACTATTATCACAAAGATACAAAACTAAACAAAACTATTCTATGGGTGTATGATTCTGTAAGAAATTATAAATTTCGGATGGCATTTTAGAGTGATGTTATAGCACCAGCAACAGCTAAACTAAAGCTGTTCATTTTCCCAAACAAGAAAGAAATTGACAGGTTGGCACTCCAATTAGAATGAGTTCTGGATAACCTGTGTAAGATTATTGAAGAGAAGCAAATTCTGACCTGAAAGCTGTCTCTAGCATTTAGATATCCTTGTTAGTTATAATGTCCAGGAACAGTGATTCAAGAACAGACTAATACATCACCTGCCTTGTCCAGAAGGTAATTAAATTAAGGATGACGAAGATCCAGCTCTGGTGTATGTTTGGTGTCATACACAAAATTAGATATAGCAAATTACCTGATTCAGTACATGTGTCCAGACAACTATAATGGAAAACTGGTGTGCAGAATCAGGTTTGCACTTCTTAATTTAAGAACATAGGTTTTACAACTTTTGGCTATTTGTTCCCCGGGGAACATACAATAAAAATATGTGACAGATTGTCAGGTCTAAGATGCTGGGACATTTCCTGCAGTACATTATTGGAAGCCTCTCTCTAAGATGATTAATGCTGGCATAAGTCTCCCATCATCAAGGACTTTAATAAACCACATCCTCTGGCAAATCTAGTACTGTCCTTTCCACCGATCCTGTAAAAGTGCCTCAAATTTTTGTAACTCTGCCACAATTTAGTTAACAGCCATCTATCTTTCTCTTGTACTTTCTCCCTCATACCTTTTTCAATAGTTAATATTTTAAAATGCATAGCTCTTCCTTGGATATAAAGTAGAAGAACCTTCACAGGCAAGTACAATAACTGTCACATATTCATTTGCAAGAAGAAATAATATAGAAAGACTTCAAAAATGTGGTTAGGTGACAATATTTTGATATATAATCATCCTTAAAAGGAAGACAGGAATTGGTAACTGCAGAATTACTAACTTTCACTTTACTACTACTATCACAATCATGTGGCTGTAAGGAAAAACATCCAAGACCTGCATAGGAAGTTACCAAATAGAAAAGCAAATGAAACTCACCATATATTGGTTTTAAATTGCCATGATTATTAGCTAAAACCAGAGGGATCTTTTTTCTGGAATCCACCCCATGTTTTCAAAAGTTTTGAGTGGTACATGTTTCTTTCACAGCAAGTGCAGAAAATCTGTAAGATTTCCTTTCCCCTGTCCCATTCTCTTGCTTCCTCTCAAAATTCATTATAATATGACATTGATATTCAATAGTATGATGGAGTATCGACTGATTCTACATTTAATGATGAGTAAGAGCCCCCTCCTACTAGCAAACAGTACTAATTCCTGAAAACCTTGGTTAGGATATTATTTTTAATATTCAAACACCATACCAATTGCTCCATTTCCATAAGATACTTTTTGCTAGATGCAAAGCATGTTTGTAATTGCTCATTAAATAATGGTGGGCAATGAATGGTTCAGGTGCTTGGTGCTGCCAGAGTTGCAGAAATTCAATGTACCTTTTTTTCTTTGAATTTCACTTGACATTAAGGAATTGTATTTGTTTTTACTTTAAAAAAAAATCAAACACAATAGCCAAACTAAAGCCGCAAGACATTTTCATTTCACAGAAATGTCTGCTTTGAATTATCTCTATAAAATTACCTAAATTAGTTTAAATTAGGAGAAAAAATTATAAAGAAAACATAGCTAGGTAAAATAAGCTGAGTCTGCCACTAGTGATGTATAAAATCAATTGTTTGCATATGTTGATCAATCATTTTGTATGCCTGTAAATCACCAAAATTGGCCATCAGATCTAGGACAGGAAGATTCCCCCTACAGATCTATCACACTTGCAGCAATTTTCATTTTAGTAATAAAATCATCAAGTGCTGCCAATAGTTAACACATTACTCTTAAAGGTGCCAATCTGTACCAAATTTTCAATTGGATATATTTTTAATTGTTACATGTATTCCAGGACAGAATTACTGGAATACTTTAGTATGGCCTGACTTCGCCATCAAATATTAGATAACATAATTCTCTTATAAGCAGAAGTGAAAAACTGGAATCCTTTTCTCAAACCAAGATCCTAATCCCATATTTCTTCTTGTCCTACGTGTCACATTTTCAGAACAAAATCCAGTCTTTACCTTCCATATTTTCCTACCTGTCACCCTGACCTCCACAACATGCCTCCTTATTGATACCATCCCTCCATTCCCTAATGTCTCTATGTCTCTCTCTCATATATTCCTAAATCATAATAGTTGCTGTATGGAACAAGAACTCTAAGCCTTTTCATCTCTTTACTTAATCTCTTTGTGCAGTGATGTCCAGAAAGCAACAAATAAAATATCTAAAAACTCGTTTTGTTCAAGTTTCAAATTTTCAGCACCACACTTATCACATCACCTGATTATTTTCTTCATTATACTCGGATGACTTGATTCTGCCTTGATGGATCTATCTTGGAGGTATAAAAAGGGAAAAGGCCATGATGCCTTTTTTTAATTCACAGGTTATCACTGTGTAATATAAATTACATTTTGTATAATATGAAAATACTTGTCAAACCATTTAAAATTTATCAAATTAATTATCAATGTGAATATTTAACATTTTTAGCCTGTAAGACCAACTCACAAAGGAGAACCATCCTCAAGGAAGCATCAGAAAATTCTTCCTTGTTTTCTTCCTTTTGTTTCTACCTGTACTTTTCACAATTGCATATGTGAAAATTTATGACAGTAAGAAAAGATGTTGAGGCATATTATACCTATTAACAACTAAATTATTAGAAGTGAAACAAAATAAAACCCAGATTAGTTTATTCATTCAAATTTGTGTTCTTCTATTAAGAGAAAAGTAGCTAACTTGTTATTAAAAATCTACTCTAAATTATATCAAGTTAATTGCAAGGTTAACCCAAACATGTAGTAGAGAACTCTCTTCAGAAAAACACATGAGAAATTTCTAATATGAATATCATGTTTAACAAGTCATTAACACATATTTAAGTAAATTTTTTTTTAACAGAATTTTTGTTTCAAAGTATTTTTACAGGCTTTTGGGCTAAATGATAGATTTATTATATAGTTGAATAATTTCTCCATTTGACCATGCTGTTGTAACATCAAACAAAGACAATGGATGCATTCATCACTGCTATGGATGAGTTGAACTATGAAACTATTGAACTATGAACTATTAACTATTTCCTGTACTATGGAAAGTTCAGTGAAATGGTTTTGGAAAGTGACTTTATGTGATAAACCTCATCATTTTAATAGAATACAACTTTCTTATCCCCTTGAAGTCACTGCAATGCCCTACTAAACTTCCTTCTGTGCAAGTGCACAAGGTAGTCAAATGGTAAGTCTTACAAGTGGCATTCATAATGTGTCAAAATTACCACACTTCTTTCGTGATGTTAAAGATTGACCTTTTCCATCTTTGCTTTCTCATTTTAACCTATAAATTTGACAGGAAGAAATGTAACTAAAGCCAATAGACTTTTATTAGAAAAGATAGATTTTTTCCTATAGTATTTCAGTATTTTATTTCTCTTGAT
Organism: Vireo altiloquus; assembly: GCA_013396875.1. Classification (NCBI taxonomy): domain Eukaryota; kingdom Metazoa; phylum Chordata; class Aves; order Passeriformes; family Vireonidae; genus Vireo; species Vireo altiloquus. The sequence goes on from VZRF01011814.1 coordinate 126,580, forward strand.
TATTTTTCCTGTAATTTAATTCTTTCCTAGGCCATATGTGTATTTATTAGTTTTGTGTTCTGGCTGTAATGACAATATAGAACTGGGCCCTCATTACTAATGGATGAAGGAAGGGTGTAAAGAAGACAAAGCCACTGTTTTTTCAGTGGTGTCTAGTGACAGGAAAGAGGCAATGCCTTCCAGTTTCAGCCATTCTGTGATTCTGTGCGCAGTGATGAGATGTTGTCACACTGGTTTCTGTTAAAAGATACAGGATCCAAACAAATCCAAAGCATGAACTGCTTGAATTTATTATGATTTATGATAGCAGTAGGCAGCTGAAACTTCCGTGACATTTATCCCAACATCTTTCCCAGAGAAGCTGTGGATGACCCAGCCATGGAAGTGTTCAAGGCTTGTTTGGAGGGGCTCTGAGCAACCTGATCTAGTGGAAGTTGTCCTTGCACATCACAGGAGATGTTGTAACTGGATGACTTTTAAGATCCCTTCCAAACCAAACCATTCTATGATAACATTTCTGACATCCTGTACACAGTAGTAGCATTTTCACCAATTGAAAACCTTTCCTGCTTGAAGGTAAATACAATTTGTAGCTCAATCTGTTGAACCCACTCTTAAGTAATGTTGTTATATATTTTTTGCAAAGATATAAAATTAAATTGCATGAGTCAAAAGCATCCCCCTCAAATGCAGTGCAATACAGCTAACACACAACAAAGCAAAAGAATAATCAATTCAGGAAACCAAGTTCAATACTGCAACAGTAATGAGGTTGGTTTCAAATTGTGGCAAGGAAAAAAAACAATTACAAAGGAAGAAAAGACTGCTATTGATAAGCAAGTACAATGCAAATACTGCTCAGTTTTCTTTACTGATAAAGACTATATTGCACATGCTGCATGATTATTTTTATTTTTACCCCTCAAAGTTGGTACTTAAATAATAAGGAATGAAACTTATCCATGCAAAAATCATGTTTGGATGAAAAGCAGTATTAAGAAAATTTTATATTTCTGCACGGCACTACAAATTATTTAAATGCATTTTTTTATAAATTGCTTTTGAAGAAATCATTTTTATCAACTACTCACATGGCTTATCTCATAAATAAGTATACCATGTTACTCAATGCAATATATTAGTCAGAGATGATTCTAACTCAAAACACTACTCTTTTGAGTACTGTGAGGAAATTGGCTCTTTTGGACCACCCAGCATATCTAATAGCTGCAGTATCAGTATTGAAATTGAGAGTTTTAACTAAAATAGTGATGTGAAAACTGGTAAATCCAGCTAAAAAGGTCTCTTATTCAGGATGCTTCCTGGATAGTGCATGGGAAAACAGAGAATTTTCCACAGGACGTAGCTTAATGGCTTTTTTCTGGTAAAAGGAGTATTGTCCAAAGGAATCTGCACCTGGTGAGAAAGAGCAGTCAGAAACAGTAGCATCTTACATAATGTGTGCACCTGGGAGTACAAAATTAAGTGAGGGCTATGAAAACTTCTGACTGAACAAAACAAAGGGAAAACTGTAAAGGCACATAGAGAGTCTTTCGAGGATCATAAATGTTGTTGATTACTGGCTTTTTTAAAGCTTTTCAACTTAGTAATATTGTCAGGGCACCCTAACTAAGAATAACATTGTGGTGAAAGATGATCCAGCACATTGAACATGTCAAAATTAAGATTTTTCTTTTTCTAATGCTAATCATACAGTGAAAAATTTCTGAAACTCAAGAGCTATTGTGTTCTCTCATCACAATTTTTCCTTTGGTCAGGTCTGTATTATGCTTTTAAAGACAAAAAAATACTATATAGAAATGTAAACATCTGTATAGGAAAACTAACATTGAGAGACGTGATATTGTATGTAAAATCAAGTAATAATTCACTAAGGTTTATATATTTAACTTCTTCAGGCTCTCTTGAAAATCTCTTCTTAGTATATGGCCTGCTTTATCTTATTTTTTTGTGTTTATCAAATGTTTTTTATTTAAAAAAACCCAGTCATTTCTCTGTCTATGATAAGTATGTAGATAATAACTATAGACACATCTTAATACCATAAACACATATCATATATTCCACCACATAAGAACTTTTCAATTGATTACTTATTATTACTATCATCCAATACACACTAGGCTTCATTTTTAAAAACAAATTTTGCAGTTAATGAAATCCATTAATAAATATTTGAAAATGGTATTTTACATTGCTATAATTTTGATTTGTCTTTCAAACTTTATATAAGGAAAATTAAACACAACTAAACACAAAGATTACTTTGTAGGAAGAAATCCTTAAAAATGCCCCCAGGTTCCCTACAATTCATGTTTGCTCAGCATTTCCTTCAGATAAAAGTGAGGTTTAACTGTGTCCAGTTGGTATCAAACCTGATAATCTCTTCCTTTCCTGGAGAACTGCTCTTATCGACACGAGCAACCCCAACAGAGAAGAAGGATAAAGCATGGAAATTCTGTGCAATCCTACTGTCAGTTTAAATCTCTGACAGGGGTCAGTAAGTAAAAGGATGAGACAGTGACACCAGAGAACTCTGTGCCTTCATTAGGCCTGTTTGACTGAGCTGGCATTTAAGGATGTGATGGAAGCAGTTTCCTCTCCTGGCTATACAAAGTGTCAAATACAATTAAACATAAAGAAAAATGCTGTAGTTTTGTTACTAACTTACAGAGAGGCACAGATGCATTGTTTACTTCCATCTAGAAACTGGAGAACAATATCAAGAATTAAGTCCTGCTTATCTATTTATATTTTAATTTTAAAATAGTTATTGGGGGTTTATATGAGAATAGTATTAAAAATAATTAGAATTTATGTTAAAATTACTGCAAGAGTGAGCCACAATTGAATAAATTCTTCTCAAAACTTGTTTGGAAGAGAACAAAACCAAACTAATGGAAGAGAAAAATTAAAACATTTTGAAGAGTTTTATGTAATTTTTTAAATGAATGTTTGGGAAATAAAATCTAAAAGCCCTGATAGCAATGTTAGTAGCTTCAATGAATATGCTGAAGAAATGCCACTTGGAAAATACTACAAGGGGAATCAAATCTATTTGATGCTGACTTCACAGAATCTCCTCATTTTTAGTAGTTTGCTACAAAAATACAAAGTAGCTGTTTAGGTTTTGAACCTGAACCTTTTGCTGACATTCTCTAGCCTGCAACTTAAGAAGTGCCATAACTGGGGTGACAGAAAACCATGACACTGCTTCCCAAAGGAAGGTACATAAAGGGGAGCTGGGGAAAGGACTGTCAGCGCTTAGGAGAACCCAGCATTGGATGGAAATGGGGGCAACGAGGTGCTGGAAGATTCTTTGAAGGAGCTTTTCTGCCACAGAAATTTCTGGCAGAGACCAGACTGATGCAAGACGAGGCTGGAAAGAGGCACTTCCTCCTGGGGACATCATTTTAAAGAACAGGAGAATTCTTCACCATTAAACACGTGTTTTCTTTTCTGGTCAAGACAAATAAGTGATATTTGAAGCTCATATACCAGTGCAAAGTTATTTGCAAAGCAAAGCAAAAAATTTCTCTGACTCATTAATCAGAATATGAGACAGACCCATATTGTATCACCCCAGAAATGCTTGCTTTGCATCATAAAACTCCTTGACTTAAAAGAATTGAGGAAAGTTGTATTTCTGTTATTCAAACAACACTTGTGCTAGCAAAAGAATATATTTGGGTTAAACCTTGCTATATCAGTAAAAGTATTTCAACTTAAAACCCTAGTTTTAGAAATATCATAATAAAAATCTTGTGTTATACATTAAAACTAATAATTAAAATGTGTGATTTTGCTGATGATAGAATACCATTTCTATGCTCTTTATAAATTGTGTTTCCTCAGAGGATTTTAGAACTGTAGAAAATTTTATGTTGTATCAAAACCTGTGTCTACCAAGGCATAAATTCATATTTCAGGTTATTCCATTTTCTCATACACCATATTTGATTGTTCCCACACACATTCAAAATTAATTCTGACATATCATAATAATTAGACTATGTTACTTCTAGATGCTTTCCACCTCTTCTAAAACTTTCACACTGAAAGGTGTCTTAGGTTATAATAATATATTGTATCAATGCAGGGGTTTTATTATGCCCTCTGGTATGAATTCTGTATTGCTAATGAATTCTTAAATTTCAATTTTCCATGTTTCATAACATGTGGTGCAACATATCTCTCTCTTCTGAATACAAAATATATGAATATATAATGTTAAAGCATAGCAGCAACACAACCATAATCAAACCATGTATTTGGTATCATTATGTGTGGAGTCAGCAGGATTTTAAAGAAACTTCACTTAATTTGCATTTTTATCTAGTTTTTTTTTTTCATTTACATACATATAAATAATTATGATTGCACTCATTAAAAAAAAAAGTAAATTAAGATTTATTTCTTAGGTCTTCTGGGTTGGCAAATCTCTCCATTACCAACACCTAAAAATTCTTTTGACCATTCCTCATTTTCCTTTCAGATTTATATTCTATGCCACAATGCATTCCCTCCCTGCCAAAAAGAACACACAACTGTACAGTGAAAGCACTTTCAGAACTCCTCAGGAAATCACTCTGTGGTCTGCAATCATTACTTTTATTTCTGTGTCACAGAATCCTATTCCAGCTTTTATCTTCCAAGTGGAAAGAGTTTTTCTTTTCAAAGACTCAGTTCATACAGGCTCACACAAACTCTATTGGAGATGTAAAATAATTGTATCTGGAAAATTTCTAGAAAAAGGAAACAAGAATCAAATAAAAAAGAAGGATGTTTATTTGCTTGTTTTCATTTTTTGAAGATCTTTGCTAGTGAATTTGAAGAACAGTTTGAGGAAGCAATTACCCAATGAATTTTTTGTATATTTCAGATTTATATCCTCTGATTGGCTTCTCAAGCATCAGACTCTTCTAAGCAAAAATAATCTCCTTTTCTCCTGGATAAAATGCAAGAGCTTGGAATAAAGACAATCTCTAAAAGAGACTGTTACAAACATGATAACTCCAGGAGGTGTGATAATAGTGCCTAGAGACCTTTTAAGGATTAGGAAATCAGAGGACTCAGAAACAAAAAAGAATTTTTGTTGAATCTTAGAAGGTTAAGCTCAAGACTGAGCTGCTGTTCAAATCAGCCCTTACTTTATCCCGCTGAATACTTTTCATTCCCAGCGGTCTCAGCTAGCCCAGAGATTTGAAGCTATTAAGCTTAGCCTTAAGTTAATAGATAATACCACTGGAATATGATTTCAGAAGAAATCCTGTCCTGCTTAAGTCACCAACACACCAACAACACTCTTGTTAACTTCAGAACAGACAGGATTTTTCCACACAATAATGAACTACAGGACATGCTTTCTTCATTTACTCAAGTTTAATCATGAATTACCATGAAAAAATGACCTTCCATTAAGAATGTACTTTTTTTTTTTTCTTTCAAAACAAATTTAAAAGAGAAAACAAAATATTAGAACTTACATTCAATATCAAGGTACATGCTCTTTTGGTGCCCACCAATTCTACTTGCCGCTTCACAGTCATATCTCCCTGAATCTGACAACTTCACATCTTTAATATGCAGTGACGATTTTCCATGCTGCCCTTTGACTTCTATGCGGCCATCTGGGCTCTGTTTATATTGATTCAGGAAAAAAGAAGGTTTTATATATTTATATATGTATATCAATGTAGAATTTATATATTAAACACTATTGATAAGAATGATTGAAAGCATCTCTTCACCTGTGGTGAAGTTATTACTGACAGATAAGCAACTTCTAAGTTTTCCAAATAAACTTTAAAAAAAAAGTAGAAAAACACGTTTTCTTTCTAGGCAGTATAATCAAAGGAATAAGTACATGCTTAAAGGAACATTGTCAAGGGAAACCACAAAATGTATCAAATTATGACTGCAATAGTGAACTGCATACTCAAAACTTCTTTATGATCTCACTCACTGTGTTATGATCCTGTGGTTAAGAAAAATGCATAAATACAACATTATATCTTAGATTACAGGCAGCATTATCTGTGGTCCTTGCAACCACAGCTGTGAAACTGAATAGAAGAAACGCCTAGACAACGAGTAAATCCCAGAAGCTCACAATTGTCAAAAAAACTTGAACCATAAATGCAACTAGAATTTCTGGATTTCAGTTCCTTTTCATTCCATAGAAATGGGCAAGGGAGAAAAATGAATGCTGCCTGCCAATTTTTTAGACTACAAAATTTATAAAAATCCATGTCCATAATGACTCTCTTTCCCCCCTCACTGTCCCATCCCACAAAATAATTTGAATTTAAAGGGTATACAAATATTAGGGAAAACTAAATAAAGTAATTTAAAGAAAAAGTCCTCTTTTTGATGCTTCAAACTTCACGAAGTATTATGCCTGAGAAAAAAAGTTATTTTCTTCTGCTCTTTACTTATAGAATCACACATACTTTGGGTTGGAAGGGATCTTAAAGCTCATTGCATTCCAACCACCCTGTCTGGGCAGGCACAGCCTCCACTAGATCAGGTTGCTCAGAGCCCCAGCCTGGCCTGGAACACTTCCAGGGATGGGACAGCCACAGCTTCTCTGGGCAGCCTTTGGGAAATTTGTTGTACTTTGTTGTCTCACTTCTTTTTTTTCTTTAATAGAAAAAACTCCAAAAGCAATTAAAAATATAGATATTAACCTACCTTCATTATAGTAAGGTGGAAAAGGGACGAAAACCCAGTAAACATATCACTGCATGACATCAGATTTGAAGCAGATTTTTATGTTCAATTCTATAATACACACACTCCTCAAGTTTACAGCATTTTACACTTAATACTCACCAAGTGGAGGTGATGTTTAAGTGGCTGAGCTTTTAACTCAAAACAATTGTTCCTTGACTTAATACAGGAAATGTGGACACAATTTAGACCTTAAAATAGTTGATGTAAAGCAGTCAAATGAAGCATGCTCTTTATCATGATTTCTACAGAAAGAAAAGTGTTCTGATCCTATGTCAGAATCCAAGCAGACTGAATTTTGTTTCCTGTAAAACGACTCAGCATAAGTACATAAATGAAAATTCTTGAATTCTAACACAGGAGCCGACATAAACCTCTTTGGACTGGTAAAAATTAGCAACTAAGAACACTTAGTTATTGTTTTAATACTGAAAATTCTATTTCCACAATATGCTTAAAAAAGGAAAATAAAAGTTTTGATGTTGCTAGTAAACATGTTACAGTAGAGAATGTCATGACTTTTGGAAGGAATTCTTGGGATAACGGAAATGTAATTTCTTTAAAATCAAACAATAAGTAGTTTTCTAATTTCCAATATACAAAGTACTTGTTTATATATGTAAAACAAGTACTTTCTATGACATAGTTAATAACAGTTATGAGTATTTTCTTCTTATTTTTTAAATATTAAGCATGTAATACCATGGTCAAACTATGTTATTCCTACCTAAAATGTACATACACTTCAGCAATTTAATTTCTGATTTTACCTTGATGACAAATATTTCCTAAGAAGTTACATTTAAAACTGTGAAAAACTAATGACAATGAATCATAGATACTATAGTAAATACTTTATTAGGGATTCATTAGTTCAATAGTAATCCCAAATACTTTAATTCACTAATATATTTCACTATAAGTAATTCCATATATCCCTACGCACATATAAGAGTACTAATAGATGTTATAAAACAAAATAATAATGAAAATAAGCATAAAGATCCTTAAATTAAATAGCTTTTATGGTAATTTGTCAATCTCATTTTAGCTTATCTAATTATTTTTCAATACCGATGGAAAAAGTACTCAGTATAATTTCCTATGTTCCCACATTCTCTTATTTGAATGTAGATGATGTAATGTATCTTAGATTTATAGGTAGGACAAAACTGTAGCTAATAAATACTCTGAGTGACAGGAGATTTTCACATATCATTTATTCTTATAATCAAGTATGTGGTAAGAAACATTGTAAGAGGGATTTACTAGGTTAAAAGTCCATAAAACAAATAAAACAACAATTGTAGGCAAGAAAATTTCACTAGAATTATCATAAAAATATGCACTTACAACAGATAATTTCTACTTTTTGAAAGTTCTTCTGTTAAAATTGCTTATTAAATCAAACAAAATTTCTAAAATCTGTTCTGCTTCATTGCTTATAATGCGTATTATACTGTGGATTCTTAATAAATATTTTAAGAAGTCCTGTTCCCTGAGTCTATTCTGCAGATGGAATGGTGTACAAATCCATCATTTATTTTTTTTTTACAAACATAGTGCAACACCTGATTAAAAATGATAGGCTGGCATTCCTGAAGACAGAAACTCACAAAAGAAAACAAGTTTAAATACAGACCAAGAAAATTCCATTAGCAAAAAAAGAAACAACTGACTAAATACATAAATGAAAGGAAAGGTTTTGATGCAGGCATCTCTATCTGTGACAGGATTCCCCAAATGTGCTGGAGATTACCACATGCAAATCAAAACCGCTACTTAGTATGGTGAAGTTTCACAAGGACTTCAAAAACAGTGGTGTAACTGTATTATATTCCTTTATGGTCTAAGTAAGATGAGATCTGGGTAAATAATTCAATGACAGGTTGTGATAACACAAAAAAGCACAATAACAGTGCAGTTGAGTATGGCAAAGAGCAATGAACAAACTGGGACAAAAATTGAATGTCCAGTGTTAACCTGAAACAAAAACTGAAGCCACACTATTTTTACATTTTCCTGTTCTTGTAAAGGACATTATTAAAATCAGGATATACTGACAAAGAAGAAGTTTCTAACCATTGGTAAAGCCTTTCTGGGGTTCATCTCTCTCCTTCTCTAATTATGGAGAACTATATTAGTACTGTGCCTGTCACCATAAAACACCAAAACAGGAAGAGACACATATGGGAACACTACACCTGCCCAGTAATCCTCAGGAGAAATCCCCACCAGGAAGCCTTTGGAGTGGCCAATGGGCCAAAACCAAAATATAGACATAACCTCTATAAATTCAAAAGTGACTCTCAAGCTTGAGAGCTGAGGCAGTAACTCTCAAGCTTGCCTGAAATAATAATGGATACCTACTAAATTGGGATAGTTTTTTTTTTTTCCTTTCAAATGTTATAGCTTGAGATACGTAGAACCTGTATTTTATTTTACTGCTTAATATTAATAAAGAGCATAAACGAGACAGAACAATCAGAGGAGTCTCTGTGGTCCAATACTCATGGTTTGTGCTCATTCACTGAACTACTCAGTATCTCCTATGGAGATGGACAATCAGTGAGGTCTCACAAGCATGAGGTTAAGACAGTTCCATACAGATTTACATATTCTTTAGAAAGAACAATTATGTTAACAGACACTTACACTCTTAGACATTGGAAGAATGACAAAGCCTTCCTTCAGAAGTTACATTTTCACATCATTTGAGAAATCATAATAAAATCTTAAGAAATAAAATATTTTTCATGGTTAATGTTAATTGGAGAATTTCATAGAAATCATAAATAAAAGTGGGGATTTTGAGGCTTTGGAAGTAGATTTTTTTTCTCTATAACTTCATCATCAGCATACAGCTAAAATACAAGTGAAAAATCTTCAGTAGAAACAGAAAAATATTTTACTTAGGTAAAGTCATTTTGTGACTTTATCCTCATAAAAAGCCCATTCTCTAAATTAGGAAACAGAAAAGCCCTTTTATTTTGAATACTGATAGCAATCTAGTTCTCTGCCTCTGGTAAGAAAACTTTTCTATAAGGATCTCCAAGTAAAACTATCCAAAATAACACCACGTAAAAAGTACCTTCTGGGAAATAACAAAAAGGTAAAAATTTTCTGCACTTGCAATATTCTTATGTAGTTAAACACAAATGACTCCTACGCTAATCAAAAAATGAGAGGTATTGCATAATTTGAAATTAGCAGTACAGGTGCTGTAAAAATAAATATATATTTTGGGTTTTGATAAAATTCTTGTCATACTATACTTGTTATTCTACTCCTTGACTTCCGTTACGCTCTTGCTTCCTGAATGCCTCACATAATTTGTAGTTCCACATGTGAATATTCCCAAAGGCCTGAGCAGCTGATGCTGATTTGACTGGTCTATGCACAGCTTCAAAGTCAAGAACCAGAGCTCCCAAGGCAGTAGCAGAACAATGATAACTCTGAATTTCAAGGGTTCCACATGCAGAGAGGACGGGGATGTGATGAGACAACAACACCCACAAGGAGACAACGACAGCTTCTGGAACAGAATAAATTATTCAGGGACCATGGAGTGTTCAATCTGCAAAATTCCACTGCCATTTTAGGAAAATCAGTGTAATTTTTCAGGAGGGGACAGTTAGCTGATTACCATGCTCAGAAATTTTCCTTTGTTTACTAACTGTAGAAAGCTGCACTTGGGCAGAGGTGGATGGTGTGGTTACTGGATGATTTTGATTTATCAGCCAATGCTCCAACTCCCACTGAGGAAATGTAGAACCAAAAGAGATGAAGTAGTAGGGCTGCCAAAACTTGCATTTTGAGTTGGCTGAAAACAAGAATGGAAGGTAAGAACAGTTGCAGGAAATGATGACTCATTTGTAGCTGGATTTTATTAATATTGCTTGGATGGTTAGAGCAGCTGACTTCCCTTCTAGAGATTACCATTTGGCTGTCAAATTCTCCTTCAACCCCTGAAGTCCAAGTGCAAGACTGCAAGCAAAAAAATCCCTTCATTAAAAATTTAGACAAGTTTAAATACCTTTATTTGTTTTTCTTCTAATGTTTAAAGCTTATCCATGAGCAAAGTGCCAGCACTGTAAACTGCTACAGGTCAGTTTTGCCTGTCATATTTACCAAATACATCTTCTGACATCTTGTGTGTTTTAGTATTATTTCAGATGATCCACAGAAAAGATGAAGAGGTAGTGGCTTAGAATTGAGACTCTTTTTCTTTTGTGAAACATGGAGTAGCATAGTAAAGAACAGTCACTGTAAGAACATGTAACTTGAGTAAAAGCTGCAGGTATTTTAAATTTCCTGCAAAGGATCTGTTTCAGACGCATATGGTTGAAGATCCTCATACTGCAGGGGGGAAGGATAGAAAAAAATCCTAGTTCTTCCTTCTTTGGATCAAATTGTTTAAAATTTCCAACTCATTATGTTGTCTTGGTCATGTTTCCAGTACACATCTCTGAATTTTCAAGGAGAAAACAAATACTGATTAACAGAATCATCTTTGGAATTTCACAAATGACAATTTTTTAGGAAGTTTTCTGATTTCACGTTGTGTTCGCATCCACATGAGAGGTAACTTGAAGTCATATACTTCAGGCTGATGCTTCTTATTCGTGAGATTTAAGCAGCTCTTAATTGCCCATGAAAATGTTTCTTGAAGCAGCATGACAGATAAGAACTTCTGCAACCTGTCATGCTGATACTAAATGATGATGAAATTCCAGAAGTCTATTAAATGTACGTGACCAGCAATTCCTAGTCTGAAAATCTACCTTTGATGATGAGAGAAAGGGCTGTTAGTCACAACAGCCATCATCGTGTAGAAGCTGATGGAAGCTCCCTTCTGGAATATGGATGGTATATTCACAATATTTCCCATTGTCTTCAGGTAAATGTATTCTATCCATGCACCTGTTGGAGACAGCAGAAAATTCCAGAGTATTGCTATGTGCATATGCCTTAATGTCCAGTGAATCAGAATAATGCTATAGCAGTGTCTTGGACTTCAGTGATTTTTTTAGGAGACCTTGTGATATTTTAAAACTTCAGCTTGTAAATTATATATGTCAGCATGCTGCAAATTCCTGAATTTCTAGGAATTTGTTTTTCCACAAAGAAGAAATTATTGAAGCACCTATTGTTTGTAGACCTATAGAGTAGCACCAAGGAAGTCACAAGAAAACCTAATGTTGAAGAAAAAAAGTACTGTTGTTTTGAATTTCTGTTCAGTTGCAGACACAGAAGTTACTTTTAAAGAATTCAGATTGTAAATGGCAGCAGGTTCTATGCAGGTTGTTAGCAGCATGTACAGTCTCAGGAAAAAGTGTGTTCTTGAATGCTTCACACAACTTTTTGAAATTATGAACTGGTATTTCATTGATTCATGCTGGCATTTCTTTCAAACTTAAGTCTTTATGGAAAGAGATGACAGATGAAATCCTGACACCAAACACTTACTAAGACATGAAATGGAAAACTGAACTTCTTTCCTTCATTAGTTTTTACTCAACAGTGAATATGTAAGAAAAATATTTAAGAGAGAAAAAATGATGAGCAGCCATTCAAGATTACTTCTGCTAAAGATGCAAATCCTAGATGTAAATCACAAATCTTAATGATGCAAATCACAAGAAATAAATGGTTGATGATTTTTAATGGCAAAAATATTTGCATCATAACAAATAAACTTGTAGAGTAGAACAAGCATTAGTGTTGGCCATGATAAGTAACAACAGTAACCACAAATGAGTGTTTATAAGTATAGCAGAAATACTAGAACTCTAATAATTATATATGCACTTTGTAATGAGAAATCCTGTTTCACTCATAAATACTGTATTTAATGGCTTTATTCCTAGGAATTTTGCTGATCTGAATGTACTCCAACACTGCTATGATGCTGTTAAAATATGTGACTCAAGGGGATTCAGGCCAGCAAAATTCTCTGGAATACGTAATTATTAGCTACATTATAATAAGTAATAATTAAGTACAATGTTCTTATTCAATACGGACCTCACATAAATCAGCCACTAAAAATAATGATTTTACTATACAATTGCATCTTAGTTTAAAAAATCCAATCTTATTGTAACTTGGGACTGAAGGTGGTAGTTCTGTAACTTTGGAGACCAGGAAGTGAAAACATGGGGAAAAAAGTAAAACGGAAAGAAACCAAAGGAACCTATGGCTGGACACACATGAAGACAAAGCATGTAAACTTACTGCATTACAAAATGGACAAAAATAACTTGAAGCTGATCCAAGGCAGTGTGAGGGTGATGAATTGTCAATCCTTTTCTCCCCCTTTTTTTTTTTTAAAATAAAAGCAAGCACTGTCAGCTTGCCTCTGATGTCTCAGTGATTATAACAATGAAAGGAAAACTAAGAAGCCTTTGTATAACAACTTTAACAATAGTGATATTTTTCCCCATTTTTTACTTAGATAATTTGAATTTAAATGTTCAAGTCATTGTAACTGAACTAAGAATAATCAGTTTATTTTGTTTAAACCGATCAGTAGCAAATTCTTAGACATATAGACGTTGTATACCCCTCCTGCCCAGGAAACCTTGCTGTAATATATGACAACCTTTAAAATTACTACTACTGCAAGAATTTCAAACAGAGCTTAATTCATGTATATCTATACATTAACTCCATTTTCACAGAATTCATATTCAAACCTTGACACAGTCCAGATTTAGTGGCAGTGGTAACTGATGTAGTGAGGGTACGCAGAAAAAAGGAAGAAAAAAAAAAGAGTTGTTCAGTAGCTGTATGCAGCTTGAGGTCCCTGCCAGTTTACTGTAATGTTGATGTATGTTTTACTAAAATTATTATGGCTAGACAGCAAACAGGAAATCTGTCTGGAAACTGGGATGGGGCAGAGACCTGCAGGGGCATATGTAAGCAACAAGGCTCCCTTAGGGGAAGGAAAGTCACAGAAGGCCAGAAAAAGGCTTGAGTCTGACTCACAGCTTGAGTCACAAGGTGAAGGGAATTATCAGCAGGACAAATCCTGACCTCACAGATCACAAAGTCTTTGTTCACAAACCCTGATAATTCTGGAGGGTTTTTTGCAACTGAGGAAACAAAGGAAATTACTGCAGTAGTAAGCAAAATGGAGAAAGTGAAGTAACCTGGACATAAGTGAAAGAGCATTTGTTTTCAAGTAATTTTATTTAATTGATGCCCTGAATGCAATTCTCAGTTTCTCTGTTTACATTTCCATATTTAAAAATATGGATATAAATAAAAGCTTATGCTGGATATATCAGCTAAATTGGGTGTTTGCTATTATGGAAAAATGTTGTGCTTCTAGAGTTTGAAATAAGTTGGGAAGCAGATACTGCAACATGGCAGCACAAACACCCAAATGGCATTCTCCTGGGGAAAGTCTCATAGAGAAACAAAATCTTTAAGTCAGTCTATTTCTTATTTTCAGCCTGCTTCCAGGATTCCTGACTCAGCTGTGCACATTAGGAAACTGAATATATTATTAAATTATGAGAAGTTATGTATTAGTACATCGCTGAAGATTCAGATCTGTAATAACACATTAACTGAAGAGACTGTGGATAAATTAATGACAGCTGAAATATCTCTCACAGCTCTAGAATTCTCTGGTATGCAGGTAAATTGGGAGGAAAGACTGGGACCTGGAGGAAAATAATCACAGATGAGGAAGAAAAGGAGAAGGAGGAGTGAGTCAAAAAATGGGAGAAACGGCCCTTTAACCAAGTAATAGAATCCTGAGGATTTTAATATAATGCATAAGTTACCTATAGGACATATTAAAGCATGTTAGATGCTCATCTTGCCCTAAAGATTTCCACATGCTATTAATTAATTGAATTTTGTCATAAATGTCACAACTTCATTTGCACAAGCAGGAATTTATAGAAAGACAAAAAAATCATCTTATTGCTAATAACATTATTTATGCAAAACTCAGAAATTTTAATAACACAGGATGAGCCCATGCATATATGCGAGATCTTTTGACCATATATCAAAACCTATTGTCCATTTATGCAGTCCTAGGAAATATTGTTTGCTGTATTTTATAAGCTGTCAGTAAGGGATGGTGCAAAGTCTACACTTTTCCCAATGTGCAGAAATTACACTTTAGATGAAGTTTCCCAGCCTCATAACTAGCAAGACACTCATTGGTATATCATTATTGTCCTGCTAAAGTATCATAATTTCACTGTGTTTGAAATCTGAAAACTGGTATTTGTAGTAAAAATAGTTTATGGGTAGATGCACATGGAGAGATTGCACAGTGAGAATGTGACAGGAAAATATGGGTTTTTATAAGCATAAGGACATTAATAAATTATCAAGAAGTAATTATTACATGGACCTTAGATAAAAAAACAACTGATTGAAAAATTGAATACAGGCCTTTGCCTTCATCCTGGCTTTGACAAAAGTTAAGCCAAAAGATTTAAATTCTCCTAATATATACAGGTACTTAAATTGCCTTTCAGTCAGGAAAACTGCAGACAGATTTTAGTAGCATAAACCACATTTTTGCCAGTGTTGCACTTCTGATTGTGCCATTGATTGTGCTCACTCCCAATGTAGGCAGTATGTAGAAAATGCAACATTTCTTAAGTCTCTCTAGAAGGTCCTGCAGTACATCAGTGAATAATGACTCCAGCTGACTCCAGTCTATACATTGTGGATGTATTACCTAGTGTAGCACCAGGTGCAGATTCTCTATTTCACCAGAAAATCTACAGCTATTTGAAAGTTCTTAAACCATTAGCAAATAACACAACTGATACTTAGGCTGAAGCTCATGAAACTAACATTTGTATTGTAGAAGAAACCAATGAATATTCCAATATATTCAATTCAATTACTAGTCCAAGCTGCACTGGTATTGTAGGAAATGTTAATTTCCTGATAATTTCACTCTTCTTTAGTGTAACAGGTCTAGTATCATCACTGATAACTAAATGGGAAAAAAAATATATTGGAAGGGAAATAAATACCATTTCCAAGCCTTTAAGGCTTTATTTCAGCCAGTCAATGCAGAACTGCAACCCACAGAAAGTACCCAAAAATTATGTATTTGTTGCATATGTAGTACATAAGCAAATGAATTAAATGAGAAACCATTTTTAAATTTTAAATATAAATTCAATGAGAAAAAGAGTATCCATTTACAGAATAGATAACAATTTTGGACTTAATTTAAGGTATCCCACTAAAGAACTGCTTACATTAGTCATGTTCTTAAATTAATGTCTTTCCCTAGGTTGTTGAAGCTTCTAATACAGAAGAGGTATTAAATTTTACATTTTCTTGCTCTTTTGTCTCCTTTAAATAATCAAGAACTTTATCTCTGGTTACTTAATTCCTTCCCAGCAAAAAGTGACTTTAAAGTTTTGCTGAAAGGAAAAATGTACAGAAATGAGAGAATTCTGAGCTAGTGTGATACCAAAACAGACAGCCATCCACACAACATGAATACATCTGTCTCTGTGCATGTACAGGCATTTGGGTCTACTCTGAGTAACAGATAATTTCCCTTCTATCCCAAAAGAGGAACAAATCAGAAGGGCCCTCTGGTTGTGTAGTTAACACTTAGTATTGAGTTGTCAATACAACTAGTACCTCAAAATAATTACTAGCTTAACTTTTGGCTCCATTTACACATCACTGCAGATATTGTTACCTAAAGGAGTGTGTGGAGCTCAGATAACTGATTGAACTACTTGAGGACTTGGAAATATCCACATTGGCTCACAGTTTTCCTACTTCCTCATGCCACCCAGGAAAGCTGCTCTTTATTTCTAACTGAATACAATCCTACTCCTCCAAAATCAATCTTCTTGCTCAAACACTGTCCCCTCCCAAAACTGCCCACTTTAGTTTTAGCTCCCTCTAGTTACTGAAGTGTTTGTCTCAACTCCATATTAATTAGATGAACATGCCACAGAGACAACGAAAGAACACCAAAATGTATTCAGACTTCCATGAATCATATGGCTCCTGAATTCTACTATTCAGTGCTCATATGTGGCCCTTCATCTCCTCTTGTCACAGGGTATAAAATTCTATATTCTCAACAGCACTACTTACCTAACCTTACTAACATTTAAGTGACCCTGTTGGTCAAGTTCATTTATTTACCTTCTTACAGTCACAGTATCCTTGATCTCTAACTTCATAGTCTCAATATGTGAAACCCACTAAAATTCATTTGAGGCTTAAAATCAAAATAGAATAGAACTTTGATGCCTGATTGCATTGTTTGCAGAGTGTTTCACTTGCATAATCAAACACAATTGTGGCTAGCTACATAAATTGTTCGGGCTTGCAGACCTGTGCCAATATTGCAACAACAAAAGTATTCTGTGATATTGTAAGTAGAAGCTTTTCACACAATATGTAGGTGAAACAGGTTATAATAATTTTCTCCACTTCAGCAGAGAGATTGGCCTTGTACATTTTCCAGCTATTCAAAGGAGAATTATTTACAAAGAGCAGGATTTGTATAGCTCAGAAAAATAAAGATAACTCCTGGAATCAATTAAAATACCCTAGATACCCCTATGCTTTCTGTGATTAATTTCAAATAAAGACCTGATCCTTGATGAACAAGAATTTAACAGTGCTCACATTGCTGTTTCAAAAGAAAGACAACATATTTCACTGACACTGTAAGATTGCTTCTTTTTGTGCAGGGACAAACAACATAAACAGGGAGTAAAAAAAAAAAATCAGGTTCTTTTTATTACCATTTGTAATAGCAGAAGTGAAGTTAATAGGCTTGGGAAAAAAATAGACTTGACCTTTCAAATAAAAAGATTACCTTTGCCTACTTCCTGATCACAAAAACTATGAAAAACTCAACAAGCTCCAAATATTTATAATTTACATGCCAACAGAAAATTAATTCAAACTTGGAAAATAACTTAATTATTCATCTGAAGTCTGCAATATTTAGAAACAATGTCACAGGAGATTCCACAGGGAGAACCAGGTTATTATTGCAGTGGAAGAAAGCAGAATTCAAACTGTTTCTGCAGTGTTCATTATAAAATTAAAAATCACAGATTAGGTTTTTCTTGGGTGTACAAGGAGGAAAGTATAAGGTATTTAAGAGACATTCAGTGAATCTGTATGAAACAGAGTACAAAGTACGGTGAAAAATAGAGTATAAAATCCTATCTTAGATCCAACACACAAGTTGCAATTGGGACCTCTCTGTATTGGCTCCTTTCATTCATTTTATGTGTTTAGATCATAAATTCCTCAGGGTATGCAGCATATGCCTCTTTGGACACATGGTGCACACAGTGGAGACACTGTCTCATATCAAGCCCCATCTGTTATTGCAATTTGTATTCCAAAAGAGGGCTTGAAATGGTAATTACAAACAATGTTGATCAGCATTCATATTTCTGCTAGAATTAGATCTGATGAAAGTGGGGCATTAAACTCTGCCCTCACACTTCCGCAGTATACACAGGAATCAGTGACAATTTTGTATCAGCAATCAGGATGTGCTGTCCTTCAGGGATGTGTGTAGAGATGTATGTGCATGTCCAAAATCCATTTCATAACTGATTACGCCAAATCAAATCCAATCACTATCTTTCCTTCTGTTCTAAAAAAAGCAACCCTTCTCCTGCCTCCTCTTTTTCCTGGGAAAAGGGCCAGGCCTGCTGATGCACAGTGGTCTGAGGGAATGTGCCATTTCAAACCCCAGCTGAAAGGGGCACAGCCAGGCTGGCACATCAGAGCAAGGACAGGAGGTGCTGGGGAGTCAGGGACTGGAAGGACAGAGGCAGAGTATGAGCACCAAGCACAGAGCTTTAGCTTGACACTGAACCAGCAGAGGAAGCTGTGGCCTTGGACTAAGCCTCCATTTCCATTTTTACACCTTTAATGGTGAGACAAACACCTTCTAGCACACATTGCCATTCATTTACTCAGCCTTACCCATGCCGATCTATTTATGGGCAACACAGCCACAGAAGGATTACAGAGGTCATCTAATGTGACCTGGAAAACTTTTCATTTCTCTTTCAAAAGAAGTCAGAGGAAAGGGAAAGACCCCTTTATTTCAAATTCTCAATGAAAGAGACCACACACTGTGTGATAGATTGTTCTAAGAGCTAAATGATAAAAGGGGAGAGGAAAAGACTTCTTTGCTTCTGGTTTGAACTCATTTGGCTTCAACTTTCAAATGCACACTTCTGAGGTACTGAAAATCCTTTATCAAAGCTGTATTTTCCAAAGAGATAATTATAGTGCTCATACTCATTAATATTATCCTCCTTAAGCTCAGCTGTGTTACTTCTTTGATCTATGACTTTGGTGCATATTTTCCATTCTTTTGAACACAATAATTTCAAAACTCAGGAAAGCCTATGTCCCATTTATAAGATCTATCATTGGAAAGAAAACATTTTGAATCCATGCAGGCCCAGAATGATCTCACATTCAGCAGTCTTCCTTATTCACATGAGGTACATTTACATTTCAGCAAAATAAGAACCATATTATTGAGGAGCTACATACTAAATCTAATGAAAGTAAAATTTAAAAAATAAGAACAGCACTTTCTGTGTTCTTTTAATGTTCATCCTGTTAATATTATCACTTGAGCAGTTCTTCCATCTTCTGTGGAAAAGAATCATCGCCTAAAGATACTCTTAATTCAACAGAAGTGATGAATAAGGTGCAGTCTATATCAAGAAAAAACTGGCCCCAAAATCCAAAATGTGAATCCCTTGAATAAAGATGATAATTTTTATGTTTATGCATAATTTATGTTGTTGCATGATGGGATATTACTTTAAAAGTTGTCACATATAAGTAAATTTTTCAATTTAAGACTATGTTCTATGTTGCTCCCTCTCTATTTCTTCAATTCACCTTTTCCTTCTCTTTCTGTGTGCAAAACACTGCTGTATTATTTAACAATTATTCAATAATTTAATCGCTGCCAGTTTTGTTCCCTATTCACCTAATTAGGTAGGTGAGCACAAGCCAAGCCTTTGGTAGCCCAGAGCAGGAGGACCATGGAGCAAATGTAGCAGCATATTTTATAGCTCAAAAACATATTTAGTATTTCAGAACATTTATTCAAGATTCAGCAAAAACTCTCCCATGAGCAACACACAGTTCTTTCTTTGGCAAGAACAAAGGAAACCACATAACTGTATTTATTCTCATTCTTTTTATCTTCCACACAGAGTCTGTCAGCACACCAGTAAGAAGTGAATATAGATTTTCATTTGGTTGTCAGTATTACTGATTTGAACCACAGTTCAGAGAATATTCCAGCAACACATCTGGACAGTTTAACCACCTGCAGCTGGAATTAAGAATGCAAGACTGTCCTATATAAGCACTGGATAAATTTCAGGTTTCAACTGCACCAACAATTTTGAGCTTCTTTCTGCTATTTGCTCTCATTTTGAGTATCTCATATAGAAAGTTATTTTGGGAACCTTTCAAACATAAGTAAGTGGCTAACATTTGTAACCTTTGAACAAAGCATAGTCTTTGCGAGTCAGAAAAATGACCTTTAACTTGAAATATTTAAGGAAGAGGGAACCTGCTTTGTCTTAATGCAAAACTATTAGAAAAAAGAATATATAAATACTGCTATATTGCTTCAAAGTGGAAATCACAGAACAAGAAAATAATACACAGAGCCTCACATAAATGGCCTCAATTCCAGGAAAGGTCAAGTCAGTGACTAGACCAGACCAGACATTCTCCTTTAGAACACAAATAATGAAAGTACATAATTCCTTAATATACAGCAATTCCCTATAAACAAAGTGACTTATTATGTATCTAATTCGCTTATGGCATGATTGCTATATAGGTTTTCACCTGTGCATGTTTTTTAAGCAGCATCTATGAATATGCAATAAGAAGGTATTTTGCTACATAATTATCTGGAATAAAATTTATGAATTCGTTATCAGGAAAGATGGTATCTCCTGTTTTAAATACTACAGAGAAATTTTGTAGTCTGTGTCAGGAAATTAAGAGGAAAATACTTGCTCAAATACTAAAATAATTATTAAAAAGGGAAATAGAAAAACTCTGTAGAAACACAGCTTGCTATAAGCATGTTCAGGAATAACATTACACCATTCCCTTTACATTTCACCATTCCACATAATTACAGCTCTTGTTCCCACAGTAATTGACTTTCTCTATTGTCATACTACAATCTTTCTCTACCCAACTTACTTTTGTCATAAAATATGAAAATGAGGAAACAAAATAGGAAAATAGTCTCAGTTTGTCCTCTGTGAGAGGAAAAAATCTAAGGGGAGAAAAATAGGCAGAAAAAAAGAGAAGTGGGAAATAAAGAACTACAAAGTATTCAGATTTTTTTAATTTAAGATATCTTTAAGCTCCACTGTATTTTGAGGATTACTGGACAGAATCTAAATATATTGAAGAAGGGCTATTTGTAGCCATAATGATCAAGATGAAATTGAAACCATTATTAGGGATCATGTATGACAATTTAAGCTACAGAGATGGATTGCCTTTCAGCATTTAGTTGCTTTTTGCTTTTTCTTTTTTTAAATTTAAAATTTAGAATCTACATGTCTCTCTTACGGCCTTAGAAAATAGCAATTCCTTCTAATTCCAGAGGAATCTATAATAATCTGCCTCTAAATTAATTTTCTGCTTATAAGAGAAGAATATTAGGCAGACAATACATATTTAGATATTTTATACATTAGAGGTAGATTTACCTTGTCACCTTCAGAGAAAGTCATTCCATCAATGGCCCTTTTCCAAGTAATCTCTGGGACAGGTTCTCCTTCTGCTTCACAGATGAGAGTTGCTTTCCCATTCTCAAATGTAGTTTCATTTTTAAGTTGTATTATTTGAGGCTGCACTGTTAAAAATACAAATTGCATTACTGATCCTGCACAAAGAATGTCATATCACAATCTATCTTTAAAACCACCTTATTTTTGTCAAAGAATTTTTTTTTTTTTTTTTTTAAGGATTAACTAAAGTCTTAATGTTGCTATCTATAAAAGCAATTAACTTTTCTGACCTCAAGTTACACAGCAACCATTTCTGTATGCCCCATGACCTGGAAATTCTGCTCCCTTGCTAGGGTAGAGTGGGATGGGTTTTGGCTGAGTGTGGAGAGAGACTGTAGAGTCTCTCTGCTTGGAGACAATCAAAACCCAGCTAGACTTGTCCTGAGATGCCTACTCTGGTAGACTCTGGACTAGATGCTCTTCAGAGGTGCTTTCCTATCTCAGGCATTCTTTGATTCTATAATCACCTGTGTTTGTCTTCAAATCCATATTATTCAGAAAAAAAATTAGGAATTATTAGCATTCTTTGACTTCGATCTTTAGCAATGTTTCACTGGCCTACATAAACTACAGAATTTAACAAAATCCCCCAACAACAAACACATTTCACTGGTATTAACAGTGTGGAGAACTGAAGAATTCTCTGATACAAACGTGTTCATCTTTACTAACCAAGGAAACAGGCGGTAAGGTAAATTTTAAAAATTCCAGATATTGTTTACATTCTTCAAATCATTCCACTTTATAGCCTCAATTACATATCAGCTACATCTCTCAATCTACACTGTACTGTATCAGGTTATTTATACACGCAAGACAATTTCTGGTTACAAGGGACTACTTTTACATCAAGGATTTATCTGTACAATATCACACAAGAACTCTGTATTAGTACAGTGCATAGAATACTACTCTCTTTCATGACATTCAAGTATCTTCACTAAAATTTTTTCAGTCCTATATATTAACTCATATATAATGATTAATACATTTCTCTGAACCTATTCCCTTTATACATTGAAGAAGACACTCATCCCCCTGGAAAACCTAACATGTGGTTAAGATAAGAATATAATTTGATATGTTTACATCCAAAAGCAGTGAACAAATTTTACATAAAGGAATCAAAATTCCTCAGCTCTTAAGATTCACTTCATCAACTTTAAGTACATTCGTTAAAAGCAATGTGTTTTCTAACCAGTTTTTCTCAGCTTTGCTTTTGAGGAAGCACTACTATAGGGTACTCCTTACAAAACAGAAAATAAAGAGATGAAATCTGTTTTCCAATGGGATTACTAAAGTGCATGCTATGCAGAAGAGCAATACTGGCTTATGTTCATGGTTTAAAATGGGAAAGATAATCATTCAGGTTGGAATGGATGCCAGGAGGGCTTCTTGACCAACCTCCTCACCAACACAGTACCAACAGACTCTGTTCAGGTCAGATTGCTCAGGGATTTGCTGAGCAATATCTTGAAAAATGTCAAGAATAGGGACTAGACAACCTCTCAGGAGCCTGCTGCAGTGCCTGGCTGTCCTGGTGAGGAGTGTTTTCCTTATGTCCATCTCCTGTTTCATTTTATGACTCCTCATTTATAAGCATTGTCTCATAGATGCTACATTCAGTATCACCAAGAAGAATAATAAAAACAGGTCCAAACTTGCTACCTGTAGGCACATCACCCACCTTTCATCCATTCCCTCCACACAATTCTTGGTCTGACCTCTCATTCCTTTTTTCCATATTCCTTCTGTTGCTTCTCTACTGTCTTGTTCACCCTATTATGAATAAACTATTGTGTGTCTACTGCATAGAGATGAGAAACAAGTAGCATTTTACCTGAGAAAGCGCTCAACTAATATCCTGCTTCATTAATATATAATCTATAGTGAGTGACATCTTATGCAGAAAGAAAATACCCTGAGTGATCAGGAATTCTTGAAATGTCAACTGGATCCAGAGTTACTGGATGCAGTAGAAGGTAGCAAGCAAATCATTACATCAGGATATCAACTTGGCCAAGAAAATGAAAAACTCCTCTGTGGTACAACAAGGGAGGTCAGTAGAAAGACCTAAAAATACCCCAGAATTTGAGATAAAAGATAATTATGTTAAACTTCAAAATAACTTCAATTATTATGCTCACTTTCAGAACCATTCAAATGCCTATTAAATATTTCACCTTGGCACTCAGGCCCTCTATTTCTATAGCTATACCACCTGGCTACAATTCAATCTGTTCTATCCTTTCATTCCTTTCATATATCATCATCCTTGGAAAAAAGGAAAGAGCTACAGCAGACATAAATTTTTTTTATTTTAGAGGGATCATACATAGTATTTTATGCTAGAAATTCTCAAAATTTATAATTATTTCCATCAAAATGGGTTCCTCATCTGGACAGGATGACAAACAATATAATTTGCTCAAGATGATGCATGTTCCAAAACACAAAAATAATTCTTAACCTTAGACTTATTCTGAATTCCTTTAAGACCTTCACAAATGGATCATTACAAGACAAAAAGTTTTAGCTTGACATTTTAGACAGGAGGACCTGACATTTAAAGGAATAAGCACTGATTAATCATCAAATACATCTAGCTGACAGTTATTACTTGGAAGAAGAGAGCTCATATGGGGGAAATTATTTAATTAATTCATTTTTGTAGGTCACAAGTCATAACTTATTATTGACTAGAAGTTTTTACAGTGTTTGAATAGTTTTCAATGACATTTTGGACATTGGAAAGTATTAAAATACATTTGTGTACATGTAAATAAAACTATTTGAAAATGCCAAGACTAGTATTGACAGACATACTGAAACAGTAATTTCCCCCACCCTCCTGCCTTCAATTTTTTAACTGTTCTTTCTAAATTGATACGGTCATTCTCAAATGGATTTGTTATTTACTTGTTCTATTCTAGAAAATACAAAGAAAATAAAAATACAGAGCCTTGGAATGAAGATTATGGAAGCCTTCAGGTTTTTGCTGATTTCTTCAGTCAAAAATCTTGTAATATAGATGTTGTGATGTACTTTAAATATTTGCAAGCTAAATGACCTGGCTGAAATGAAAGAATGCTTAAATATAGAAAGGACCTAAACTTCATTAAAATTATTTAAGCTAAGTAACTATTATTATTAGACATGCATTGTTAAATATGAACAGTAAGTCTGCCAAATAATGAAACAACATTGACTGGTTGGAAAGTTTGTTTTCTGAGCCAAAAAGGTTGTTTCTAAGTTTTCTAACACTTCCTCAGTAAACGAGTTTCTCTCAGATTCCTTCCTTGGACTGTTCTGGATTTGTCATTGCTTTGCATGTACAGCCTCCCCATAAAGCTTACAACTAACATGGATAGCAATCTGAGGCTTTTGCTTACAACCAGTTTCGTGGAAAAGGTGCACAATTTATTGAATTCACAGAGTTCTACCCAGACCTTTAACAAAGAGTTTCATCAGACTTGGGAAGCAACACATTTATAAAGCTTGAGATTGTTCTGCTAATGTCTCATCCAAAGAATTACTTTAAACAGTTTGATATTGATACATGGTTCTACTGGTGAGAAGCCTAATGTATGTTTGTATGGCTGCCTGATTAATCTCTTGATTAATACATCCCAGGAGGAATCCTGGATACCTTCCTGCTATCCTCCCACACAGACACACTTGAATCAGATGGCAAAACTGCAACCCCATCCTCCTGGAAACTTCTGGTACAATTTGAACTTTAAGTAAACAAGCTAGAGCCCAACATGGAAATATCCAAGAAAGAGATTCCAGGAATTTGATTCCTTACATGATAAGGATTCACACACACACCAGTATGAAATGCTGACTCAGTGCATCATGAACCTGAGTCTCTCTCTTCTGACTGTATTATTGAAACATGTTAAAATGCTATTACTACTTCACACTCAGAGGGGTTAAAGACTTGTCTTCAGGGACAGCTGTCATCACTGTCTTTACAGATTGGATCTTCTTTATTTTAAAAAGTAGAAGTATTCCAAGAAGGTAAGGAAGTAATAAGGTGGAAAAAGGAATGCGGAAAATGTGTGAACTTTCAACATTAAAGCTTTAACTGTTGACTTGTACTTTGTGAAGCTGCATTGGTGAACTTTGTAGTATTTGGGAGAAGCAGGCACAGAGAGCTCCATGTACAGATCCATGGGATTCTCCTTCTAGAGACAGTAGTGTATTTACATGAAGGGCTTCCAAACATGTATAGAATAGCATCTCAGGACAAACAAACCACAAAAAGCATATCAAAACACACATAAATCTGCTTAATAAGCTCAAAAGAAGTTAAATTAGGTAAGCTCCAGGCACTATAAATGTAAAAGGAATGCAGCATTAAGACTGAAAATAAGGGAAAAATTCAGACAACTTCTCACCCCAATCTCAGAGGCAGAATACAGCCTTTTTGGTTCCAAGATTAATGGATTTTGAGAGGCTAAATTAAACCTAAAAGTTTTGAATTTCAGCATTTGGAACAAACTCAAGAGAGATAAGATAGGAGAGGTCCATTATATTTCCTCCTAGCTGGCAGATGATGAAAAATATATTAATAATAGCATATAGTTTCTCAATAATCAATAAAAAAATTACATTGAACACAGCTGAAAAAAACTTTTCCACAATACAACATTCAGATTATACTTAAAAAGGCATCTAGAAAATAAAAATAGTATGTGTTTAAACTATGCATTAATTACAAAGTGTCTTTTGTAATGTTTTTTGAGGTATTCCATCTTTTGTTTTTTGTGAAGTCATTTGTCAGAACCCACTGAAATGCCAATGAAATACTTTTCTAATAAAATATTAATCAGACTGCCATCTCATTGATTATGTAGGTAAAAAACCTGTATCATAGAGAACTTCAAATTAACTTATGCTGGAACTCCCTCTAAATTTTTTAGCAATTCTGATTAAAGAAATAATATTTTTTCTTTCTAAATAAATAATTAAACATAGAAATGTATCTTTCTTTGGTACAGAAGTACAAAAGTACAGAAAATAGAATACTTGTTGAAAACCTCAACTCTAAGTATAATTAAATTGTATAACCAAATATTTGAATGAAAAAGAAGTAGAAACAAGCAACTAAAGAGCAAACAAAATGAAAATCCTAGGAATAGAAACACTATCCATATTAAGCATGAATATGCCTTTAATTAAAATTAATTTTATAATCTAATTTCTTTGATTCTAATCATAAAAAACTAATTTTCTTTCATTTAGTTTGATTAGATTATTTTCTTCTAAGGTAAATGAAGACTACTGCCATCACCTTGGAGAAGGAATGATGAAGAAATGAATGTTTAGGACAGAGAAAGTGAGAAAATGAGTGAGGTGAAGGAAGCTTCAACGTATTGAATTTACTGACTGTTCTTAAATCAACTGCTTGTGATTATGCTATATTGGCAATTTTTTTTGGGTTGTCCATAGATGTAAAAATGTGGTATTGCATAATTGAAAATAATATAGATGTACCTTAACACACATATTTATAAATATGGCTAGTTACTACTGCAATAAAAAAAAAAGGAAAAAATTAAATGGAACAGTATGGGTGAAAGTGATAGCTACCAAACAGAGATAAATACGAAGAATATTTTTAAAGAATTCAGGGATGAACACCAATGGTTTCAAGCTGTTCAGTAGGACTAAACATAAATGAAATTTGAATTAAAAACCTTACCACAAATTCTAAGCATTAATCTGGATGAGATCTTTTAGGTAGTAATTGCTAATGATACAGAAAAAGCCATAGCAGATAAGAGGATGACAAAGAGAGATCTTCAAATCGTACCAAGAAACACTGAGGGAAACAGGGCTTTTTCTCTCTTTTTAGAACAAAGTGCTGATACAGATGACCTGGGGAGGGCAGGGTACACACCTCTTGGTTTCCATGCATGTGTTAGTGCTGCAGAAGAACTGTCAGAATAAGAATTTGGTATGAGAGCAAAAAAAAAGGGGGTTTTGCACTGATACTGAAAAAAATCCCAAAGATAAACTAAAGAATCTAGGCCATGCATGCAAACTAAAAATGTAGCTATTACATGGCACTGAGATGAGTATATCTATTCAAAAGTCCTGCATTCTAGAAAGTTTAAGTGCTGAATTCTATAATTTTACTATTATTTTTATTGCATTATGGTTATATTACTGTTATTACAAGTTTCAACACTGCCAGAGCCCTGTTGTAGAAACAGTAGACATTGCCGCAAGGATTTGCATTGTAAATTAAAATTAAAGACAGCAGACATGTGAGACAAATAAGCTAATGAAGTGGGAAATAAAAATGCAATTTAATAGGTCAATTTAACACAAACTAGTTGTTTGTGTACTATTTAGCTATAATAACCAGCCATCTGCCTTTCCATTTTCAGACTGCAGCTTTTTTAAACACATTTAATGGAAAAAGTATAAGTAGTTGTTGGCTGCATATAAGACTGAGCACTCAACTTGTGTGAAAGAGACAAAAGTAAAGTTTATTGGAGGAGAAATTAAAACCCTACTTACTCCACTGTCAATTAAATAAAACCACTCAGGATAGAGATGTGGGAGACACTCTAGAGAGTTCTGTGGAAACTGAAAGATAAGAAATGATTTTCCATGCAAGAATGAAAAGATGTAAGAAATTTGGGAGTTTAGGATGTCATGGAAACAATAAAGATGTGTAGGTTCATAATGGATAAAACCAACTTATAATGTCTATTAAAACATTAGGGTTTAGCTTTCCATGGAGTCCCCAGAAAAGTGGTTGTTAAAATATGAAAGAATGTATACAGGAAATCCTCAATTTTAGTCTGGTGTCTCCTTTTCCCCATCCCTTTCATTAAAAAGTTTCTTTGCTCTAGGGAAAAACTAAGTAAATTTCAGGCACACTTAAAATTACTTGAATAAAATACACATTTATCTTTGACTAAAACTTCTCCAAATTTGTATCAAAATTAGAAATTAATTTCTATTCCTTCTTTTTTTTTTTTTTTTTTAAAGTTTGGAAATACAATTGAATGAAATATTTCTGTTTTCCAAACCGAGAGGTTGTACTTCTTGAGGCTGGGAAGAAATATAAGATTTTATTTAATCTTCCTTCCTTTGAAAAGAAATTGAGAATACTTTCAAGTACCTCAGAACAATAGCCCAACGGTTTGCCAATCTACCTGGCATACAGAGCTGCAGAGAACACAGCATGAAGAGTTTCTCAAAGAGGAGACAGTGAGATGCATGTGAACACAGCTATGTTCACCTGATACCACAGCTTCAGCCTCAGGCTCCCAGACCCCCAAAGACAGCATTATATAATCCAACATCTAGCCTCTTCAATGTAAATTATCAGATTACTCTCTCCTGTTAGAACTCTTCCACTTTGTATAAATTTTTATTAGCTTTAGCTGGGAATTAATGTTAAACATTTAATATTTAATTTATTTTTTTTTTTTTATAACTGGGAAGTTAATTTCCTCTGATCTAAGTATGGCATTTAACTGTTTAAATAGAAATTATTTTTCTCTTCGCTACAAGCTATATTTAATGTAAAAGAACCCAACACATTCATTTTTTTTAGGTTTTTCATAAGTAAGTTACAGCCTTTTTCCTCCTCAGTGATTGTGAGCTATGTTTTCTACATTCTCATAAATGTCTACTCTCACTAGGTTATATCTCAACAAAATTTCAAATAAATTATCAGTTCTATGTAAAGGAGGGAATCATTAACACAGACTGGGCGGGGGAGCATAGAAAGAATAAGAGTTTTGAGGTTATTACTTATATCCTTTGAAGCTCAAGGCAGACAACTTTTTTGTGACTCCATCTGCAATCATGCACTTAAAAAACATAAGTCAAGAAAGAAAAAAAAACTAAAAAATCAGTAACATCTCTGCATGGCATTGCCTTACTAAAAACATTCACTGCTTAGGAGTCAAAATAACCTGGTTTTCCCCCTTTCAGAATTTCTCCCTTTCTTCTCTTGATTTTCTTGCAAGCATTCAACTTCTAAATGAAAACCAGAGTGAATTTTTGAACACTCCATTGTACTGTATGTGAGTATCAGAAAAGCAAATGCTGAGGATAACCTTTTCAAAATGAAATTCAGATGCAAAGGTTTAAGTAGCCAACGGGGAGGAAATAAGTTGTAAAATTATACAGAAAGCACTTTGCTGCACCAGTAGGCACCTTGTAGAACTACTATTTCACTGAAAATTGTGAATTAACACCTCATTTCCTTACTGTTTACATTTTAAAAGGAAAGACAGACGACATTATGCAGTACTTACCAAAAACTTGAAGGAATGTCTGTTTTTTGTCATTTCCTGCTTTGTTTTTAGCACTACAGATATAAGGACCTGCATCGATATTTTTTATATCTCTTATTGTTAGTTGTGTATTGCTTCCTCTCAGGACATATTTTTCATTTTCTTCAATAAGTTTACCATTCCTGAAAAAAAAACCCAAAAAAAATGATAAATCAACCACGACATTCCAGTAACAATGTGCTATGGAAGCATCAATATGATTAAAATATTTGAGGGAAGAGACTGCTATTACATCAGCCTCAAAAATCACAATTTAATTGTCAGGCTATAAAATATATATATGCATTAAAAATACTATAATACCTTTATTCTTAAATGTTCAGTATTGATGTAATGTTAGAAAAATGGTTGTGAATAGGATTCTAACATGTGGCTTATGCCCAAGGAAGGGCATAAGGAAATCAGTTATACATTGTATGTGAGGAACTACTTAAATCCTGTTTCTCAAGTGTAACTGCTGCAGTTCACAGCAGTTGTAGCAATGTAGCAACTTATATAAAAAAATAAATCTCATTCAGGTCGAGGGCATTTGCACATCAAGAACCCATCCAAATTATTTCCTCTCAGTTGTTGTTGGCTAGCCACAACTTAGCAAGCAGGAACCTCTCCAGATGTTAGAATGAGTTCTGACCAGATGGTACAGAAATAATAAAATCTGCAAGCAATTCTGTGGGCTCATTGAGGCTTGACTGGTCCATTTGAGCACCTTGGCCTACACAGAGATGCTTTTTCAAGAGGGCATTACTCAAATATTCTATTCTATTTCAAAGGCCTAGTTTAGGACACCCAATTTTATTTCAAGATTTGAGCTACAATGAGCTCCATTTTATTCTCATATAATGATAACTACATATATTTCCTATTTTCTTAAATCGTAATTTCTCTAAAAGTGAGAATACTGCTTATTTCTTGGGAGCATTCATACCTGTTAGTAGGAGTGTCCTGATATCTCTATATTAGTAACACTTTCTTGTAAATAACTCTAGTCCACTTAGTTACCAATTTCAAGACATTATTATGATACTTGCTCATTTCCTTCACAAAGCAAATCACAGAAATTGTTTTATAGAACAGGAAAGGCCTAATTTTCCATATTAGATAGTCTCACAGAAAACCAAACCAAACCAAAATCAGAACAAACAAAGAAACAAACAACAAAAAAACCCACCCAAACCCACTACACAACAACCAAACAAACAACAAAAGATCCCCAACAACCAAAAACCCCCTAGTAATTTCTTTTAGGAGACGAAAGTCTACATTCAATGTAGAAGTAATTTCCAGGCATATGTTTACACAATCATTGATATCTGTGGCAGTTTCTCAGCAGAAATGAGATCATAAGCATTTCCCTGGACCCTCTAGTGATTCATATCTAGATTCATATTGATGCTGATATTGGATAACAGGAAAACATGAAAAACATGCCTAAAGTAGATTATTTCTTTTGTAAGATAATTCTAAGTCCTGTCAGCAAAGACCAGGAAATTGATCTGGCTAAACTTTACACTGTAAATTATCTCCACAGCTGTAAACAATGTTTTCAGTAGGACTATTCACATGAGTAAAGATTTCCAGTTCATGACCTTTAGTTACATTAGAAACTTTATCCTTCAATCCTGGCTAATTTAATTCCATTAGTGTATTGCTTCTCTGAAGGTTATGCTTTACAATAATGTAATATCAGCTTCAATAGAGATACCAGTTCAATGGAGAAAGATTTATATTCTCTTGGTCCATGTAATAGCAACTATATATATATGTATTAAATAGAGCAGCAATTAAACTTTGATGACCTTTCTTCTTGGCAAGGTATTTCAAACTGACTAATTTTTATAAGTGAACTAAAGCATTTTTTGAGAAAAATTGACACATTCGTTAAGAGGCGTCCATTTTAAATTGATCAAATCTAAATACCATCAGCATGTGGAAATAAAAAGGGTCAATGTAAATAGTTCAAGCTTCACCACACTAGCTACTGTCTTAAAGAGCTAAAAGCTTGAGACTGTTGTTTTGTCCAGCATCTTGCTTACAGTCAACACACAGAGACATGAATCCCTGCAATACTAGTGTTACCTGATTTAAAAAATACAGATATTTTTCATGACCTATCTGAAGTTGACCTCTTAAAATCAGTTCACTGGAAAAAAGAAAAAAAAGGGTAGTAAAAATTGAGGAAATTTATTTCTTGATTGATTAAAATAGCAATGGACTGAAAGACTACCTTGGAATAGATCCAGATTCTGCAGGCCTTGATAAGAAACTTCATTAGAATGAATGAGCAAATAATTGGTCTGAGAGCCCATTTTAAAAGGCAACAAAGACACAAGAACAAGGAAATGTGTATAAAACAAATCCTCAGTCTTGATCAACCACCTTAACAGGCATGTATATACTTTTTATACCATGAAGTGAAAATCCTGCAGCTGAATGGAGTAAAAAATCATTTCCAATCTTTTTATCAGTACTTCTCCACAGCTCTCCAGGATACTGAATATACTTTGGAATGTTTTTCAAGGAGACATCAGGAAACGTTATGATTATTTCCTGTTAGAATATCTAACATCATCTCTCTGAAGCCATTAGCTATACATGGCTATTCAGAGAATTTAGAAAACAGGATTCCATTAAGTCACTTTATTACACATGCCCATTTTACAAATGGTTAACCTGAGACAAATTAAATAAAATGACTGAACTCACATAGATAAAAGGTGCAGTTGGGTTTAAAACAGAACACAATTCCCTTAACTTGCTGTGACCAAAGATTATAATCCTTCCAAAATCATTATTAAAACTTTATCAAATTCAAGACATAATTCCACTTGCTCATTAAAATAGAAACACAATAAAACTTGAGGTTAGTACCAACTTACTTTCAACATCAAAAAGTACACTAAAGAGGACAAAATAGGGAATAATTGTCCATTAATTCTGATAAATGGATTCAATTATCTTCTCAGTGGATGACAAGCATATTAATATTAGATAAATCAGTTTAGATAAACTTTCCTAACACTCACTGACAACAATTTCTAGATTTTTCTCAAAATCAAGAAAAATTATGTTGATCTGGCTTTCCTATGCTCAGACTAATTTCTAAAAAAACCCCATCTGAACTATTGTAGAAAAGCAATTACTATCTCGACATACTTTTTAGATAAGACCAAGGACAGGTGAAGAAATCAGTTGATTATGAATCCTTTTAATTGGCTAAAAGAGTGAAAATGGACCTGAAATTTCAGGGCAGAGATTTCACATATTTAGGACTGAAATACCATTTAGAATTGTTTGCTTCCTCGGAAAAAACAAGGATTTTTCTCCCCTAATCTTTTTTTCCTGCTTGCATATCAATAATAATATCCTGTCACAGAGATAAATGTTCTTTTTGATGTATCATTCTATAAAATTTCAGTGTCAGCAGATAAAAAAACCAAGAATATTGTCTACTGACAAGAATTTACACCCTAATCAGACAAAATTAAAAAGAATCAAAGGGGAAAAAAAAAAACAATCAAAAGGGAAGGTAGGCATGTTAGGCAATATTCCTCATTATGAGAGAGCTCCTGAAAGAGGAACAGACATTTGCACATGTATGATTCAATATCCAGTCCAAAAGCCTGAAAAGCTTCTGTAAGATCTTTCCAAAAGATATTTAATGAATGGTTTTAAAAAGTCAGCTCCTCAAGGGGCTGTCAAACTAAGGGAAATCCTTCAGTGGGCTCTGATCAGTGGACATAGATGTGTCTCTCCAAGATACTTGGTCTGTGTACTTATTATAGTATTTACAAAATATTGAAAAAGTCCCACAACTGTTAATGGAGATATCCAAAAATGGTGGAAATTTATGCATTCTTTCTTAATATATACCATAATGCTTGCTGTCTTACACTGAAGCCATTTAGGATAGCAGATTTCAGGCAAATCTTATGGATTTTAGTTAGATGGGAAAGATTCAAAAATTACTTCAAAGACATCAAATAAACTGAAAATAATTTGAATTTAATATAGGTTCTTTAATTTTGGCTATACACATTTGGGTTTTTTTTTCCTCCTCTTCACTAAATTTTGAATTCTAAGCCACATTAAGTAATTAACTTTGCATTCTATTTATTTGCATCTCCTGGGATTCAAATTGCATGAGAGAAAAATTCAACTTCATAATTGACCTATGGCATAATAAGATGAATGTATCAGTCAAAGGAAGAGAACCTTAATCTAACATTGTTCAAAGGTTCCAAAGGAGATGAAGAATTGATGGAAATCGCTTCTATGCCCGTTTTGAAAATGGAATGACCTTTTAATTCACTTGAAATAACATAAGTAGATGCAAATTATTCAGGTCTAAAATAGAAATGTGCACTGGTATGAGGTATTGAGATATTTGATATCCCAGGACTGATGCATATCTTTGTAGAAATTGAAAGAACACAGAGTATATAGATATTTAAATTTTTACAAATGTTATATGGTAAGTGTTCCCAAATGACATAGCTATAGTATGCTCATGTCATTAATAAAATGAAAAAAACACACATGAGATTGAAAAGCAATTCCATTTTCAAAGTATTCTATACTTTTAAAATTACATTAAGTTACACTGAAACTTATTTAATGAAACATTCCTGGGTCCTACAAGTGTCTAAATTCGTACCTCTTTCTTAATCTCATTGAAATAGAGAGTTAAAGTTAGAATTTAATTTTACAGATGTGGAAAGTGTTATCTTTCTTTTATTAGTATTGCTAACCTGTATTGTATACTTATTTATGGCATAAATGCATATCTGAGGCATCTATGTGCAAAAGTTGTTGTTAGGTTGTTCTTGCACTGTTTTTGAGATATGGAATTATTTTTTTCCATTCATATATGAAGAAATCACAACAATATGGTATTTTTTTTACTTTTTACATTTATTTCACTTGCTGGCAACCCGAGTGCAATTGAATTTGTGTGAGTCCATTCACTTATCAGTGCTTAACCCAGCCTTAGCAGTTAGAATAGAAATGGACGGAATATTTTCTGAAAATCCAGTAGAGAAATTAAGGTTGCACAGCTTAATGGACTGTGATAGAAAATTGGGACACATTAAAACAATGTGGGGACCTCGACTGAACTTACCTGTACCAACTGATCTCTGGTGGAGGTGATCCAGTGGCTCTGCAGAACAAAGTTATTGCCTCTCCTCGATCTGCAGTGGCATTGAAGGACTTCTGTAGCAGAATGATTACAGGGGGAACTGAAAAGTAAAACATTATGCCCGATGAATGAAAAATAAAATATTTTAGGTATTTCTGGAGAGGTTTAAAATGCAGGACAGGATCATTTGCTAATTTGAGAATTTAGGGTTACAATCAGGCATCATGTTACATTATGAATCCTTGTTACTAGTATTTCTTTACTTTTCTTAAATACAAGACTTTTAATATTGTCAGGACATTTATAACTTTTTTTTTTAATAGAATAAATTTTTGAAAGTCTTTTTCAGCAATGTAGAATTCTTACTGAACATTCTACAATGACTGAAGTCATACCTAATATATAAGACAATACACACATAAGACATAAAACTATGCACTGATATTAGGTAGCATTTTTAAAAGAGGGATGGGTATGCAAGAGCCTTGATCATGCATATGTAATTCTTTTTACTGAACTCCTGCATACTTCCTGGGCAGGAGTATCACCAGCTTCCAAATGTGATAGAACCCAATGGATGCAATCTATTTGTATTTCCAAGAATTTAATGGTGGTCTAATAGTGACAAATATTTTCTACTCTTGATGGGACGAAGTTATTACTAAAATCATAACAGCTCGCAAAGATCCTCTACCTGAAAGAAAAAATAGCAATATATTTGAGACAGAACAACTCACAGGCTGACAGTTAACATAACTTTTTACATGTCTGCTTCCATTAACTAACAAGCAAATATGAAGTGTTCAAAGCCAGACTGGATGGAGATCTGAGCAAGTGGGTCTTGTAGGTGTCCCTGCCCATGGCAGGGGGTTGAAACTAGATGGTCTTTAAGGTCCCTACAATTCAAACTATTCTATGATTCTGTGAAGTATACAAATAAAAACAATCCAAGTATATTGGATGGAAGCTGATATGTGGAAAAGAAGGAATGCCACAGAAAGTGAGAGGAAAGGGAAAAGATTAGAGCTTCACAAAATAGAGGTCAGCTAGTAAGAGCATCCTGTGAGATGACAGAATGACTCAGTTATCATTTTTAGCTTTATCCTTCACTAGAGAAAAGATGAAACAGGCAGCCCCAATGAACTTGCTTTTAGTGTTCCATTACACTCCACCAAATTTTTCTCATCCACTCTGGAAAATAAACTTTTGTGCCTTTGCACCAAGTATTTCAGAAGCCTTTACACCACTGAACCTTAAATATATCAAATTAATACGAAAACATGTACCAGAATTATCAATGATCAGTAATTCTGTGTTGTTATGTACTTTTCACACTTTTTAATGGTGTGTTTTATAGTGTTTCACAGATCACTTCTTTCCTCTCTGAAAGTGCATGGGCCATTACTCAGCATACAAAACCCTTCTGCTCTGCAACAGCAATTTATCCATCTCCAATAAAATGCTAACCCCAAAATGCTACTTAGAAAGACTTTAATGCATTTTAGCTATTTTGCAGTGCATTCTAATGCCTAGACCTCCAAATACAGGTGGGAACATGAGGAGATAATTCTTTGCTAGAAGCAGCAGGTTCTTCACTGTTCACCACCAAGAACTACAGGACTGTGACCTGGCTTGGAGTGCTACTTAAGCACTTCAATCTTCCATGAGACACTGCAATGACAATGAAACAAAATATTATTTTCCCTTTTCAAAAGTCAAATTTTATTTTTTGCATCATTATTTCAAGGAACAAATCTGTTTTTCTTTTTATTCCTGTATGTATGCAGGTTGGAACTAAAGTGTGAACTTGCAAGAGGAAAAGGGAAATGAAGATATGCTGGCAAGTCTCTCACATTCCATACTTAAAGCAGAGTGGCAAAATTTAGCCCCATATAAGTGTGAGCAATTCTCTTTCATTAATTTCAGTGCTATCAGGATGACTATTTCATTTATGGAATCCTCAGATAGTAAATAAATAAATCTAAGTAGTACATTGGGGAAAAAGAAAAACCAAAAGAGTAGGGAAAAATAGAGACCAAAGACCAAGTAAAAGAAATTTTTGTTTACAGGAGGACCTGTATTCTTTCATTCTCTTCTCTCAATCATTTGCAACCATAGAAAAGCCTAACATTTAGACCTCATTGTAAATATGAGTAGAAAAAAAATGCTATAAAAATTTCAGTGTTGCAAGCAGAAATGAAACATAAACATTCGATTCCTAAGAGATAATCCAGCTGTCAATTTATTACCCATTAGAACCCCTCAAAGATTTCCATACAGTAGAAACTACCCTGATATCAAAGTTTGTCCAATGATTTACTTTTAATTATTTTTGAGTAAATTTGCAATCTCTTCATATGCAAACTTTAATTTAAAAATACCCAAAACTCACTGTAACTAACATGGTGTGCCAGGATCCCTAAGTTCTTTTGTTACACGTTATCCTGCTTTGGAGACCTTACATTCTATCCTGGTTTAGCTGAAATCAGGACAACTTTTTCGTGTTGGACTGGATGATTCTTGTGGGTCCCTTCAATTTCACCTTGTTTTGTGATTCTTATTATGTGTTTGTATAGATCTTGCATAGTTCTATAGATTATACAGTCACAAGATGAGTAAATAAACAGTTAAGCTCCAAATCTGAATAACTTTTACATACAAATACTTTATTGATAACATTTTCTTTTTATAGCAAGCTTAGATTATTCTCCAAAGTAACTATTATTTCTTATTTCTCTTTTGGAAAAGGAGATGCAGTGGAAATACTGCCATGTAGCTCTTGGTGGCCTATAGACTGATCCTTCTTTCTTTTTTGCTTTTTCCTTTTCTTTTTTGAATCCAATTCATTTATAGGCATTCATTTTCACCAAAAAACACTACAGTTTTTCTTTTTTTCTGAATTTTAACATTACCCTAAAAGCTATTTTGGACCAAGTGTTATCCATTCAACTTTATGTAGGCAAACCTACTTATTACTATAAATGAAGCATGAAATAGCTCTTAATTGATGTCATTCTATATGACCAACCATGTCATAATCACTTATTTGGCAGCTCCTTCTCCTCTCAAGACTGAAGTTTAGAGATGAGTATTAACATTCTTGCCTAGAGTTGTAATAAACATATAAAGAACCAAATTTGTTTTTATAATTCAGCAATAAATGATGTGAAGTCAGAGCATGGTTTGCAACCTAATGTTTTAGGTTAAATACAGACTGTCTCAGCTCAACTGCATATAAATACCAGATAAAAGTGAAAGGTAATCAGAAGGTGGATTCCTATCCCTGTACATAAATAGCAGCAGAAGGAAATATCACCCAGCATTTTAAATGCTACCAGATGCACTGTTGGAATTGTACCTAACCAGGAGTCGTGGTAATGCAGCACCAGAATGTGCCACCTACAACAATCTAGAGAATTCTGCTTCAGACATTGCTGCTTGACAACGTGGACTAAGAAACACCCATGCCAGAATCTGCTCTTTCTGCTGGAACTAACTGAGAATTCACCTTACATAACGACTTATGTAAACCAGGCTTTGCTGAGAAGGACCAGTCAAGGGCAAAGCATTTAGAGCTCTGAACATAAGATGCACTGTGGCAGAATTTCTCTGAAAAGCTGACATTAAACAGACTGCAGAGATAAAAAGTGCCCTTTATGAACTGTGTCCTTTCCAGGCAATATATAAAGAGGTATCTTTCAACAGGTCAATGCTGAGTTTAAGAGAGGTTGAGTTAAATGTTCCATCTTGTCTCAATTCATTAATTTTCCTTCTTAGAGCTTTATTATAAACTAATAAAATGTATAATGCAAATTTTCAAGTAACTCCTCTCAGATTTTATTCTGCAAAAACGAAATTTGAAAAGATATGTAATTAAGAGTATTTAAAAAAATGTATCTGTGACTTTTGGGACATCTCATGAACTACATTAACACAGTGAAGGTGAATAATTACAAAAAAATCAAGTGGTTTTTTAAGAGTAAGTGACAAAACACTGAAAAATAGAGTGAACTGAACTACTATAATCTGAAGTTAAAATCT
This sequence comes from Vireo altiloquus, assembly GCA_013396875.1. Taxonomy (NCBI): domain Eukaryota; kingdom Metazoa; phylum Chordata; class Aves; order Passeriformes; family Vireonidae; genus Vireo; species Vireo altiloquus. The sequence goes on from VZRF01011814.1 coordinate 165,690, forward strand.
TGAAATAATTATTGTTCTGTAAATGATTAATAATAATGATCCATGCTTTACATATTTATATTTACTAATATTATGAAATGTAATGAATTCTATTTACATACTATAGTAGATTTTTTTTAATATTAAATAATTACATTTATAGGAAACCAATACTAAACAGGCACGACAATTACATTAGCCAATTTAATAAGAGGTTTTTAGGATATTTTAAAATAGGCCATAATAATCAAATAAAGCAAGAAGTCAATTCACCAACTTTACTCCTTACCATTCACAATAACAATTATGTCCCGAAAGTCAATTTCTCCTCTTGCTTCCACTCTTCCTTCACATCTGTACACTCCTTCATCACTTTTATTGATGTTAAGAATTTGGAGGTTATTGTTTGCTAATATTGCAAATCGATCTAGAAATGAAAATAAGAGATTAAGTGGCGTAAATCAAGTAAATCAAGACAACATGAGTAATATTTATGTACTTTCTCTGTACAATCTGAATGCTCATTGACAAAACATTTGTACATTTAAAAGTAAAATGTTAGTTGAGAAATTTGGATTTTCCTCATTCCAAAATGCACTGAATTTCCTAAAATTCAATCCTGGTTTTCCATCCATAATCCTTCCTTACTCCAAGGAGTAATCAACTATAAGTTAAATTATAATTTATTGCAAAATGAGTGGAATACTCACAGGCATTTTCACAGCATAACAAAAAGATTAAATGGGAAAAAAAACCCCTCAAAAATTAAATTAAGCAATTTATAATAAAAGAAGCAACAAAATGTTGTTTCCCTCTCTATCTAGACTAATCAGTGGTCTTTGTGCCCATTCTACAGCTCAATGTTTAATGATTCTCAGCTTGCTTGCCCTCCTTCCCTCCTCTTATTTCCTCATTCACTCTTAGCCAATGAAGTATTTCACCACCCCCTAACACTTCGTAGAAATGGGTACAAAGACATAACCCAAAAAAACCCCCAAACCAATCTGCTTCTTCAGGCAGAAAAGATAAACTGGAATTCCATAGACATTCTGAGGAGCTGAAGGACACTGTAAAATCAGGCACTGAAAGCCACGCACACACTTTCCTGCACATGCAGCAGCAAAATTATAATCTGCAGGAGTAAGATGGACCTGAACTTAATTTTTCCTCTCCTTTCTCTCTGAACTAGTGTATTGGGTTTACAAGTTGATGTGTTGGCCTCAGGAAAGACCATGTTGGAGCAGATATCCTCTTTGTAATCCATGGAAGACTCCATGCTGCCACAAATCTTTCCAGAACAACTGCAACCCACAGAAATGATCCACACTGGAACTGTTACAAACTGATCACAGGCCCCATTTCCCAATCTCCTTGCACCCCTTGGGAGGGGGTGAGGTAGAGGAGCAAGCAATGAAAGAATCTGGGAAAAAGGAGAGGGGAGATATTGCTTTAATTCTGTCTTTGTGTTTCACCATCCAACACTATTTAACTGGCAATAAATTTAATTAATTTTCCCCTCCGTCAAATCCATTTTGCTAACACTGTTGAGCATTCTCCCTGTCTTAATCGCAACACAATTTTTGTCTCATTTTCTCCCACTATCTTGCATTTAGGTTTTTGGGCAATATTTTTGTACTGGGGTGATACAGAAGTGGTTTCTTTGAGAAGCTTCTAGAAGTTTCACCCATGTCCTAGAGAGCTATTGCCAGCAGGCTCTAAGAAGGATCTGCCACTGGCTGAGGCCATCAGCATCAGTGGTAGCACCTCAGATTTAAAAAAGGGAAAAGTTACTGTGCAACAGCAACTGCAGCCAGGGGAGGAGTGAGAAGACATGAGCAGAATTGCCCTGCAGGTCACTCAGGTCAGTGAAGAAGGAGGAAGAGGAGGTGCCAGAGCACAGATTCCCTGGCAGCCCATGGTGCAAACCATAGAGAGGCAGCTGTGCCCCTGCAGCCCATGGAGGTCCACAGGGGTGCAGAGATCCACCTGCAGCCTCTGGATGACCTGGTCATGCTAGGTGGATGCCTGAAGGAGGCTGTGACCCTGTGGGAAACCCGTGCTGGAGCAGGCTCCTGTCAGGATTTGTTAACCCTGGAGAGAGGAACCCTGCTAAAGCAGGTTTTCTGGCAGGACTGGGATGCCCATGGGGAACCCATGCTGGAGTGGCTCTTGAAGAACTGCAGTCTGTTAGAAGGATTGTTGAAGTTCATGGAGGTCTCCCCACTGGAACAGGGGAAGAGTGTGAGGAGTTCTGCCCTGAGGACAAAGGAGCAGCAGAGACAATGTTTGGAGTCATGTTAAGCCTGAGAAGAAATGAGGTGTGGGGGAAAAACGCATTTTTAAGACTTTTATTTCTCACCATCTTACCCTGATTATATTGGTAGTTACATTTTCCCCAAGTCGAGTCTGTTTTGCCCATGATGGCAATTTGGCAAGTGATTTCTCCCTGTCCTTATCTCAATCTATGAGCCTTTCATTATATTTTTCCTGCCCTGTCCAGTTGCAGAGAAGGTGGTAGAGCAGTTTTGGAGGTACTTGAGGAGGATTAGTGGAGTGGCTGGATGGGTGCCTGGAAGCTCACCAAGGTCAACCCAATAAAACCTGCCAATATTAATGGCCTCTTCTGGGGAGAATGACGTCCTGCAATACACTAAATATGGGTTTTGAACAACCTGAACCCTTGTTATTCAGGTGTTGTTCTTGTTCTATTTGCACCTTTCAAATTGGAGGCTGATGAGATTTAGTAGCTTTCAGTTTTAACTAGCAACCAAGCGACTTCTGTTTCAGTAGCAAGAATTCTACCATAAAATGAAGAGAGAAATTAATAAAAGAGAAAATTATGCTTCACCTGACAGAAGTTAACAGGACATTAGCATCCTCAACACATTCACGCTATTATGTCTGGTTTGTTAAACCCATACTTGAATATTAATGCCATTTCATACACTACCACATACTAAATATAACATCTTTTCCTGTCCTGCTCCTACACAATTCCCACAGAACTGTGCCTCCAAATGTTTTGAAAAGGTGAGATCCAGCCTCTCTTTGAGCCTTTAAACATTGGTAAACCTCTTTTTTTTTTCAACATAAACATGTAATGTGTGAGATGAATGAGATGGCTGCAGGTGATCTCCATTTCTATAAAACATTGAAAAAAAAGGGGTTCACTTAATATCAGGAAAAAGAAAACCAGAAGTTGGCTGGATAACTTTTCAACTTTCATTGAAGAAATATGGATACAGCAGTAGATATTGAGTATACAAGAAGTTCACTGTGCCATGGATATCTTGATAAAAATTGTGTCCTTTACTAAACAGATTTGAGTTGGTGAATCTGGACAGTAACTGGACATTACACTCCTTCAGATAATCACTGCATTGTCCTGACACAACCCCCTCAACTTCAAATGCCTGATTTAGAACAGTCTTCACTCATATCACATGTTAAGTGGTGTGGCTGTAAGAAGGATTGCCTATGTCTTATCAGTGCCACTCAATCCAATCTAGAGGAATTTTTGGCTCACGGTTTGCAAATGTTGCTGTGTATGTACCAGGCTATGAGCCACAATGTCCAACAAAATGCTGTACGTTCTAATAGCAAGACATGACTAAAGAGCTGTTGAATAAAATATCAAAACTTTTGGAAAAAGTCAAAGACTTTTATTAAACCTGTTCCTCATACAACCAAACTGGTCATTCTTTACAAGAGGGACTGTAATATCTTCTGAACACAAAAAAACCCGCAGCTTGTTAACCATCTTAAAGCAAGCAATAACATTTGCATGCTGGTTAGCTCAAATGCATTTAAATGGTCTGCATGGGCTCTGCAGGGCAATGGCACCCTGACTCTGCTACTGGAATAAGAACTACACAAGCTACTGCCTTGCAGGGGAAAAGAACTTTCAGAGACTATGCTGCACCAGGGAAACAGCAGGACTGGATTGCTACAGCCTGCCCAATATGATCTAGAGGGCTCATTAGAAGTCTTCCTTAAATCATCTTTCAGAATAAGAGAGAATTTGATCATCCACTGTAAATTTTGAAACTGAAATTATAATATAAGCCAGTCATTTTTATTTCAAAAGGCATGAAAAAATTTTCTTAACTGCAAGACAATGGGCATGATTTTTTTACCTGTATTATAAACCCATAATAGATATAAACAAAATGCACAAAGTTTACAGTGTCCTATTTTTATGTGATTTAAAACAGCTTCCTCCCTGGATACTCTTCTAGATCAGAACATAAGGGAAGTATTCTACTATTTAAATTAAAACCAGTTTCTATCATTGTACCTTTTAGCATCGTGAAAGAAAATGGGTAAAAAAGACAAGTTTATGCATTAAAATTTCAAGAACTCAGTTTTCGAAGTGCTTGATTTTAAAGAAAGGAGATGTTTCTTCATCTGCTTTACAAATCGTACAGATTGATTGGAAAACCATAATGACAATAAAAACATTGAGAGAGATCTTTGAAGCAGTTCTAGTTTTTCAAGCTCTGACTAACATCCTTGAACAACTTTTTCAAGATTGCCAATTCTTGTTTTATTTTCAGTATTCTTATTTTTGAAAATTTTCTATGTCTCACCAACATTCACTGTTTAATTTTATATATATATATATATATAAAAATAAATTTCAACTAGTTTTTTCTAAGGGTAGAAGTCTGTTGTTTTCTTTTAGTCTCCATGTCTAGATGACAGAAGAAATAGGATATACTAAATAAAAAAGAAATTTAATCAAACCTTTCTTTCATAATGGAGAGGAACCGAAAACTGAGTCCAGAAATATCAACCTAGCTTTTTATTTTTTCCCTAACATATGTTCCACATGTGCTTATTTGGCTTCATAAAACACCCAACAAACTTTTCATTTTCATTTTGAAATAAAAGTTACAATTAATTTTGAAAGAAGAAGAATTTTACGTGCGTGCTCTTCCCTGAGTTTCATTACATGCAGAGAGAAAAACTGATGGGAAGTTAGAAAAAGTTGGAAAGTCCTGTTTTGGCAAAGATAACTACTGAGACTGCATTAAAAAAAAAACAAAGTTTTTTCAGGGGTAAATCAAAGAAATTATATTTGCCTAATTAGTTGCCTCTCTGGAGACTCAGAACTTGCATGTGGGGAAGGTGAGGTTTATCTCAACCCAGGCTTTATCGGTCTGGCCTGAGCAGATTACTTATATCCCAGTTATTCACGGGGATAACTCACCCTCATACAAGAAAACTCTCACAATAATGAGAGAATTTCTGGGCAACTGGGCGAGTATCTGAAAGCCAATGCTGTGTAGGGTCAGTATAACAGCTTGGTGAGTAGTAAAGATCATCTCTGTGTGTTTTAAACGTGTTCAACTCCTACAGACAAGGCACGCCAGGAAGAATTCCTGTGAGAGAGCTCCCAGAAATCTTCTGGGCATTTGGACACTCATGTTACACCTAGACAAAATTTCCAATTGGAAAAAAAGACACATGGGGGAAATCATTGCACAAGGATTTTCTACAGATCACAGAACCTGGTTAAATCACATTTAAGCTGATGGGCTAATAAAAATCCCCCACTAAAATGTGATTAGTCTTCTTTTACAATAGTGTTTTAATATTAATTGGAATGTATAACTTAAAGAGTTACCAAAATACTAACTGTCAGCAATAGTTGTGACTTCCTCATTCCGATACAACCAGCTGACAATGGGAGCAGGTGAACTCGTCACACGGCAAACAACTTCTGCATCTTCTCCCTGCCTGAACTCCTGTGGGGATACTATGTCCCGAAAAGTGAGCTTTTCTGAAAAGGAAAAATAAGAGAAAACAGAATACAGTAAGAGTCATACACTTATCATTAAAATTATATGTAACACCGAATAAGATAAATATCACTTTTAAATCTTGTCATTGGGATAATACAGAATTATTTCCACATTGTAATTTTTCAACATGACTCAAATGGTCCTGGACTTTCACCCTACCTGTAAAAATTACATTATCATTTTGTATGATGCAAAATTTTGTTTATTTATATACTTTCTGTAGGTTTTATAAATGTATTTTCATTTTTTTTCAATGTTCCAAAACACAGTTTTGAAACTCTAGGTCTTATAAGTTTATATATTCATGCTGATAGTTTATTTACTCACTTGTATGTTTTATTCTTCATTATTCTGTCATTGAATTAAAACCTTATGTTTCTATTCTATCAAAACTTCCATAAAAACATTTAAATTTGAAAAATTCTCACGAGAAAAGTAGAATTTTTGCCTCACTAACTGAGAAAAACAGCAGCTGAGTAAAATATAACATCTGAAAAGCCAGTGAAAAACTATTAAGTCTATTATGACTATTACGTCATAAGAAATTTTAGCATTATTTTTAGGAACTAATGAGATTGCTTTAGGTCTGCGGAAGATTTTAATTTTTCCAAGCTCCAATAACCAAATGGTATGTGTATATTTGATTTGCCACATGGGTTGAATAAATTCAATAATGTTAGGAGTCCAAGATGGCATTAATCCACAATCTCATATAAGATCTAATGCTGTTGACCAACACAAAAAAAAAATTATGGAAGAATTTCTTGCACACAGAATAAACAAAACCTATGTTCTCTCAGATCAAAGATGACCATTTCACTCATTTCAGTGTACTCATTTCAGAGAACGCTTTGGGGAGCTTAAGCCAGAGATGCACCTCTCTTTTTTTGTATTGATACGAATGCAGGCTCAAATAATTTACACATCTGCCATGGCAGAGGGAGCACAGTTCTGTTGTTACACCTCTCATACATTTTTGTATGAAGTCAGGCAAAAACCTCTCACAGACATCCAAGAGTCCTGAACCAGGCCCTAAGACTAGCAACAAGTTATTCTGCTTTTTTCTTGCATCACAAATATGAATAAGGAAATTTTATATGTCTGTTCTCACAAACCTTGAGATTTCTTGTGTAGGTTTTCAGGTTTGTCTGACCTCAGAATTATTAAAATTAACACATGCAAATGCTTCTAAAGACTTCTACCTTGCTCAGCACTCTGCTAATGGAGTAACTGGCTGTTTTATGCATACAAATGAATTCTTGAAAAATTGAAATCCTTTGAACTGTGAGCTTCTAAGCCATCATGTAGTCACTTCCAACTTCTATCATCCTTTTATTGGTTATTTTATCAGAAGATTTTTTTTAAATTGTATGTCTTTTGTTATCTGAGTTATCTCTACCTCTCAGATGCAGTGCTTTACCGTTCTACTCCGTATTTTCTGTCTCATTGTAATTCTTTCACATTTAAAAAACTGTTCTCCAATGAAATTAGATCCTAACTCAGCTGAAGGGCTGCTGGCATATGTCCCATCCTTTCACCAAGACAGACATTGCCTTACATATTCACTGTGCTTCTTTAACGTACAGTTTTTAGGCGTTTTTGATTGATCTAAAGAAAGTGATACAATGCACTTACTCAACACTGAGAGAAAAACTACTCAAATCTCTCAGAGAATCTCTCATTACAAAAGAAAGTATTTCTTTTTCAAATAAACTCCTCAAGTAGTTGCTTGCAATTGAAATCCATTTTGGTTACTTATCACACTAAGCTTCAATGCTTTATGTCAAAACTCTTTCATAAGGCCAAGAATAGCAAGACAGAGATTAAAGTAACTAATTCAGTAAAACCTCCGCTTTTGAAATGTCATCTATTGCACTTCCTGCACTTCTATGTTCTATGCACATATTTTTAATATTGTGTAATTTGTAAATTTTACACACATTTGTTATACGAATTATGCTGATCTATTTTCCTTCCTCATATTTTTTCATTTCTTTGTGGGGTATAGAGTGCACTCTCATAAGATGGCATTCTAAAATACAGGGGAAAAGCAATCTACGATACTTATAAGTGGCCCTCCATTTAGTTTAAATCTTTTTCGTAATGTCTCCTAACTGAACTGCGGGAGATGCAATTATTTGGAAGATAAAGTTCAGAGCTTGGAATGATATTTTAAGAGGCTTTACTTTCTCTATGCTAGTGGGTTTTCAAACACAGTCGTTTATTGTTAACTGATAGCATTTTACTTACGATAAATTTCCAAAACTACAGTAGCTTCTTGAGTTTGTCCTTTAGCATCTGTTGCTTGGCACCGATATATTCCAGCATCTTCTATGTTTGCGTTATAAATGGTCAGGCGTGATCGAACACCTTCTTTCTGAACAACCACTCTTTGACTAGAAACAATCTTCTCTCCTTGTGGGTTGTACCAATCTATGTTCTCAGGCTCACCAATGGCTACAAACAAAACCAAAACCAATCCAGATTCAGACACTTAGAAGGACATCATGCAACACATATGCCTACCCAATACACAGTCTATGAAATGTCAGGAACTTATGCAGAATTCAGGAAGAATTTCTTCATGGAAAGGGTTGTCAAGCACTGCCTGCCCAGGGAGATGGTGGAATCGCCCTGGAGGTGTTCAAAGGACAACTGGATGCGACACTCAGTGCCATGGTCTCCTTGACAAGGCAGTGATCCATCAAAATACAGACTTGACAATTTTGGAGGTCTTTTCCACCTAAGTCAGTCTGTGATTCTATAATGTCAGCTAATTGCTAAATTATGAGACTTGTAAGAAAGGCAAGAAGGACAAAACTCCAGGCAGATGTACAATTGTTGAGACAGGGGAAAGCGCAGCTGAAGGATCTCAAAAGGGAAAAAAAACCACAGAAAAGTCCAAAGTCTTATAGGAAAGAAAAAGGCTGTCCAGCAGTGACTTGGATCAATAGGTCAAGTCATCAGGCAACTGTACTGTCAGTTTAGTCAGGCCATGTGTCATTGCCAATGGAAGATCTAAATTCAGGAAGGACCCATATCAATCAGCTGAAAACGCAAATTCTTCTCCTCCTGACTGATTACTACCTCACCAGAAAAAAGTCTCCTCGGCTATCTCATTAGTTTGGAGAGGATTCAATTCCTTAGTATAAATAAGTGAAAATATTTTAACTAAAAACCATCCTAACAGATATAAACTACCTGTGCTGATATAGAAAATTCAAACTGATTCCGTGTGTGAAATGAAGAGATTCTAGACAGGAAATGTGAAGCCAGTGAAGTTCTAGCATTTACCACAGTTCTCACAAGTCAATGTGAATATATAACAGCATGTTAGCTTAGTATTGTTAATCAACTAATTCAGTTACAAATACATAGAAAGTTCAAAATGTAACAAAAATTATACATCTACAAATAAAATTAACACATACCTGTGCACGTGAAGAACTTGGATTCACCCACACTGAGCTCAACTTTGCTAAGTGAAATTGTAACTTGAAGTAAAGCTGAAAAATATAAAGGAGGCTGTAAATTCATTTGGGCATTTATCAGTTTAAATCTTATATTGTCAGGTTTTATATTGTTTTCATTCTATATACAGAACTTGTTCGACAAGTATGAAATTCCAACTAAACATTGTTGTATTTCGAACTGAAGTACATATAGTGATAGAGAAAACAACCCAAATAAAGGTGTTACACAATGATAACAGCTTTATGTCCCAAATTTAATTTGAGGACAAAATTAAAGGAGAAAGGGAAAGGAAAAAAAAAAAAAAAAGAAAAGAAAACATTATAGAAATATACAGGAACAATAAAATTAGAAATTAATTGAGAAAAGGGAGATTTGTAACACATAGACTGATCAAGGGTAAATCATGCCTGACCAATGCCATCACCTTTTTGGGTAAAGCTACTAGTTTTGTGCACAAGAGAGGAACAATGGGGGTCAATAACCATGACTTTACCAAGGCTTTTGACACTCCCTCCCACAACATTCTCATACTCAAATGCATTGGACATAAAAAGCAAGGTTTTGGTAGTGGGGCTGGTTACAAGGGAGGGAGTTCAGAGGTTGTGCTGTGACAGATACAGCCAGTTCTAGCTGGGTCATGATGGACACACTGCAGGACATGACTGAGAGGGCTGAAGGAGTTTGTAGCACTGCTTAGAATGCCAAAGAGAGAGACAAGAAGGCCAAAGTGATAAGAGATGCTCCATGGCACAGTTGGTAACACTCCAGGACTCTGGCCAATGCATGAGCCCATGAGAGAGCAAACACATCCCAAAAGGACTGTGGATAACCCACAACAGAACAGAAGAAATCAGTTAGGTAGAAGAAGTGGAAGAAAAGAGTGAAAAAGAAGGAATGGCAGAAAGAAACCACTATATTCTCACCACAGCCTCCTGCATTATACATCATCTCACTGAATGGACTGTTAGCTGCATGGGTGTTGATAATAAGGGGAGTGAAGGCTGGGAACAGGACAGAGAGTCTGGGAAAGAGGCAGAAGGGTGTTTTCCCTAAGTCTCTAGCTTTTTTTTTATGTGACAAATTTTACCCATGAATATGACAAAACTTCAAAACATGCTAAAACCCACCACTATTCAGTTCTGTTGATAGTAAAAATTCAAGAAAAGTTGAACACATAAAAACTATCAGCAAAATACTATCCATCAATATTAACATGAAAACTATCACAATTAGGAGAAATGTGCAATTGCAATTAACTTTCATGTTATTAGCCTAGATAAGCAAGAATTAGACAAGATGTGCATTTTTGGTTCAATAGTCATATCAAAATCTACACCAAAAAAAGACAAAGAAAATTGAAGCATCAGTTTTCCAACCTATATTTAACAGAACTAGGTATTTTCCACAAAATTCCCAACAAACAAACAAACAAAATTAAACATCAAATACCTGTACAGCACATACAGTTTTTCATGAGATGTCCTGAATTGTGAATGCTTTTCCTGAGAAGACCATCTCAATTGAATTTTTTTTTCTTTTTAGTGAGTATTGATATTTTATACCCTGCCCCTGCATGAAAATCGCTAAGAATAAAAAAAACACAAAAAGCCATAAGAACATGCCTCAGGCAAAGGTAAATATTTGCACGTACTCTGCTAAAATCAAAACTCCTCAGTCCATAAAGAAAGCCAGGAAGATGGCAGGAGTGCCTAGAGTCCAGAAAGAAGCTGAAGAGGACTGTAAAAATGTTAAATCTAGTACTAGAAAGCAGGGACTAGTGGCATTTCCAGTGCAACAGTGAGGAGCAGGGTGAAGGCTCCTTTAGGACACAACGAGCCCTGACAGAGGGAGAGTTTGCTTGTTCTCATCTATGGTCTTTACATCCATGGTACCTGAACTAAAAGTCAAACTCATGTATAAGAAAGGAAATAAGTTTAACAAAAAGTTTTACTTTAGGTTGTAATAAGACTCAAGGAGTCATAAATCATCCAGGAGGCTACTCCAAGCCTCATTTATTTATTTACCTGTCAGGTAAAGCTTCACTATAGCCTCAAGACATTCAGCTGCTGGTTGGAAAGCAAGAAACTAATAAATGCAGCCCTGGGGGAACTTCAAGAGCTTGGACACTAATTTCACATTGCAGACCTGCTTTTTAGGTCCTAAAATACCATTTTTGTGGTACCATATTCTTTTAAAGAGCAATCTTGTACATTTGTTTCAGAAATATATGTTAGCATTTCAGCAGTATTGCTTGAAGGACAATTGCATTGCTTAATTCCAATAACTGCAATAACTGATGTTAAACTATAGAAATGCAATAGATTAGGTAATACATGTCAGGTAGATTGTAAGAGATGGCGTGATGAGAGGTGAAAAAGTAAAAGAATATTTTTCATTCATCAATTAAATAGATATCTCCCTTTGTAACAGAGCTTTGGCAAAGGACTCAAATCCAATTAAACTTCTTAGCATAAGTGTAATTATAAACTCTGTGGAGACATGCTAGCTACATCTCTGAAACCAAAAGGAAATCTTTTTTTCTACATATGGTGCTTTAATATTTACAAAATAGAAAAATATAAGACCATCTGTCCTGTTTTCCCACCCTCATCATTTTCCTAGCTCTGCTTCACTTAAATAGAAAAATATTGCTTCATGCAACCCTAGAAGGAAATATATTGCCCAAGTTATTAATCTAGAAATCTGTGCTTTTTAGTAGTCATGGAAATATTCAAGTATGAAGCTAGGAGAAGACTCACTTGTCACTTACTGAAAGCAAAATATTGCAGAGACAACACATTCACAAAATTTCACCTTGCTTCCAAATCCGTCTCAAGAACTACAGATAGTATAAGCTCTGATAAAGATGGCAGCGATGTACTCACAACTCAATTTATTCCTGCACACTACCTAATGGATTAATAACAAAAATTAAGTTCTTTGCACTAAGATGCTGTGAATCTCTTTGAATACACAGGCGAATGCTTATTTTATCAGATCAGTGAAGATATTGCAAAAATTTAGTAGAGGTGCTAACTAAGCCCAGAAATAAATAGTACCTTCTTGATAGATCTGAAAAAATACTTTCCCTTCCAATGTTTCCAAGAATCACTTAGCTACCTATTCAGAAAAAAAATATGGAAAAAGGCAAGATGCAAAAGATTTCTTCGAGTAGAAGTCTGAGGATTGAAATTCTACTGTAGTAGAGCTGTTCTGGGAAAAAGAGAAGTAGTTCTGGGCTTCCCTCACTCTTTGGTACATGCCCAATTGCATAGCAAAATAAAAGAGCACTACTAGAACTAGGTGATACAACCAATCCCTTCCCTTTTGATCCGAGTCATTATAAAGGAATTATTATCAGTTGTAATACACTAAGAGGATTCCGCTGAATTATTCCTTAATGGGTTTAAAATTCACTTAGGAAGATAAGTAAAACAATAATGAGAGGTCCATTTGTACTGTTAAATATGTAGATAGATGACTGCATTCATAAGGACTAACATTTAGTAGACTAATTGATTTCAGTCCCATTAGCAGCAGTAGCCTTCAGACTCCAGAACTCACATCACAAATCTGCCATAGGTGTCTGCACAGATGATCATCCAATGCAACAGAAGAGGTGTTATCAGTGAGAGGTTACAAAAATTGTAGCAGTAAGTCACTCACATGTGTACTTCTACTGTCCTTTAGCAATATATTAAAACATGATCAAAGTGTATACTATATAAATGTACACTTAAATATAAGGTCCTAAAAAGGTAAAGGAGATGATATTTTAATAAAATCTGAAAAAAAAAAAATGAGTAAAGCTCTGCTTCAACTTATAAACCCATCCAGCATCTTCCTGATAATTTCATTTCTTAAAAACACATCCCACAAAAGCACATGTAAAATTTGAAAAAACTTCATTTTGTCTGTATTGGAAAGACACTAATAACAAAATATATCATATTCTCTTCTAGTTTACACAATACAAATTTGGTACAACATAGCTGAACAGTTTTATGCTACATCAATACCTCTGAAAAAATTCTGGAATTTACTTTTGTGCCATTAGACATCTCTCAGCTGTGGAGAGGTCTTTCTAAATCTCTCGGACTGCAAATTCACTGAAGAGGAGAGGTTAATGGGAAGGCAGTAAAAAGGAATGGACACAGCTCTGAAGCCAAAGCAAGGTGTAACTTTGGATCAGCATGTGGCTAAGGGAAGTGGTGACAGCTACAGACACTAATTTGGATAGCTTTGGCAGTGGCTTCTAAGACAATCAAGTAGACTGCAAGATACAGCTGAGAGGACTGTTTTCCTTGGAAGGTCCTAATTCTGTCTAGCATGAGTTCCCTGGTGATAACTGCACTCTTGGCTGTTGGTGTTCTTTGATTTCATTTAGCAAGCAAACCTACTTGGAGGATGGATTTTGCTTTCAGTAAACGATTTAACTAGTGTTTAATATATGCTTAGAAAGTTAGGCTTCATTATCCTTGAGCATGAAGAAATTAGTATGTTTTTAATAGGTATCAAATTCAATCTCAGAGCCATCACTCACCCAGTTAATCTTTCTACCTTTATTATGAGGGATTCCAAGAATTTTATGTTTAAGTCCACTGATGCCCAGATAAAAGTGAATGGGCTTTGAATGAAAATTACACTAAGACAACCCTTGAAGAAATGGATTTTCTCTTAAAATTCTAATAATTTCTAATTTAAATATACATTGAAACACTATTAAAAAAAAAACATTTTGTTGGTTTTCTCTTTTTTAATACTATATTTTAGAACCATTTGGACCTCTAAGCTGAAATGAGGAAACAAAAACCAGTAAATACATAATGCACTTGTTACGTATCAGACATTTCAAGGTTTTTTTGTTTTAGGGTGAATGCTTGAGTTCTTTTTAAAAATCTGACGAGGTTAAACTTTCTCAACTCCAAATTGAGCAAAGTCAGAAATACAAAAATGAAAAATCATTATACAAGCCATAAAATTACATTTCCATTAGCAAAAGTCTGATCTAAGCCATTTCCATGAGTAATCAAAAAACTGGGAATAATACACCTCTGTCCTAAAGAACTCTATTTAAAAAACAATATAAAATAAGGCTGAATTAAAGTCTACTTAAATTATTTGCACTTGAGAGGCGGAATGATACAATGGAAACCATGTTTGGAGGTATCTTAAGTCACCTATGGATTTTTTTGTTTTTTTTTTCACATAAACAAAGAAGATTCCAACAAGATTCCAACATTTGAAGAGAGAATGGTATGTGGTCAGATGTTACACAAGAGATGACCATTATAGAGATAATGACATAGTTACTAAAATGATCATAATTAAATAGCAAACCCACAATGAAATGCTAGAAAAAAACTCCGAGGATTTTACCAAACACTGACACATCTGTCTTATACCCAAGTGAACTATCCATGGGGAAAAAATGCTATCATCCTATCCACTGAAAAGGAGATGATGTTCTTGTTGAGCTTCTAAAGTCTGTGAGACTTGTATTGTTTAAAACCACCAAATACATTTGCAATTCTTTGGGAACAAAGAGAATGGTAAAGAATAATCTTTTTTCTGTGTGTGAGAACCTACAGTGAAAAATTAATCCAGACAGACTATTCAAATGCAATTCATTTAATGTTTTATCATTTATATGTACTTTTTGGTTTTTTTCTCAGTTTTTTTAGCAGTTTAATAAACTACATAAAAATTCCTATTCATACAGTATTCTAATATCTTGCAAAAAATGTAGGCTTTTATTTTTTTCTTATTAATAAAGATATGTTAACTGGCCTAATGATATCCTTCAATGACCTTGAACCCTTGTCTGCAAGTCTTGCAAAAAAATCTGGAAGACAAACTGCATCTGCAAAGACAATAAACAAAAATTTAAACTCTAAAGAGTTTGGTTATTTTCAATTTTCTAGCGGACTGACTACTAATAAATCATAAAGCATCACTTCTCCATGGTATGACAGTACTGAGAGATGTAACATTTATAAGTGCTTGTCAGAAAGTTTCCTAATTTATTAAGTAGTTCAGTACAACTCAACTTTCCATTTTATCGCATTAGTCCTAATTTGGATTTGTCAGTAGAGAACACAGCTCTGATTTAAAGTTCTAAGGTTTTATTTGAATTATTATGGATTCCTTGTTCAATTTCTGTCTTATAGATTACAGAGTGTTTTATTTTTAGTTAGACAAAACAGTCTTTGTGTCATCATGAATTCATTTCCTACATCTGTTGAAGTGTCATTTTCCCTGATGAGAGGAGCTGGAGTCACACAAAGTTCAAACAGCCTTCTGGGCCATAACAGATGTTATGGGGTGAAATGCACAATGAAAGAGCACCAACACAATCCAGTTTTGTGCAACAAATACTGAAGCATAATCAGAAAATCCTCTCCTAAACATTCTTTTCTATGACACTTGCAGCAGAAACAGTAAAAGAGATAAGCTATTAGTATCTGAGCACTGACAGTAAACACATATAAACCAGTCTGCTTGCCACGATTACATTCAGAAGGCTTATCTCAAACAGAAGTTACTCACTAATGTCCCCCCAAAAGTCAAGCAAACTACAGTTTAGAAATAAACACATAAATAATACGAGTGTTATTGAGATTTTCAGATAGGTTGATAATGGAAGCTCAGTTCTTCAAAACTAAAAAGATGGGATAATGGGTAAATTTTTATATATAGATTTAGAAGCCCAAATTTTAGAGATATTTTAAAGAATAACAAAGGTATATTTATGAATATGTAATATTCACAGTCATGGCTTAGAAGCTTATATATAATCAAGATTAACTGACAGCCAAATGAAAAAAAAAATCAATATGCCTTGATTTATTCACTGAAAATCTGTGTAAGTGGAAGGCACAATGAACACTGGAGGACTTTAGTTATAAAGTGTCAGGCATGACAAGATTCATAGCTTTGATTCTATTTAAGTTATTCTAGCTAAATTCGGTAGACCTTCTTATTATGCATGAGAAGAACAGTGAAGTTTAACATTCATTGATTAACAGAATATTTAGATATTTTAAATTTAGAAGAATGTACTGGGGAACCTTTACCATATATTGGTCTCATACACATATAGATACACATGTGGAGAAAAAAATATTATAGAATAAAATGATCAAAGTTCAATAGAATAGTAATTATCAAAGCTGAACATCACCTTAACAAAATCTGCTTAATCTGATTTTTTTTGCAGCAATAAACAGAAAGAAAAAGTATTTGATAAGCCTATGAATATTAAGGAACATGTTAAAATTACGATGTGGGGGAATTTCTAATTTCATAATATCTCCTACACACATGGTAAATCTCAAAACCGAGGAACACCTCAATAAAGTAACCTGAAAAATAAAGACCTTAATCTTCAGGTAAAGAAGTAACAGTTTTTCAGAGACAGCAACCTAGAGGTGTAGAATAAGGGGGAGGCTGGGCATGTGCACTGTGGACATTAAAAAATATCTAACTTTTTTAATACTAAATTTCTTTTCCAAGCAAAAAGTGATAGGACAAGAGGCAATGGCCTCAAGTTGCACCATGGGAGGTTTTGATTAGACATTAAAAAAAAATTTCTTCACTGAAAGGGTTGCTCAGAGACCATGGGAAAATGCTGCCCAGGGGAATGGAGTCACCATTCCAGCAGGTATTTAAAAGATGTGGAGATGCAGAAATTAGGGGCATGGCTTTAGTGGTGGGCTTGGCAGTGCTGAGCTAAAATGGTTGGACTCAGTGATCTTACAGATCATTTCCAACATAAATGATTCTATGCTGTTTTGGTTTGGTGGGTTTTCTGTATGGGTTTTTTTGGTTATTTTTTTCTTTTTTAATCTAATTTAAAATGGATTTAATGTAATTTCCAAAAGACAACTGGCAATGTGCACTAACTAAAATGCAGGAATCTCTTTTTAAACATAGGAAAACACTTTTTCACTCAGTGGGTGGTCAAATGCTGGAACCAGTGGCCTGGAGAGGCTGTTGATTCTCCATCCTTGGAGATGCTGAAAACCTGACTGGGCACAGCCCTGAGCAATCTGTTGCTGACCTTGCTCTGAGCAGGTGTTTGGACCAGGAGTTTTCTCCTGCCTTCCTGCCTCTGCTGGTCTGTGTGTGTCTACGTGATCTTTCTAACATGAAAATCTAACTCTCTTCACCTTGCTCCACTGGGCAGCTTTTCACTACAGCACAGTAAATCAGACACACTGCAGAGAAAAAAAATTACCTAAGGAGAACATTTGTTAAAAATGGCAAACTTGAAGTTAAAGCCACAAACCTCAGAAATGTTTCTGAAAAGAAGCACTCATGCCAAAAGAGTGTCTCATATTTCCTCATTATATTCCATTTTGGTTTTGCTGAGGAAGACACTTTTTAAAACAGCATTTCTTCATTGTTGCTTGGGTAGTCAGCACAAGTTTGATAACGTGCCAAGATAGTAACGGAACATGGAAACTCTCATTGAAAGGTACATAGGAGCTGCCTGGGGAACAGCAGCAGAAAACATGAAACTGAGGAAAAAAAAAAAAAAAAGCCAAGTGAAATCTCTGCTGAAGTTCTTCCTTCAAAATCAGGTAATAACCCAAGTGGTCCTTCAAATTGCAGAGGGGTATTGGATTGAGCAATCATTCATCTAACTACTTGGCATTTATAATCTAAATCCAAAGAACATTTTTCTCAAACTTCAGTCCAAAAGCTGTATGCAAAGTTTCTGTTGAATGCTAAACACATTAACCCTCCAAATACAACTAACACAACAATAACTAACAGAACTAATACAACATAAATATGTCTCTTAGTAGGAGCCAACAGTTTGCCCATTCTTAAACAACACATAACCCATTCTTACAAACATGTCTGCTTCAGGCACATTCTACAAGGGAGACACACAATATTTGCCTCTAATGTGATGTAAACATCAAGGGATTTCTCTGGAAAAAAAAAAAAGAAAATGTAGTGGCTTAAAGATAGCACTGTAACGAAGACAGATCAAGAAATCAGATCACATAATTATGGAATCAACTTATCCTGATTGATTTAAAAACAAGAGATCTTTGCAGCAAAAGGCATAATGCACTCCTTTCCCTCAGTTCTCACTAGAAAAATGCTAAAATTAGCCTTAGAGTTCAGAAGTTATTATGTGAGATTGAAAAAAACCAAGAAGTTGGCCAGATACAGCAGCCATTGCAATTGCACTGCAACTGTTGCTAAAAATACAGTACTCTCTATGAAATGTACATGTTGGTAACAAATAACTTAAAGCAGAACAATATGTAATCTAAAGTCAGCAACAAAAAGAGCAGTATTTAGGTCATGGCATCTTGAATAAAACACACTGACTAGTCAATGTCTCTGTAGCTAAAAAGGGAGGATTTTAAACCTCATTGAAAGAATCTCAAAACAAACAACTGTATTGGCCTTCCTTGCAGGTTTGTCTTTCTTCTTGAGAAAAAGGTGACACATGCAAAAATTACTTGTTTCAGAGAAAGGACTTTTCTAGTACAAATGTTTTGTGCCTCAAAAAGTGGTTACAGTCTTAAAAATTGTCTTAAATACAAGTGTAACAGTTCATTCCATTTCTTGGAAGTACAAAATGAAATCAGAATATCAACTTCAGCTGCACAAAACCTCGCATATTTAACTGCAGGAGTTGACAAAAGTGGAAATGTGACCCAAGGATGTCTGTTTGACATCTCAAGAAAATGAAGTAGAAAAGAACTGAAAAAGAACTATGGATTGTCCCATTCACAGTCTGCTGTCCTGTTGAAGACAGATGTCGTCAGGGCATGGAGAAATGTCTACAAGGACTTCCTGCTGCCAGACAGGTACAGTTAGGCAGTGTCTAAACTCAGATTTAAGACCTTGCAGAATTTCTTTTGGAAACAGTCACTTTGTCTACATGTTCCCTATATTAGGTCGATAGTTCTTGAGATACCCCAAATTGGTTGGAATATGAATTATGGACTCATCTTTTCACTAAGTGAAGTTTACTTTAAGCCATATTTTTTATTTCCTCTTTCTTCCACCACATCCTTGAAAAACTTGAACCTGCATTTTGCAAAGAAAGGGTTCGCAATCCAGTACTCAAGTTTCCCATTATTACTAATCTAAGACTTAAAAATATTATCGACTTGGGGTGATCCTTAAACCAGAAATATTACTGCATCAGCTACTTCTTTAAGAAAATTATGTTTAGAAGGAGAGGGGTAAGCACAGAATTAGCCATTTTGACACATGCCCTCTCTACTTCCTTTATTTTCTTTTATTTTCTGCTTCTGGAATTTACATATAAAGAAATTTAAAAAGTTAGAGTGCATAACTTAAAGAGTACTTAGAATCTCATTCAAAAACATCTTGATGTATAATTATTAGTATAAATTTATTTTATCTTTCAAAAAAACCTTTCAAAAATATTTTTAAAAAATTAATAAAAATACCATATTTCTAAGCAACCAAAACCTAGAATTATTGTCGCATGAATTTTTATTTTTTCATAGTTTAAAAACAGGATAACATTAAGTCAGTGATGTGTTTGTTCCTGTTATACTCCCTGCTGAAAACTCATTTAAATAAATTTTAAGAAGTCATAAATTATATAAACAATGCTAAAAATGCCCAAGGACAGGAAGATACTCAACATTCAATAAAAATGAGAATATTTTAGGAAAATATTCCTTCTGCACGAAGAATTACTCTGAATAGTCAAAACTGCAAGAAACACAAAATTTGGTTGAATAAATGTCTGTTCAAATAAGGCTTAGACATCATTATAACAGAAATGTAACAGTTGAGGATATCAGAGCTGCTGGGTGGAAAGATCACAGTCCATTGCAAAGATATCAGACTTGTATGCACACAACTTCAATAATTACAAATGCTCCCAATCCACTTTAAGCAAACAGCTTAGCATTGCACAAAGCAAGTTTAATTTTTCAAGAACTTTTTTAACTGCCTTAGTATATAGGTCAATCCATTAAAAAGATAGGTATATTAAATTACATTAAAGGAAGGATAATCTATTCACAGAAATGATCCAATTAGCTTACAGGTAACTATTATTATTCAGCATAAAGCTGTTCATTTACATCAGCTCCCAGGCTAAATTTGAGATGGGTTAATTGAGCTATGAAATTTGGTATTTTCTTTATATCTCTGAAAAACTGACATAAAATCATATAATTATTTAGGATGGAGGTGATCTCTACATGTTATATTACCCAGCCTCCAGCTCACATCAAGATTTGCCTCCAAACTTAGATTAGGTACCTTGGTCAAACAAACAAAATAAATCATTTATAAATTTACATTAGAAGCTAAAATGATTGGAGATGAAATTCTAAAGACTTAAAAACATTCCTTCATTATGTCAATTGGTTTAGAACTTGCGTAAACTATTTGATCATGAGCTAGAATATGATTCAATTTAGTTGGAAATTTATGACATAAAAATAAGTAATTTATAAATAATATTAAATGACATAAAATATTATTTTCTAATTTATTTTAAATTATTTTAAAAGCAAAACAATTATTTGTGATGACATCTAGGCAGGTACTTTGAATGAATTCTTCTCCAACCTTCTAGCCAATACTGAAGAGGTCATAACTGTGGTAGTGTGCCAAATTTTGGACCCCTAATTCAAGAGGTAGAATCTTGAAGAGTCCAGAAAATGGCTAGGATCTTAGAGAAAATGTCTCCTGAAAAATTATGGTAGAAAATGGCTTGTTTATTCTGGTAAATAGAAGCCAAAGTACCTACAACTCATTTAAACAACTGCCTACAAGTTATTTAAACAGAGTTAAAAAGATGTCAGAGCCAAACTCTTGTCCATATGAATCTTGTTGGACAACTCAAGGCCAGGATCTAGTGTAATGTTTGTGACAGTCTTACTGTAAAGAGGAGATTGGAAGAGGTGAGCTCCAAAGAGGCTCTCAAATAAAGATTCAATAATCTTTTGGTTTTAAGAGGAAACATTGTGAACGTTAGGGGACAGGAAAATAAATTAAATTACTTGTTTCCTGTCATAGTAAGGAATGGGGACAAATAATCTGAAAGTTAATAATCTGAATAGACAATAGCTCAGAGAAAACCTCTCAGGAGAAATGGAAACAAGAAAAAACAGATTCAAGGTAATCAAATCGGAATTATCTCCGAAGGAATAGGAAGAGTCTATCATGTCCAAATACACAAAAAAGCTTATGCTAAGCCACAATTGGCATTTTATTGCTAAGGAAAAAAAGTAGTTTTATTTAATGTTCACAGTCTTTTCCCTCTTTCTGTAACAGAAGCTTAATGTTTGTGAAGTACCATAAGTAGAGGAAGTGTCTATATAAGAAAGATCACCAAATGAAACCAAGCCTGCAATCCTAATGTTGTGTAATTAAAACAACAGATGGAACCCTACTCATCAGAGAACTCTCACTGACTGACCTCAGCCAGCAAAGTCTTACCCAACAAGAATGAGCAGAGCATTTGAAGGATACTTTTCCTGTAATGCTATTGTGAATAAGAGGCCACATCTTTAGCTGATGCAAAAAAGTATTTTCACATTAATGAGAACCCTCCTTGGCAATTACATAATAAATATTTAAAATGCAAACAAGAAGAGGAATTTCTAATTACATTGTTTCCCTGTTGTCATAAAACTAAGTGGTTCAAGTGCAAACCACATGATACAGCTTTTGATCTTTGGATAAATGTCACAAACATTTTTTTCACTTAAAGTTCTCCATTACAGCAAAGAAAGGTTTTATTTTACATGTGAAGTTTTTCTTCCATATGTGTTATAGTCTTCCAAGACATATGGAATCATAAAGAAAACATCAGATTTTACAGTATGATATGACACTGAAACTTCATGTTGGAAAGTTCAAGCTTTACTGTTAAGTATCCATTAGTGTAATATTCAAAGCCTAAAAATCAAATTATTTGGCAGTTAGTTTAAAATTACTTTAATCTATTTAAGGAAGTGGTTATTCATTATTCCTCATGCTTTTCTGGAAAATATGATTCTAGATGTCCGAAAATTATATTCAAGATAACTGTGTGTGTTTGGGCATGAAACAAGTATGCTTTTCTATACTTAATCACATTTGAATGTTTATTTCGACATTCAGTATGTTTAAAATACAGGATCTAGGGAAGTTTTAAAAATTCATTAGATCTACTAGAAGATAGACCTTACTTGACTTTGGGAAGCAATGTAGATGCCTAATAAATTGCTTCATTAACTTTTTTAGCTAGTCAAGCATTACTACCGTCTTTAAAATCAGCAATTAACTTTGATAATTCTTCATTTAGGAAAACAGAATAGCTACCTGGGAAACAGAAACCATGAAACATAAATGCAATTTGTTGCAACATTTTGCCACTGTTTAACTGAACCTTCAACAGATATTTCAGGGAAAGTACTCAACATGAAGTTTGTTTACTTGTCAAAACTAAGTAAAATTTGGAAGAATTCTTCCTTATATCTCAAGCAAGACTTCTGCTGATCTGCTGATCTGCCTTTAATCCCTGCAGCTAAGATACAACTAGAACAACTGAGAACCAAGAAATGGTTAAAGAGCTGCTATAATATCACAGAAACACAGAGTGGCCTGTGCTGGAATGTGCCATAAAAATCACCTAGTTCCAACTCCCCTGCCATGGGCAGGAGCATCTTCCACTAGACCAAGTTGCTCAGAGCCCCATCCAGCCTGGCCTCAATATGTGTTCTGGGCGATAGCATCTGGATTCTGGTCCCACAATTAAGTGATTCCTCCTGGGTTTTAATTTTAACAGCATCAATTATATTATGTGGGAATACTCATACCAGTTTAGATACTGAATTGCATACAGATAAATGCCTATCAGAGAAAAGCCAATCATCTGTGTGCTTTAAAAAATGGCTGACTTGGCCCCACTTGTGAGGATGTTACTTGCAATTAATAAAATATAGTTTTCAATGTTCCCAATACCTTTCATCAAAGGATCCGTAAGTTGTGCTAGAAATTACATAAACCATGGACATGATAGGCCTTGGAGAAGATATAGAATCAAGACAATTTCAAGCTTCTCAATGACTTTTCAGCATTTTCAGTTTAGTTTTGGTTAAAAAGAGTAGCCCAATAGGAAACATTTTGGCTTTTGTTTCAAATACCTTAACTGAAGCAATTTACTTGACAAGAGAAAAAAGTTGTCAAAGTTTTATGCGACTTTTGTGGAAAGGACCTGGAACTTCCTGGAACTTCAAAACTTATGTACTAAAAATAGGCAAAGAATTGACAATCATGGAAAAAAAAGAAAAAAAAAAAAAAAAAAAAAAACAGAAACAAAAAAACACTTAAAAAACTAGTAATCTTCCTAAAGGAACAACTGTCTATTGAGGTATTATAAAAAAAACTTAAAATATTGCTGTTAATACAGTTAAAGTATTCCCTTTGACTTGTGGAAAAATGCTAGAACAGCCTCATGAGACCTATCTGAATTATAAAAAAAAAAGAAAAAGTCTCTGGCATAAATATTCTTTCTGTTTCAAAAAATTAGAAGTTCAAGGAAATGCTTATAAATAAGTGACACTGCCAGAGATCATAGGAAATCAGACTGGCTTTTCAAGCTCTTTCTTTTAACCCTTAAGCTCTTTGATCTTTGGATGCTATTGTATGGGTACCAGCAAGTTCCCATCTTTAATTATCTTGGTTTAGGAAACTAATTTTCTCTCAAAGGACTCCTGTGAAAAGCCTTCTAATTGAGAACCAACAGGGTTGCAATTAATATGAAATTAGCCAGACAAATGTATAAGCAATCTAATGTACCAGACAATCATAAGTTTTTAAAAATCAATCCTTTCTTGACACTAGATACATATTTATTAAGGTTGCCATAATTCCTTTGATTAAATCTTTTACGGGTCAAGTTACAGCTACCTTAGAGATTATTAGTACTTTCTGTATGTAAGCACAAGTAAACTCTAAATTTCAGTCTAAACCCCATAAAACTGGTCAGGTCAGAAGTCTGACTAACAAGTATTGCAGCAGTGAAAAAAAAAAAAAAATTCAAGGAAACCACACAGGTTTGCACTACTTTGTTGATTTTTTTCTTCCATTCCAAGTGCTGGCACTTTGGCACCCAAAGGTATCTTTGAAGTATTCAGTTCTAACATCTCCTGTAACAACACAGAATCATGGAATGGCCTGCATTGGAAGGGACCTCAAAGATCATCTTGGCCCAACACCCTCCTGTGGGAAGAGACACCTTCCACCAGACCAGGTTGCTCCAAGCCCCACCCAGCCTGGCCTTCAACACTTCCAGGGATGGGGCAGACAGAGTTTTTTGGGCAACCTGTTCCAGTGTCTCACCACCCTCACAGGGAGGAATTTCTTCCTAATATCCAATCTAAACCTCCTCTCTGTTAGTTTGAAGTCACTCCCCCTTGTTCTGTCACTCCAGGTCCTTGTAAATAGTCTCTCTCCATCTTTCCTGTGGGCTCCCTTCAGGTATTAGGAGGCCACAATCAGATCATCCCAAGGCCATCTCTATACCAGGCTGAACAATCCCAATTCTCCCAGCCTTTCCTCACAGCAGAGCTGCTCCATCCCTCTGATCACCTTGGTGGCCTCCTCTGGCCTGGCTCCAGCAGCTCCATGTCCTTCCTGTGCTGGGAGCCCAGGGCTGGATGCAGCACTGCAGGTGGGGTCTCAGCAGAGCAGGGCAGAGGGGCAGAATCCCCTCCCTAGAAACACTGGCCACACTGCTTTGGAGTCCAGGACATGGTTACAGCACCTTCAGTATCATCTAAGTCTGTAAGATTTCTGGCTTCATCAACAGCTTCTGACACTTAATTACATTATATAATTTTACTTGTACAGAAGGGAAGTCTGGTTCTTTGGATGGTGCCAGATTCCTTCACTGTGCACTTCTTCCTTCTCCTATTCTGACTGTAACAATGTGTACACTGATTTCTTGTTCCTTTCCTCCATCACCTACTGATTTTATAGAATTCTATAGTCTTTTCTCTAACTGCAGCAAAATGCTCAGACAAATCATTATAATTCATTAGGGCCTCCCAAATCTGACAAACCATCAGACAGATCTTTAGCAGGTCAAATTCCCACGTATGCTTGATAACTACACTTTTAAAGATGATATCTCATTGCTAACTGTGACTTTTTTTCCCTACTTAGTGTCACTTTGCAGCAGGCAAGGAATAAACAAAATTTGTATTTGCTACAAAGAAACAGGTTTCCTCAAAATTAATTACAGAATTAACAGAATTGAATAGAAATAAGGATTGTATTTCTACTTCCACTGAAAAGTCTCTAGACTCAATCTGTATTGAAGAATGCTGCGCTGATCACTGAATAGATATGTACAAAAATATTAATTTAATTTTTCACATACAGTGGTGTAACATTAAAAAAAAACCCAGAAAACAAACCTAAATATTCAGCTCTAGACTTTTTTGAATTATAGGTCCCCAAGGATAAACTTCATGTATTCATACTCTACCCAATATTGTTAGTTTCTTAGAATTTTTTCCATGTTACTAGAAAACACAGTAAGTGACAATATTTTAAATAGAAAACCCGCTGGGAAATGTGTTACCTATGAAGTTCTATTCTTTAAATTGCAAAACAACTGATGATTCATGGCAGTTTTGTTCCTAAGAGACACATGTTATTAGAAACTAAATAAAAAGTCAGAACAAACCACGAGATGATAGATACACATATAGAACTTTAAAATTTACATATATATGGATAACATGCTGTAAATTACATATGGCTTTATAATATAAATATCTAACTATATGTATCTTTTTTTTTGTTCCAGCACTGACTTCAAACTGCTTCCTTTATCTGCAAATACTCATGTAAGTACTTCCAACTATGCTTCTCAATAGTCTTGTCCCTTCTCTTTCCCAAAACAGTGTACCCTACCTTATTTCAGTAAAAGGGGCACCACAAAGCAGGACCAGTGGTTCCAGTGGTGGTGATAGATATTGCTGAATTAAATCAATTGTGAAACTTTTTTGGGTTACACGTTACAAGTTGCTTCCACATGAATAGAAATTTGCCTTTGACTCAAGCCTTAATAGAACTTAATCTAACTTACATATTCCATCACAGTCAATTCCACTTCTTCGTCCTATAATTCTGCTGGATTATTTTTTATCTAGAATAAATAGCCATCTAAGGAAAACTTAGATAAAACTAGATATGAGATTTCTAAAGGACTTTCTATACCACTCAAAATTATGAATGTGAAGGACTCATTGATTGGAAAGATAAATCAAAATCAAAAGCTAGGCTAGTGACAAATCATAAGGCAATAGCTCATTTTTCACAGAAATTACCCACCAACTTCCCAGTACCTAAACCTCTAACATATTATTGCAATGCTTTTGTCATATCCCTTAACTAAACCCTCTTTTTTTGGAAAGGTAACTATCCTGCTGCATATTTCCAAGAAACCTGCTTCTCTCTGATTTTCTGTTTGACCTGGAAGTCTTCAAGGCCAGGTTGGATGGAGCACTGAGCACCCTGGTCAAGTGAAAGTTGTCCCTGCCAAGGTAGGGATGTTGGAATGAGATGGAACTGTTAGGTGCATTTCAACCTAGGCTATTTCATGATTCTGGTTTCCATGTCACATCTGGCTGAAATTGGCCAGGTAATTCTATAGTTATTAAGAAAAATAACAGACAAAAGTAGTTGCATGAGCCTCATTTTCTAGGTGCGCAATTTCATGCAATTCAATTAGATTTAAACAGTTTGTTCAGCCACTTAAAATATAAAGACATAATAATCAAGGAAACCTCTCAAAATAATTGCTGTAGCAATACAGTCAATATTGTTATTATTATTATTCTTCTCTATTCTGCCCTCATGAGACCCCACCTGGAGTATTGCATCCAGGTCTGCATCAGCACAAGACAGATGTGACATATGGATACTACATAGTACATGAAGTATCATACATGTACTACATAGTACAGATAAGAAAACAGAAGTAATTCCATATGTACTCAAGACTGAGAAGGAAGGAAGAAAGCATCATCTCCATGTTCCTTTTGAAATATTAGGGTGAATCCACACTCTTCAGGCAATTAATTCCTCCTGGCAAAGACCTGTAGATGCTGGTGACTTGTCACAGGCAGTATCACCTCCCCTTCCTGAGTAGAGGATTTGTGAGCCTTAGGACATAGGGAGAAAACTATTAAAAAGTGATTAACACCAGGAAAGTTTTTCATATAATAACTTTGAGGGCTTCCTTCTATTCATTAGTCCTAATAAACCGTTTAAATTCAGTAGGACTAATAATAAATTCTTAGAGTCATTTATATGGTATGCTCTCTTTTGCCCATAACAAGATTTTGAGTCTCAGCACTCCAAGGGATTTGAATTCTGATCGCTCATTTTGAAATATAGCATCTCTACCTGAAAGCTACAGGACAATTTGTGGTGGAGTCCTCTCAGTCTCCCTCCTGAGGATATTTGCCTTGTGTAAATAATTAAACATATACTGAACAGGAACTAGAACCCAAGTGTTCTCTCTTTTACATGAGCATCTTAACACACTGCAGAGCCATTCTCAGCTTCAGGCTGAAATTTGTTGGCAGGATTCATAGCATTTATCTCTATGTATATGGTTACTTTGGTCAGTAAGGGGATGATATGACATCCCTTTTCAACTTTAGGAAAAATGTACTGGTTTGTTTTTCACTCTGAATATTTTCATCTATTAAAGGGAAGAAACGCAACAAAAGGATTTCACAAAAACCTTTATTAAAATCAGTTGATCCTAGCACACCTTTTATATAATTCTTGAGAAGGAAATAGGTGAAGCAAGATGCTTTATAGGGGAATGAATTATTCATTAATGAAAAAGAAATAGCAATAGCTTTGTCGTATGATTCTGTAAGAGTTCAACCTTTTCTATTCTGCAGCAAATTAAAAATATTTCTTTCACTGATACAATTAGTATTTTGACTTATTTTTTTATGGAACTTTATTTTATGGAGCCAGTGGCCAGAGTCTTTATTGCTTTCTGATTAGCCCTGAGATCAATGCTGTGTATTTTCATACAACAGCTCTTTCTGAGAACATCCCTCTGACAAGAGGAGAGGAACAGATCCCCATTGCCTGCTGTGAGAAAAATCAGTGAAACCAACTCTAGGAGCCGAGGGTTAGGTAAGTCAGCAAAGCTTCCCAAAAATGCAACAGAATTAGAGACATGTTCTGAGACAGAAAAAAACCCCAAACTTGGAATATTTGCAGACAAAATATGATTTACTTTCTCCTTATTAGGTAATCTCTATCATCTAAGATAGTAAAGTATATGAATTATGAAAAACTAAGTTTGAATTTTATAAAGTACTTGGACCACTATTAGTTAATCAAAATGAAACCTGAAGATCACAATTATTTACTGTATATATCTCTCTGGTGTTCTAGAAACACTGTGGGTATCATCCACCACATTTAAATTATGTATTTTAGACAATATCCCAGATGATACATTGTCTGCAGAGGGAATAAACACTTTTGCAGACAATATATTGTATCCAAAACAGGTATCTAAAATATACCTGCTGATTCACAACCCGCAAGTGACTTTTCCATTTCGGTTTCTTTTTTTAAGTAGTTGCAAAAGGAACCTAACATGAATAGGCTAACACCTCCTTAGAACCATTATATCAAGATACCTGATCTGTATTTGCAATGTCTATATTTCATATATATATATGTGTGTGTGTGTATTTGACTTGATGTATCAATTTGATATTGATATCAAACCGATAATAGACACGTATTTGATATATATTTCTGAAATAATTTGGAAGGTTTGAATTTATATCAACATTTATATCCAACATTTGGAAATGTTGTTTCTGTATATTTTGATGGAACATGCAAAATCCTTGGTTTCATTAGAAAATGATGTTTCATTCACTACTGAATATACCAGTATTTAAATAATAGTTTTTACATGCACACATGTGCCCATATTCATGTCTGGCTTTGGCATTTTAATTTATCACACATTACACGTTGTCTGGCTACCTTCCTCATAATTTCATTAATACAGTCTTCTTTACTAAAATTAATTTGGTCTGATCTTTAGCTTTTGGCACGTGTTTTGGGTAGGGACCAGCAAAATCTAGAACATTTCTGCTACATACTGAGTTATACCTTTATATGTACCTCAGTACTGAGTTCCTCACATCTCTGCCATATGGTTTACAAAAAGCATAAGGTTCAGCAGCTGAAGCAACAGAGGCCAATACTCAGAATATTAAAATCCCCCAATCAATCCACTCTAAGGAAAAATACAGATTCATGTTATATATAAAGCCAGAAACTCAGGAGTTCTTTTCTAGTATGAGACATGAAAATTAAGACATGAGATACCATAACATAAAATAAAACTGTTTTCTTAAGTATGAAGAAGATTCTCACAGATTTTTAAGCATACTTTATTTTATACTCAGCTGACTTAATCCATTATGATGAACAATGATTTTTTTTTCTTTCCAGCTCATTGCCCGAGGAAATGCAGGAGAACTAAATGTTTCTTTCCACAATTTGGATACATTATGTATTAATTGTTTACATAAATTATCTGTCCATACAGGTGTATATACACACACACACAGAGCCACATCATTTTAAACAATTATGTTTTCCGTTAATAATGTCACTTATAGCAATGACTGAGAGTTAAGCTTTAACTTCACTGCTGACTTAATAGAAAACTGATTCAAGGAAGTCATAATGGAAAATAGTTTCAGAAATGGCTTATTGTTGTTTGCAGATGCTAGAACACAAACAATCTGAGTTAAGAAACTAAGTGGAGGGAGGCTAAGAGAAGTGAATACAGGGACATACAAAACCCTGAAGATGTTTCTCTGTCAAATAAATGAATGAGCTTATATGCAAAACTGTCCCTGGAAAACATTTATCAAGAAGAAATAAAGCTTATGAGAGCGAGATAGAAAAAATCCATTCCTTGCCTAAATCAGAGGACACAGAGTTACCATTTAACACCCAAAAGCTGCTCCTCCTGAGACTGGCAACCAACCCCTGCAAGGAGTTTGGGTTCTGCATGAACAACTCAGTGTCAACATGGCTAACACATATCACGTGTTGTTCCTGTAAGTGGAAAATGCACCTTCCACACTCTTCCCTACCCTACAGAGGTCATTCAAACGGAAAATCTCTTCAGTATAATCAAATTATCTTGAAGAATTTATTCCTCATAAAGAACCTCATGAAAAAAATGAAATATTAATTGATCCTGGCTATAAATACAACTGTTTTAGTGTTCAATTATAAACCCATCTTTAAATTATTTGTTTGAACTAAGCATAATGAAAACAAAACCACATAAACATAAATTAGTCTAAGCTAGTTTAATTACAGGTGTCATATGAGGGAAAGATGTGGTCTTTGATATCAGGCAAACAAGTTATAACTTCCAAATTATTGTGGTGAAATATAGCAAAGAGTAAACTAATATCCTTGAATCCTAATCTTATTCAAAAACAGTTTACTGACTGTATTGTTTTATCTCATATTTATTCTTCTGAAAAAACCCATAATAAAATAAACCAGCTAATTTTCTGACTTCCCATAATATCACCACTTGAACTAGTGTCAGGTGTACATTTTTAATTACATAGATTTGTATTATTTACATGTCAAGCAACAACTAGTAAAATCTAAATAAGGACTAAGAAGAAATAGCATCTTAACTAAATTCCTGAAAAAAACCAGAAGTTTAAGCAACCTTGGTAATTTGCATTAAATGGCTGTGACTGAACTGAAATGTATTCATTTTCCATTATAAATGTATCATATCAAGAGAGAAACACCTTATTTGCTCCATAAACTACATGCTTGGAGAAAATACAATATGTAATGTACTTCCCTGATTATGACATTTTACTAGAGCACCAGTACTTTACAAAAAGTAGCAGAAGCCAGAAGACTCATCTCATTAAGCCAATTCATTTTTTCTTTACAACATAAATGAAGATATTTAATCTGTATTTATGCAGACTAAATCAGGTTTGGAGACCGGAGGTTCAAAGAACTCAAACTGCTAATGCTGTTTAGATGCGCAAGCCAGCACTAGTATTAGAAAATGAAAAAGCCTAATCAGATTCTGAAAACTGATTATAATTTTGGACTTTTGTAGTACATGCAATCCAATTTGTTCAAAATATTTTTTCTACCAAAAAAAAACCCAAAAACAGACCAACAAAAAAACCAACAAAACTCCCCCAAAAATCGCCATTAAAAACTAAGAGAAGTACAATACTAAGTAAGCCCAATGTGCCAGTCACTGTGTTTATGCAGCAAGCTCTATATAGAAGATAAATTCAAATTAGAAGATAACTTCTGTGTCCATACTAAAACATTCACTGCAGAATGCTTTAGTAACACTGAGAATCAAGAATGTTGCCAGGGGATGCTCAAGAATGTCTCTAGAGTGTCTCCTTTATAGAAGAAAGCTAAATGAGAAAATGCACATAGTTCTTGACAGAAAGCTTCATATGAAACACCTGTTGCTCACTCAAAATTTGGAGGGGGTTGTATTCTTCTCTCTTTCAAACTGGAAACCCTCTACACTTTGACTTCCAAGTGATAAACTTCAGTGGTATTTTAGAAACTTTCTTGTATTTCTGGATCCTAATTACCTACAGGTGAATCTAGATCACAATTACAAAAGCAGTGAAGTCAGATGGCTTGTTCTGGGTCTTCCTTGCCAAAGGGTATAAGGAAAGATGACACAAAGTTCCTGTATTGACTAATCTTTGCACATTTATAAACCTCATGAGACACCAAGTTTATGTGTGCATTTGCTGTGTGCATCATTGAGCACTGGAGTTGTTCTGTTATTTTAATTACTTACAGTCAGCTCATTAAAATAGGACAGAATGAACTGAAAAAAACCCTCTGTCCATCTCATCAGCAGAATTCCACATGTAGAGGGTCTTGGAAAGCCTTTGAGAGAGATGGGGTACAAAATGAAAAAGAGGGATATGCAATGATTGCACAAATTAAAGAATTCAAGCTACAAGCAGAAAAGCATCTCTGTAGAATTCCAGTGATCAAACATATATTTACACTGAAAGTCATCTCTTAATCTTTCAATGAAAGAAAAAAAAAGAGAGAAAAGATACGTGCCAGTTTCATTCCTGAATTGATCGAGGGAGATAAGGGATTTCAGAGGCTGGTTGTGGAACACTTGGTGGCACCTTGACAGCTGTCACATGCATTTCTCAGAGGTACCTCCCATCTAGTCCGAACTCTAGAGAAGTGTCCTCACTTCCACTATGAATTTGGAGATCTCACAACAAACATTATCCAATTAGAGTCTCAGCATAGAGATTACAGCACCTTCTTAGCCTTCAAAGGAACAGCCTTGGAAGTATTTTTCAACATTTTGAGAAGCCATGAGAGAAACAACTCAAAAACCAATTCCCTAAATGACACTGAGAGGAGGAAGGATAAACTCAGTATGCATCAAGTTTAGAAAAAGGTGACAGATAAATTAATTTTCTGGCTCAGCTAGAATTCCCAAATCACCTTAGGAGAGCTGTAAATAATTTCTACAGGGCACTTTATCCAGAAAGAACTTGGTATACCAAGGAAAATAACCAGAAAGTTTGACTTTTTCAAGTTTCTTATAGAAGTAACTGTCATCAAAAAGGGCATTTTCACTGACAATTAACCACAACTAGACTATAACTGTAAGCTAATCAGTAGTAGTCAGATACAAGGTTCAGATTCTGTCCTGCACAGGATTGCAGCTCTTTCTGCAAGAGGTAAAAGTGCTGTGACTGACAGTTCAAAAATTTGGAGGCAATCTTTTATTACAAAACCGGAGATACCTTCCTAGGGCCAGTGGTGGCTCTTGAACCAAACCAAAATATAAATTAAATTTCTTCTGGTCCATGAAGTGAACTAGAAAGGTAGAAGATGTCTTTCATGGTGAGGTAGAGTTACAGGAACAGTAGGCCCTATTAAGACAAGAGAAACCCCCACAATTTCTCTTTTAATGAAACCATCATTCAGGACCTGTCTCACAGGAGAAGATATAAAGTAATTAAAGCAATCTAGTACTCAGGCCACGGGGCAGAGCACTGAGGAAATCCAGGTTAGACATCTATCTCAGAAAATCTTTTTTTATGTCAGCGGAAGGAATCCAGCTCATCAACTTCTTGCACTCCCATGATATGTTTATATTACTAAGAGATCTTTTTTTCTCTGTTGATATCCTGGCTCTTTTGGTACGGGTGCTTATATTATTTGAAACCTGTCACAGTGTCTATCATGATAAAATTTTGAAGGCAAGGTACAGAACCCTGTCTAAGTGCTGAACTCCCAGGTCAAATAGTTGCAAAGGAATTAATCTCTTCAGCTTCAAAATCTATTTCCAGAAAACTGGTCATTTATTTTAGCATGTCCCATTGCCTGATATTAAAGAGAACTGAAATTTCACATTTTTCTCACACAAGTAGTTCAGGAAAACTGAAATCCTGGCAGATACTTGACTCTAACAGGCTCAGGCTCCAAATGTGAGGGACAAGGAACAAAAATTAACATATGTTTTGATGGGCAAGAGATATGTATATGCATAGCATAAATGCATATGTGACTATTTTTTTTTTTTAAACTAAGTCTGAAATATGTATGAATTCATGTTCAGATATGTGCATTTCAGAAGTATACAGAATTATACTTCTGGACAAAGGCAAATATGAAAAGAATGGAATATTGTACCAGGTGACAAAGTTTTTAGAGGTTGTTTGTAGAGAGCTGTTCTTTAAAAGATTGGCTTTTGCACAGGAGAGAGGAAGAAAGAAACTGTGCTATCAGAAGGTTAATATTTGCTGATATAATATTTTATTACCTTGGGAATGACCATGCTAAAATGTTCCTTGATCCTTCTCAGGAAGCCTCCAGAAAACTGAATGGAATCAGAAGATTGTTGTTGGCATTGCCCTCACTCCAGCTGAGTCTCTAATTGTTACTGCACTTCACAGAACAAATACAAAACCCCTAAAGAGGCTCTTCCTATGTGACATTGACTCAACTTTGGAAGCAGAACCCACATCCTAACATGCTTGAAATCCCAAACTGTGCTCTGCAGTACTTGTCTCATAATGACAACAAGGCACGGCTCCAAGAGATTTAGGAAAAGAATAGGGCAGAATAACAGATTAGCCACACCTGTGCATATTTTGGGTTATCTGCAGCAGAGTACAGCCTTAGGTGACATTTAATTACAAATCTGAAAGTGCAAACAAATAACTCTGAAACAAAGAACAGCTAAATCTAAATGCCAAAGATAAGCAAACACATTAAACAAGTTAATCTTTCTAACTTCATATTACTGCTGCTCAGTGCAACCATTTATACTTTTTATAGATTTAATTTAGATCATATTCTTGAATCCACACTGAAGGCAAAATAGAAAATATTAGATTTTACTTCTTAATTAAATATTTTTAATTTCATTTCCTAGAGTAAAATGAAAAGACACTTATATTATGCAATAATAAATGTTAAAATGATTGATGAATGTCCCTATATATTGTGTCTATAGAAGCTACAATTACATCGAGGAATACTTCTAAGGATTGTTTATTGAGTTTCTCTGATTTAATAGGCAAGTTATATCAACTGCTTTTCAATATGTTCTCTATATGCAAGCAGCTCTTAAATTTACTGCACTTTCAACTAGTGAATCAACTGTATCTCCCTACGGAAACGAGACAAAGGCTGCTTCTGGCATTTATTCAGCCTGATTTTTTTTTTCCTCTTAAATGAAAATCAATACACAGGGTCTATATTATTAACAAAGATTCATTTTCCAGATTATTGCCAAACACATACCATTAATCTTGTCTTTGTCCTTAATATCTCAGTAAATAAAGTAACGATATTAAATCCATTTTGATTCTGAAGACATAAAATTCTGCAAATAATTTCCAGAAATTACTGTTACACAACAAAGTTCCACTACATTAATGAAAAAAAAGAAAATCTAAGAAACTTCCAAGGCATCATTGGTTAAGTCCTTCAAGACTTCTGTGCACTAGCCAGTAT
Organism: Vireo altiloquus; assembly: GCA_013396875.1. Classification (NCBI taxonomy): domain Eukaryota; kingdom Metazoa; phylum Chordata; class Aves; order Passeriformes; family Vireonidae; genus Vireo; species Vireo altiloquus. The sequence continues at coordinate 201,062 of VZRF01011814.1, forward strand.
CCCTGCCTTAATATTGCATTTTGGTTCAGATAAAAAAAAAATAAACGTGAAGATAGTAGTTTCCAATACCTGACAGGATTCTCTCTTGATTAGAAATTCTCTCTTCTCTCCCATTAGAGACATGAGAGAAAGAAAATGAGAAACGATCATCAGCCATTTGATTTACCCATCAAAAATTCTGTACAGGTATGTGTGGAGTCCTGTATTCTGTTTCCTTTGAAGTTTATCTGAGTTTCCCTGCTTCTACTCAGGCCTAATCTCAACTAGATTTTCCTTACATCCATTTATTCCACTCACTTATTTTCCTGATGTGAGCGTCCACCTCTTCCTCCACTCCTGAACTATGTTTAGATTACTGTTCAGCTGCAGGTTCTTCCCCACATTTCTCCCATTAGTGTAACAGCCAAAGCTCTTGCTGCCACTCATGTCCCTTTTCACACTCAAGCTAAGCTGAGCTTCAGCTTTCCTGTCAGCAGCACTGAATATTCAGGCCATCTTTTAACAGTCCTCCTTTGTACCCTTTTTATTGTGTTTTCTTTTTGTGACCAGTATTGCTGGAGCAATACATATAAATTTCTACAACAGCTGCTTCTCCTAACTGTCACCCAGTTTCTCCTCATAGATCTGAATTGCAATAGCTCACAAAATAATCAGGGAAATTTTTTTTCCTATAGAATATATCCATGTCAAGAACTCCCCTGGAACTACTTCAGGGCCATGCATCCCATGTATTCTAGGGCAATCTAGAAACCCACCTAAATTAATTCTGTTCCTCATTGTTTTCCTCCAGATGGTGTATAGTGGTACTCTACATTTCTGACTGAGAAACAAAGACTCAGATAAAACACAACATACACAGATACTTATGTGAACCTTGTATGCTAAATGTTTTCAAAGGAAGTCTACCCCAAAATGGTTTTGGCACAATAACAAATCACAAAGGAAATGATCTGTCTGTTCCCATATATAGTCATTAAATTCCCAGCACATGATGAGAAATACCGATTTTCCTCTATATTATATCATTTTCTACTCATTAAATAAAAAAGGGAAATTCACAACATCTTTCAAAATTTCTCAGGCACTGCACAAAAGACGATTTGTTCACAGTGAGGGGCTCAGGACTGAATACAGAATTCGAGATGTGGCCTCACCAGTGCCAATTACAGGAGGATGATCACTGCCCTGGTCCTGCAGGCCACACTGTTGCTGATGAAAAATATAGATGTTCTTAAATTAGTAGTTTGTACATGCATATTCTTATACAATCTATTAGTAATGAATATTAAGGAGGAGATTTTTAATAGTCTTTCCAGTCTTTTAACTTGTCTCAGTGAATTCACTGGTACACAGACTTATGAAGTCATGCAGTTGATAGCAAACAACAGTAAAATAATGCAGTATTTATGTTTTTCTGATGATAAAGCATTAAAACAGGGTAGCGAACTGTTCCTAAGACAACTTAATCAGGAAATAACTGTTACCACAACATTCACTATTTGTCACTGGGATCCTCTTCCCACATGTTTTATGTGTTTTGAAGTTCTATGTTGTGAATGACTCATTCAAGTGCGGTAAGAAGACTTCCACAATCTTTTCCTCATTTTACATTTAGGTCTGTACCACATGTATAGAATTGCAGGGTATTTCACCCCTCCTAACTCAAAATATCCATTTAATTTCTTAGCTTTAAAAGCTGATACCGTAACTAGAATTTGTTATGAATAAGTGCCTTACTGACAGACTGTAAGTGTCTGAAGGAGTATTCAGGATTTTGAATTAATTAAGTACAGAAGATTATTTCATCAGCCTGACACTGTGCACATTAGTCCCACATCACCCACTGAGAAAAAAATTAACTCAATGGACAAGTACCTCTCTACATTTTTGCAGCAGTACTTCAAGATATTTGAGTTTATTGCAAACTCCCGAGAGATACAACTGTGTGAAAAAAGTGGAGAAAATTGAAAGCCTTGTTTGTTGCTTGATCGTGAATTTATCAAACTTTACTTTTCAGGACTACCACTGGTCTTATTAGGGTCTTCAGCACAGCAGTATCAGGCCTTTGATATATAAATGAGCAACAATTTCAAGAGTAATGGTTGACTCCTGCAATGACACTCTTTATTTATTCATGCCAGGAACATGCTAAAGCATCCTCCTCCATCTTCTCTTGTTACAAAAAAAAACCCAAACTCAGCACATCTATAGAGAAAGAAACTAGGAATTCATCACAAATATAAAAAAGCTAAATTTAAATATAAACAATAAAATTTAAGACCTGCACATTTATCACTTCTCTCATGGCCAGGTTTTCCTTGTGTAGTAAAATTCTTTGTGCGTTAACACATAACTGTTGAGCCTTACTGCGGCTGTGGAGCTATAAACATTTCAAGCAATGGATGCAATCCAGACCTGGTTGGGAACAAGTCCCATTTCCAAAGAACTGATTTTATGACAAAGCCAGATTTGGCAAGAACTCTGTTTTTTCAGTCTTTTCAATATACTACAGTACAGAATCTGTGCAGAGCCTACACTGAATCTGACATAAATGAAATAAAGCTTTAAAACCGGATGTCTTTTATTGACCGCAGGAGCTTTATAAAAGTTTCAATTAATTGTCTATGCTATAAAGAGGGTTTGTACACAGGCATTAAGTGTACAGAGGTGTTTAGATGTGTTTCAGCATTTAATATATGCCTACATATACACAGACATTTAGAATATTTGCCTACTTGAAAATTTCATCAGTTTCTCCAGCATTCAACAACATCCAGAACTGTCTCCCATTTGGTAAAAACATTCTGCTTTGTGTAAATAACAAAACCTTGCTTTCAGAATAATGACTTCTGATACCTTTAGGAATTTTTTCTTTCTCCCCCAAATAACAGCAATGTAGAAAACTTAGCCACTCCATCCACAGGTAAATTCTGGATTCACTTCAATCCTATTTATTACTTCTATTTTGAATGCTGCCAGAACCATTACTCTGGAATTTGACTTAGGTATGCTCTTTATGAACAGCCTCAGGGGAATGACCACGCCAATGAACAGTAGCTTCTGTCACAGGAATGAGCTATAATATTGTGTAACTTCAGATTTTGACCCTCATTTCTCAGTAATTAATTGTTATTGATGGCATCCTAGCTTCACAAGAACAAAATATGCTACTATTTTGGAAGAACAAAAACTAAAACTGCTAAGTAAACTGAGAAGCCTTCAAAGTTCTTTAACAGTTTAATTAGTGAAATTGTAGCCTTTTTTTCTGAATTTCTGTACTCATGCTGGAATAAATATTTGTTTTCTCTGTTCAACAATTGCGTTTTTTCCACTCATATGAATTAGAGAACACACAGGAAACAGTGTATTACACACAGGAATAATAAACACAATTACACAGCTGTTTCTCTTAGAGGATTTTGTACAAACAGCATATACTGAGATTTTTTTTGACCTTTAATTAAAAGATAAATATTCTGTGGGCAATATAGGCACAAACTGAAAAACTCTCTGTAACAGCAACATGTGCCACATACACTGAAGAAGCTACTCCTGAGCTACAGAAGTCAGAACTACTTATTGCAAGGCTTCAGAGCCCTGGTAAGACAGGAATATTTTCTCAAGTTAGGTCCATTGGTGAACTTCAGCCCAAAGAGAGCATGTGCTGATTTTAAAATATGGGACTAAAGAACAATTAGTTGCTCATTATTCTTTAGCACTTAAATTTTCTCAACTCAGTTATTCTGATTGCTCTTTAAAATTTTCCTTTTATTTCTTGATTATATCTGAATAAAATTCTGAGCATTATTCCAAGTATTCCATCTGTCCCTCCTCCTGGCTGTTATCTTTTCAAGTGCATTTCCCTCTACAGCTATTTCGTTTGCCATTAATTCGCTCTCTCACTTCCCTGTTTCGAACATTGCATTGCAATGTTTCACTGATCACATTTTCACTTTGAAGCAACTTTCACCTCTCACCTTCCTGCCTTTAACATGCACAAGTGAACAAAAGGGAATCAGAATAAAAGACCATTGCTACTGTTGTGGTCCAAGTTGTTGGCTACACTGTACTGATACAGTGCTGCTCCTGTGACTAATGTGGCATCTTTCAGGGCTATGTCAGATATGTTTTCACAACATTAAATTGATTCTCATACACTGTTAAATGAATTCCCACACACATAAAACATGAGCAATGCTCCCTCAGAAAACAAAGACACACCACTGCACACTCATACACACACAATACCAGTGACCTACAATTAGCAGACAGTTATTACAGCTAACCTGATTTTCCCCAGAAACAAGGACGTGAGCTGAAACAGGCATTGAGCCTGTCAAACATGCAGAGACTCTTAGCCTTGGCAATCACCATAAACGTGAGCTGGCTTAACCTGCTTTCACTAACTCCTGGCTCTCTGATCACTGCTTCATAGATTGCCCATGTAGGTCAAGAGCTGTCACCCCAACTCTACTCAAAAGAATGTCCACCTCTAATTCCTCATATAGGAAACAATTTATAAAACAAACTCATTGGTATTGCTGGACTGGGAAAAAAGTGGGAGAACTTGAATGAAAAGAATCTGTAGATGTCCAGTGATGTTTAAGAATTCAAAGCAATGTCTCAGAGTTTGGAAATCACTATTCCAGTGATTTTCTCTCAAGTGAGAGACAAAGAACATATGTCAAGCAAAATATAAAATGTCTACAGCTCCCTGCCGCATGTGGGAAAGCTATTTGGGAGAAAAAGCTAGGGACAAATGATGTAGGTTTCATATATATACATAACTTTCCATATATTAATCCTCAGCCTGTGTCAGATTTTAATATTTCTCTAGAATGGACATGGCATATTTAGTTGATTACATTTATTCTTGCTATATAGTTGGTGTATTTAATTCCCCTGTTCAGTTTTTTTTATCTTGCATGCTGATTCCATATTTTCTAGTTACAGAAACACTTTTTTGATGAAGTATAAATCAAATAGTTTAAGCACAAGATGGATAATTTCAAAACAGCCTTTTCGGTGCTCTGGGTAAATATTCATTATAACCTAAGTTTTAGTCATTTTTATTAGTTTTCAGACCACAGAATATACATCTATGTTCATGGGTAAATTTTCAGAAATTCAATACCTACAATAGATAATGTTTTGCTTATAAATGTTCTATAATATAATAAACAGATCTCTGCATCTGTGCCAGACAGCATTCTATTTCATAAGCAACTTTTTGTTTCTTTTTTTTCACTTTTAAAAAATGAAATTGTGACAGATGATAACAGAAAACTAACAAGTATAATTACATTATTTTAACCTTCTGTTTAAATGAAAGTTCTACTGAAAAACAGGCTACAGACAACAGCAAGTGAACTACCAAACCAGCCTCATTACCAGAAGTAACAGAACATCCTTTGATTTCCTGGATGTTTGGCTCACTATTTAATCTATTCATTATAACTCATTTCTTGTATACAGAGAAGAGAAAAATTGAAAAGCTCAATCCAGTTGTGCTCAATTAGTTTATAGATTAACCACATGAAAGGCTAAACTGGAGGCAAAAAAGATTATGTTGCTGTGCCTTACTGTGCTTTGTCTGCCACAGTTCAAACAACACCAGCTCTACATATCCTCCCCTTTTACATCCTCTGTGTTCGCAGCAAAGACAGTAAATTGTGTCATGCATCAACTGATATTAAAAAAGAAAAAAGGAACAGCAAGTGTCTTACATAACTTTGAACAAAGCATTCCAAAATGCTATTAAGCTTAACAGCTTCCCAGGATCAAATTGTCGGTGTGATGGGAAAACAAACTTGCTTTTAGCACAAGAACAGGATTATTTATGTCATACCAGCCTTCTGGTGCATTTCTATGCCTACCAAGAAGCTGTGCTTTTTTACACCTATTCTGGAAGTGGTTCCTAATTAAACCATGCACACAAAGAGAAGCTCATCTCTATTTTGCTGTGCATACAATAAGCACATATGATTAAACACCTGAGGGTAGGTTTATACATGCAAAGTGTTCTTGGAATGAGAATTTTCATCAACTCACTTTGAAGATATTTTCAATAGAAGTTTAACAACTGTATTATTATCACAGTAAAATATTTAAACATGACAGATGAGAAATATATATTTTAAGGATTCTTCTACAGTTGAAATTTAGAAAATGGCATTTAGGCTGGTGATTTACTATGAAAATGATAGTGGGTCAAACATTACATTTCTATATTTAAGTAGTACATCATATTTATTGGAATCTTTCCCCTCCTCATCCCCCAAAATTAGCTTTTTCAGAATATGGTGTAGTAAAAGGGCATTCGAAAATGTAATAGTTCCATAAAATATATATAGTACTCACTAGCATTTTTCTCTTTGGGAGCAACTCATTAAAGTCACAGTTAGTATTTAAGCAGTCCCAAGTGACTACTTTTCAGTTTTGCATCTTTTAATCTGAAGGTTGTCTTGCTCTCTAGATTCTATACTGAAACAGCTCAGGAAAAGAAACATGGCAGTCAACAGGAATTTTGGTTGAGTTAGGACACTGGGTCATCACTGAAAGGTCAAACAGGCCAACTTCCCATAGCTGCAGGTGCTCCAACCAGAGCCAATTGAAATAACTATAAACATCTACAGCATTTAATCGTTATGATAGGGAAAGCTTTTCTTACAACCAAAGTATAAAAAAAAATCTAATTGTTCTCCATATTAACTTTCAAATTTTGTATTCATCTTAAGAAATAATATTTTGATTCTAAATACATAATTTTAGGATGATGGAGAGTAGAGGAAAAAGACTCTTTACAGAACCTGCAGATAGTTAAGCAGTCTCTCTTTCTCAGTGAGGCATTTCTACAGGAAGTGGCAGAAAGCATAAAAGGAATTTTTTTTATTTTTTGACAACTTTCCCTTGGGCTATATTTTTAAAAGAAGTTAGCATATTGTCTTTAAAATGAGGAAGGAATAACCAGTCCACTTGAATAATTTGGTCTACATGAGTTATCCAAAAGCTTCGTTAGCTAAGGAACCCATAAAGGCTGTCTTATTTTTAAAAATGGGACAAGTCTCTTTCTAGATGAATTTTGTTCCAAATATCTCTTTTTCTACCGTTTTCTTGCTCTCCTCTTCCAAATGAATGATTTCTCCCTCCCACTAAAACGAGTGTCTCATCCTTTCATATGTGGTGTCAGCAAAGTATAAAATTTGCATGAAATGCTGCAATACACAGTAGACTCTATATTGCCTGAAATATATACAAGGAATGAAAAATAACCATTTGTGATGAAAAGAAACTAAAAAGATGGGTAAGGAATTGATATTTTTTCAGAAGCATGGAGACTATTAAGTCAAACTCTTCCAAAGACAAATTCATACTCTTTTCTCCTCTTTGCAAGACAGACTTGAGAAAGACTAAATGAAACAGCACAGCTAATGGGGGAATAAAGATTATTTTTAAAAGCTGAAGCTGCTCCCAGATAAAAATAATAAAAAAAAATTCAAGGTCAAAAGTAACAATAGACCAAGAACAGCTAGGAAAAAAAAAATTAAAAAAAGCCATCAAAGAGTTCTCAAATCCGAGCACCAGTGAAAGGAGTTATGAACAAATCAACAGTGAGCAAGAAGGAAGCACCTAAACTGAGGACTATGCAGGAAAGGTCAGAAGAGACTCAGGATGAAACAGCTCAACTAATAACTGCCACCCATAACCTCCTTCTCAAAATACCTCTCTCTTGACACCCACAGACTAAAAAGTGGCAAACATTATACACATCTTAAAAATTGGGTTCCAAGAACACAGGAAACCATAAAAGGAAACCATAAAATTGGGATGCATAACTTCTGTATTGGCCATATTAATGGACTGTTCAAAAAAATATAGAATTAATAAAATTCTAAATATTTGCTTTTACTTTATATCAGCCTGGGCACTGCTGTGCTTTGCACTTGTGGATAACTCCCTAGTGCTTTGGCAGCTGCTGAGAAATGCCAACAGCCTCAGGGCTCTCCCTCTGTCCCTTAGGTTGGCTGGAAGGGGACAAAGGATTGGGAGGGAGCACAGTAGGGACAGTGGACCTCAGCTGATCACAGAAATATGCCATAGCCCACAGTTTGATGCTCAGCATGAGCAGCTCAAGGCCAGGCAGAGGAAGGAGGGCTGTAGACACCTCTCTTCCCAAGTATCCATGACGGGTGCTGAGGCCCTGCCTGTCGGTGGGGAGCAGGGAACGAACACCTTACTTTCCTGGGCTTGCACAGCAAGCTTTTGCCTCACTTACTAAACTCTTTTTTATCACAATTCACGACTTTTCTCCTTTTTGCCCTTCCAGTTCCCTCCCTCACTCTGCTGGGTAGGATAAGCAGCTCTGTGGGTCGAAGCTGTTTCTGGGGTTAAACCACATTACCATCATAAACATGAAATATAGATGTAGTAAAAACACTCAAAGGGATATGACATATTTATATTTATACAAACAGAAGATAAAAGTACTAATATCAAAAAAGCCCTCAGAACAAGCTCAGAGCAGGGATTAAAAAAAAAAAAAATCATTTAAAAGCATGCAAGTTTCCAGTTACATTTACTGTTTCCCAACTTAGGCACTATCCTTGCATCATTACAATCAATTGAAGCTTTATTACTTGATTCCCGCAATGTGAGAGCTAGCAAAAAGCCCTGCAATCAGCAAAATGAAGGTTAACAGGACTTTCAGAAAACTGCTTAATGCAATTCCTTAATTGCTCAATATTCAACTGAATTTCAGATGTAGTTTCCAAGAGCAGCAATCCTTAACATTTCCCCTTTTTTTCCTGACAAAAGCCAGCAAGTAACAGGTTTCAGACAGTTTGAAAGAGAAAATTATTTATACAGAGGAGAAAGGAGAAGAAAGGAGAAAGAAAAATATTAGTTAAGGAAGTAATTAAGAAAGTGTGTGACTTCACCTAGATTTTATTTTCTTGAAATAGGCTCCAGTATGCTTTAAATTAATTTCATAATGATACCTCATGACCATTATTCCAATAATACAATGACATTATGACATTCTAATGACGTAAATCCTTCATGATAGAACATCATAAACAAATTAGAAAGGAAATATTTCATTGTGTTCAAAAAGACAACCCAAAATTTCAGTCAGAGAGGTGACCAAGTATTTTTTTTTTTAAGTTGAAATTCTTTTAATTGCATAAATTACCAGATTTTTCATCACTATATGAAAATTTGGGAAGTATGCATATATGCCCACTCCACATTTCAACTCTGTGTGGTGTCTACTAGTTTTGTAATTAAAAAATGGAAGAATTTTTCTTCTGAAATGAAAACGTCTACATGACAAAGTCCTTGCCTACCACCGGTTCACAGCTTCTTACAGGAGTTAACAAAAAATTGCAAAATTCTGGAAATCATTCCTGTTTCAAAATTGAGAACTTTTGAGACACAGTGGCATAAAACAACGGAATGTGATTTCATCTGAAATCCATACACAAGTCACACAAATCAATCCTTGGGTCCTTTGTCCTAAAATTACAAGCTCCTTATACTTGAACTCTGAGAACTAGATTTATTTTGATCTTCCACTCAGATAGCTAGGTTCATTAGACCACTATTTCTCTTCCATTTTTTTCTTTTAAAGCATTAATAAATTATTTAAAGCCACAGATACGGTTATTATAAGGCATTTTAATTTTTCTATGTACTTTCTAGACACTGTAAGTTTAAGGTTTTATACACTAAATGTTTTAATTATTTTGTTTCTCTCTTCAAGGAAAAGGGTGGAATTGGATCATTGGAGTTATACAGCAGATATGCTATGTGAATATTTTCTGAATAGGTATTTCAATTTCTCAGCTTCTTACTGTAAACCATATTTGTATATACATCAGAATAACTTCTATTCCAAGCTTCTAGATCCTTCTCTATCTCATTGATACCGCATCTGTTTCCATACTGATTTTCATTCTACTGCCAGCTCCCATGTCCTTCACATTTCATTTTAAATGGCAACTAATACCAGACTCATCTATTTTTAATTTTTATAATGATATTCTCCTTGAGTTGTAGGTTGTGTGGCTTTGGCTTTTTTTTACTGCCTTGTATAATGTGTGATAGTGACATTGACAATCATAAACATCCTCTTCAGGCAAGAAATCCACCTGATTTCATGATTTTAAAGCCTCACAGTGATAGGCTGATAATTTATTTTTCTCAGTCTGAGTGCTGAGGGGTTGAAAGTGCTGAGTCTCAGTGTTGAGACTATTTCATGTACAATTACCAGTTATGCATGAACACGATTTTTAATTCTCCCTGCGAAAGCAAACAAGAGCAAACAGCAGTACAATGTGATAAGCTGTAAGAATATCACAAACAGGAGGAGAAAAAAACACTTTACTGGAAACTGCTGAAAATATAGCTTAGTATTACATATTAATATAAGCTAGAACAGCTTCAAATGGAAACCAAAGGAATTGACCAAGATATGGAAGAACCTCCACACTCTGGTAGAGTCAGAATATCTTGAAAAGGTCTCTGATTGTGAGACAGATATAATATGCGAGGTACCACCACTCCCTCAGTTCTGTGATGGCTTCTCTCGGCCCACCAACCTACAAAAATGGGCTGCTTAGTTGGTTTTTTGTTTGCTTGGGTGTTTTTAGATAAAAGGTTCCATGTTCTTTTAAATTGTGAAATTATGTTCACAATATTGTTTCAACTATTTTTTCATCTACTACTTTGAACAGATGAAATTAGAAGGCCGTTATATATTTCAGAATAATACTTGCATATGCATGGATTTAATGACTGCTTATCATTCTTTATCTAAAATATTTCTAACACTTAAATTGTGACTTCTTTTAGTCCTGGTTATGGTTTGCAAAACTTTATGCAAACATATTGACTCTTCACAGGTTATAACAGAGCAGATATGATAGTCCATCTTTCTAAAGGCCTGATACAAAGTCACAAAAAGTCCCACAGGTGCTGAACACATGGTTTCACTTTTTATTCTAATTCTTGGTGGTGGCTGGCCCAAGCACCATGATAGGTAATTAATCCAAGATAGTGCCTTCACTGGAAAAACAAACACAAACCAACACACATTAATTCCCTAAATGTATGTGAAGCTGTCATTATTATGGTCCTCTAGTGTTGTCATTTTAAAGACTGCTTTTCAGTGATTCCTGAAAAACATGTAAAACTTCCCTGACTTAAAACAGTCATACAAATTAAAGGATAGATTTAAAGCTCTAGCTGAAATCTGCAGTTGGCAGCTTTGCTCCTCCGGTAATGAAAGTCCTGATAGCAAGATTACCAAGAGACTGAATGCTAAGCAGACTTCATGAGCTTGGATCAAGACCAGGAAACAAGAACTTCCTAAAAACCCTTTTCCTTACTTTCCATATCTAGGTATACATGTCTGGGTTTGATTCTCCTAAAAATATATACACCAGAGTGTTGTGATATGAAGTGATACAGATTCCCCAGGCAGGTGCAAAGGAGAGCTCTTTATTGCAAAAACCCGGCCTTTTTAAGCAGTTAGCCAGTTATCAGTTTACATAGTTTTAAAGCATAACAAACCTAATTCAACCAACCACTATATACCATGATGTGTACAAACGATGGTCACAGCATTTTTTTCTACCCCTAATTTATCTGTGTCTCTTTCCCACAGTCCTTTTGTACTTAGCCAAAGTAACAGGCCTGAGCCATGACTTTACAAAGGCAAAAAGGCCTTCATGCAATACCAGAGTACATGTGTAGTGTGTCTGCATGCACATGAACTAGAAAAAATGGAAAACAAAGAAACAAAACATCTCATCACACTTCTATAGGGAGACAACATGAAAACAAACATGATAAATGATAATGATAACACTTAATATCCTTTCCACAAGGCCGCCAGATTACATAGTACGAAAGTGTAACAAGAATTAGTAAAATATAATAAATGAAAATGTAAGATTATTGATCATACTTGTGTGACAGAAAGTCATTCAGTCACAAGTAACATATGGCATTTGGAGACATCAAAAACATTTTGTCAGAAATTTAGAAAATATCATATTAGTGTACAAAGTATTTTTGCTTAGCTTCATCATCTCAAATTTAATAAGACTGAAAGTGCTCCATTTTATGATGGTTTATAGTCCCAGATAAATTAGAGACGTTTCCACAAAACCGTCTTTTAATGCAAGAATTCGGAAACAACTTATTTTGAAACTTGCCATGGCACATGAACTCACAGTGGATTTTACCTAGTAGGATTTTATTTAACAAAAAAATAAACACAAAACCACATAACTAGAAATTAACCACCTGATTCTTGCATACATTACGTGGCACTGATTAATACTACTTTCACTATAAAACTGGAAAAAAATCTCTCCCCATTTTCTTTTCCCAATTTTTTCCATAGCATTCTGCCTTTGACTTTGAATGTCAGGTTTTCAGCTCAGAAAATTTAATTGTACTTTAGTTCACTCAAGTGGAAGTTGAAAATTAACTAGAGTACAACTAGGGCTACGTGAAACAGCTACTTTGTATTTCCTGGAAATTTGCAGGTATGGGTTTTATAACTGTGGAAAGATGGGCAGGAGTAACCTTAAAATTCAACAGCAACGTTTTTAAGTGACTGTAGGAATTGTTGTCGCATTAACAAATCTACAGGTCTCACTATTCCTTTTTTGTTAATATCTTAACATGGCATCACTACTACTTTATTATCTTCATATGGAGAGCTGCTATTGTATAATTCTACTGTAATGCAAGGCCATGGTCAAAAGTTCTACTTAAAGACAAACCAGATATGTGATGCAGATCTCCCCATTTCTGTGATTACATTATCATAACCAATGCTCCGGGGATGATGTCTATGTAATGACATCAGGAAGAAAACACACAGCATTTACAAAGGCTTTAAAAGTAAATTTGTCAATCAGGAGGACAAAAAGTTTACTAGAGGTCGACATCAGCTCTTCTAAAAGAAAGAACAAATGTTGGAACTGAATGCCAAAAATCCCACTCTGCTGATCGTTTTTAGGAAAGTTTTTGCTTCGAAGGTAGTGTTTCTTTCAAAATTCAGCTTCCCAACCAGTCTCCTCAAAATAGAAGAGCCACTTATCAGTCATGTTGTAATGCCTGCCAGTCAGTCATTGCACATCCTTGCAAAGCTGATACTTCCAAAGCTTCAATGTACACAGCTTAAAAAGTAGGAGTACTGAAAAACTTATTCCCTTCATTCTGATTGCAAAACATTTTTGTGTAGTTTCAGCTGAACTTCACTTTAGCCATTATAAAATATAAGTACTAGTGATCTATGTAGAAAAGCAGTAATTCATTAACTTCCTCTCCTCAGTAAATATTTCTCTCTGCTTTTGTCACTCGAACTAGCCATGAATAGCTTAAGGATGCCTGTGGCATTACTAACCAGCTTGTAGGGAGTAAAGAGCACTTATCTGGTGATTAAGTGAAAACTTGTTTGAATATGAATCATGTGGATACTGGGTATTCTTTAAAAAAAAATAAAACCACAAAAACTACACTTATTTGAAAGTTCACTAATAACTCCATGTTATAAAAACAAATAATAAACATGCATAGGGTGTCCTCAAAATACTTAAAAGATAACTGACCTCTAAAGTTAGACGTAATATAAAACTTTTCTTAACTCACCCAAAAACCCACCGAAAATCTAAATTGTGGAACAGGTTACATTACTCATAATGTACAATCATAAAAAGTAACTCAAGGTCCAGGGGTTATATTAAGTGACTCCAGTTTTCTCTCTTTTTCCTTTTCTGCCACTGCTTTGAACTTTCTTTAGCGAAGGAAAAAAAAACAGCAAAGAAGGCAACATGTCCCAAAAGAGATGTTTCAATGAATTTAGATCTATACAAAACAAAAGCACTGAGCTTTAGTCAAGTTTTAGTGATTTAAAACAAAAGCACCATAGCAGGTGTCAGTTTAAGAACTTTTAAACATATTTTCACTGTGAGGATGATTCTAGGAGTAGAAAAACTCATAGGTGAATAATTGTGAAAATTTATGTGGAAAACTGAAGGTATGAAAACCCAGAGAAACTGGAATAAAAACTGCAGTCATAGTGACATTTTGCTGGTATGAACTGAAAACTGTGGAATGCATAATCCTGATAGAAGGACAGCAGTGCACTGCACAGCCAAGCTATTGAATATTTTCAAGTCCTGCAGATTCAATGGGGCTAGGTCTAGTTCATTCTCATAGTTAGAAAGCGAATAAAATAATACAGAATCATTTCAGTAAATCTTTAAGAACTCTTCTGCTGAGGAGCATAGCACAAGTGAAATGTAGTAATAATGTCAAGGCATTTTCAAGACAAATGAACTTTAAAATTTGGCAAAATTGTCTTTAAAAATATTAGAACATAAGCCTCCTCCCTCTCCTTCACTTCATCCCCACCTAAATTCTTCATGCAATCGGAGAATGTAATTTAAATTTTCATTAAGTTGATGCAATATAACATTACTTTCTTTTTACTATCAATATTTTTCTATATGGCCACTTGCAGCTGGTGATTACTACATTATTACACATATTTTTCTATTACATATATAATATATATAGTATATATATGCATTGTGGTTTTATTTACCCAGAAGTTTGGATTTCCTACACATATGAGTTAATAAATGTGCCTTATTTTTAGGATGGTATTACAGCTCTTAGGACTGACAGTAACAGGAGGCACTACGAGGATCAAAGAGATAAAACACAACACATAACAAGAAAAAAATAATGCTTTTCCATTTATGTAGTAAAAAGTTTTGGTTTTAAAATGTGTTCACAATCTGCCACCTCACCACATATCCAGAAACTTGGAACAATGAGAACAACTTGGAGACTTGGGGGCAATCTTCAGTAGCTCTTGTATATTCACCACTGCAGGAATTCACTTTACTATTATGGCTGAGCTGAGAATAAGAAGAAATCTGACTACTTGTTCTGTTGCCAAAAGCTATATAGAGACTAGCTGGGAGAAGAGTAAGACAAGAAGGTAGCCAAAATTGATTGTCTCTCAATTTCTCTGCTATTTAGGAAATCCTTGGGGCAGTTGCTGCCCCGCCAGTCTTTTAATAAAAAAGAAAATACAGTTTAATTACAGTTTCAATTAGAGTACCAGGAACCAATATACACAAAATGTGTTATTGTTCTGGAAGTCTGACCAGCAATAAAAAACTTCAATTTTATTTACTTTTTCTAGATAAACCAAGCCAGCCTTCTTATTTCAAAGGAGTAATACATTTCCCCTCATAACATTAGGATAAAAATTAACATTATGTGCACCTTGTAAAGATACAATTAGACCCCTTAAGGATCACCAAACAAACACCCCTCATGACAGACTATCTCAAGAATCATGCTAAAAAATGTCAGCATTACTTACTGACTGATTTTAAATTAATTTTCCAATACAGTCTTCTTTCCCTAGCCTTCTCCCTTTCTCAATATTTTGTTTTTTTAACATATATGCACGGCTTAAGATGTTACCAAGTGAATGATTCAAATCTCCACTGAAGATCTCCCTCTTCAGTTAATTCAGGCTATCTTTTAGACCACACTTCTGGGATTTACTTTTACCAAAAAGCTTCCAAAAAAATCTCTAAAAATTTCTTATGGACTGCAGCTGTCCTATTCAGTTGTAAGGAGCACAGTAAGATGTGGAAGAACTCTAATCCTTAGCCAGCTTTCCTACATGATCCTGAATTAATGAAAATAAGAACAGCTCGTAGTTTCTGAGAAAAGTGTGCTTGAGCCATATACAGACATTGACTCTAATACCTTAATTTGGACAACTGGACTTGAACATTTAATTTAAAAACACAAAATTAATTTGGTGCTAGTCAAATAATAGGGTAAAAAAAGAAATTTTCTGTCTGGTTGAATTGCTCTCCACTATTAGTTACAGTAAAGAGAGAGTTCAGAGTTATGCACACCTACATGGGCACTTTTCCAGCCTCTTTGTATGGAAGGTGATAGAAGAATCAAGTCTGAAGTCACACATGCAAGTCAAATTTCAGCTCTCTGTATGAATTTATACATTCTTCTTGCCTACCTTTATTGCCTTGGACTACAGATTAATTAATTTCAGATAATACAATTCTCATCTGACATATGCAGTAGTGGACACACTTCCAATAGCAATAAATTAAAAAGAAAATTGAAATTATAACTGCATGATTGCCTTATCCAATTAGATTAAATCAACAAATTACAAATTCTATTAAACTTCCACTTTTTCTCTGATAGAAAACAGAGACAGTATTTCTGGCCAAAATTACAAGATGCAATACATCTACCAATATCTCAGAGGTATGGCTATGTATAATCTGAGAAAGTCTCAAGATGATATATCGATAAATCAAAAACCTATATAAACTGGATTTTCAAATGTAGCATAAATTATGGTGGGTTTTTTTTTGCAAAATATCTTATTTTTGCAAAATTGAACTAAATAAATACAAAACACTGGCAACATACTTTGCCTATGCTATGTACAAGATCATTATTCACTGCTCATCTATACTACTTCTAACATTTTCAAGGGTGGACAACTCACTTGCCTGTTGGACAATTATCAAAATGGAAGTGCTTTCCATTTTGGTGAATCACAGAGTCATTAAGGTTGGAAAAGACCCCCAAGATCGAATCCAACTTTTGACTGATCATCACATTGTCAACCAGACCATGGCATTGAGTGCCACATCCCATAACTTCCTAAACACCTTTGTCTGTTGGCAGAAGAGTCTTTCATTTCACAGGAAGAAATATGGAAATACACAGAGACAACAAACAGTGCATCTGTCTCAGTATAATTCCTAGCATTCTCCTCAGGGACTTTTGTAATGACCTAAAAGATTTTTCCCCCCAGGGACTGCTGTTAAATTATTCCATTGCAATTGACCCAGCAACCTCTAGTTGTCTTTTCTAAACTATTTAAGAATAAGACATTTTTACATCCAGCTTATGGGTTTGATTATTTCTCTATTTCATTATTCTGTTTCCTGCATAAAAACTACCAAAAATTCAGTCACCCTGCCTGTGTATTTATTCCATGTAGGCTTATTTCACATTTTAGAACTTACCGAGACTTTTTTTTCCTCAGAGCAACACAGACTTAAGTTTATATCCTTTTTTGATTATCTTTCCTTTTGTTTGTTTTGTTTTAAAATGCCACAGCTTGTAAGCAATTCCTTTTTATTTCCTGTTATTCCCAATACCTTTCCTGGGCAACATATTTTTTCTACTTTGCTCATTTCCCTCCAGGCTTTAACAATTATCTGCATTCCTCTGGAGCTCCACATTGCAATTACTACCTTTCTTCTTTCTTTAATACTTTTTCCGCTTAGTGCTGACTATGTCAGAGATATTTTGAGTCAGCCACTGCTTCAGTTTAGGTAGGACAAAATTCCAGACAATTCTTAGGTAAGAGTTTTTTCAACATATGACTGTCTCAAAGGCAGAAACTTCTGCCTCCTCCTATCTTTCCTCCTGTAGCTTAGTGAGCCCTACAGCTGACAAATCAAAGCACAACTGTGTTGCATTTCAATTTTGACTGCATTGGAGGTGTTTAGTAAGACAAATTAAAGGGGAACTTCCTTTAGAATTGTCATGTAATTACAAAGTCAACAACTTCTGCTTACCCACTAATTACAGAAAATTGTATTTGATAGCTGCATAATTTGATCATAATTGCAAATATTTGCTCATCTTTAGTGCTGTTTGAAGAATATCTCAAAATGTCTCCTCAATTCTTCTGGATTTAAACACATGCATAGTGTAAATAAAACACACTGTATGCCAATGGATTGTTTTTATGTATCTGCCAATTTAATTTCCATTACATTAATTCTTCTGTTGAACAGAGTTTCATCTTTTTCAGTAGATTCACATAATTCCTGTTTACAACAGTGTGGAATTGAGTGACATTACACCACTCAAAAAAGTTGAATAATCCTACATAGTTTAGTATATTTTGGCCTGCATTTAAATAGATTGGTTCAGACTTGTATGTGTAACTCCTACACACACACAAACACAAACTGCAGTGCCTGAAAAGACACAGTTAGATGTCTAAAGAGGAGGAGGAGGAAAAGGTTTTCCCAAAGGAGAAAACCAAAAACACCAGAGAACTGTATTTTGCAAAGTTGCTATTAAATTAACTGAAGTTGAAACCATCTAGAGAGGAATCCAAATCTAAGCCACCACACTTAAGTAAGTTGTATATAAGTAGGAAAACCCCACTGTCATTGGCTTTGAAAATTATTATTCTCCTTGAGACTCTCATGGGTTATTTCCTAAGCAACGTAATTCCTAATCCTCATTTTTAAACTCATTCTATATGACAAGAATTTTCTATTATAAATGTAGCCTAGAGAGAAGAAATGAGTCTAAAATTAACAGACTTAATTATTTTTAAAAGAAAACACATTTTATTTTAATTTATTATAGGACTTTGTTACACTATCATTTTTAAGTGGCAAGAGCATCTCACTACGAATATTCAGCAGTTTTTTATGCAATTTTTATCCTGGCTTTTAGGCAGCATGAACTTTCACAAAACATGTTTTTTCTTACAGTGCATCTCTTCCAGAACACACCTTTAGCATAGACTCAGCTGTGAATTCATATGGACACTCAGATTGTTAGAATTATCTTGGGTGATGAAAAAATGAAGTTTACATTAAAGAATCCATGGAGTAAATCCTAAAGAATACCATGTATTTATACCATTTCAAGCATTAATTTCACTTGAGTGGAGAAAATCAGAACTGATTCTATTTAAAATCCACCATTTAGAGAGAATCAACTCAGACTTATTATGAAACTAGCAGAAGTAGCAAAATATTAGTATTCTGAGGTGAACAAGCACCAATAACTTCAAGTGAAATGTAACACTATATAATACAGCTGCTCTCTGTCTTGAATTATCCCTGTTAATCTAAAGAAGAAGCAATCATACTGGGACCAATGGTTAATTCTACAACTTTGTAGAATTTGTTGCCTGCTATCTTCATAGGTAAATGACCCAGAAATATGGATTTATTTTTCTTGTTTGAACAAATTAAACATTTTAATAAATTAAGCCATATGATTATTATTGGTCACATTTTCCAACTTAAAAAGTAAAGTTAAGTCACTAATTTCTTTTTTTCCCTGCATAGATCCTCCATCAGTACAAATCTCTTTGGCCTTCTTAATTTAGACTGAGGTCTTAATCTACATAGACTGAGACATTCTCCAAATTGGATACAGAAAAACAGGTACAAGTAGTAGAGTCTGTGTGCTAAGAATGAAGGATGTCGAGAGAGAAAGAAGGACTTTTCCTAATATGAAATAATCCTGTGGGAAATGTGGAAAGGGTGCCTGATTCCAACAGAATAATCCCCCTGAACAGCAGGAGATATGTCTGAAGGAACCACACGAATTCCATAGAATAACCAAGAAGAACACCTGGCCCAAAAATATTGATGATGTCATGAATAGATGAGATTGTCTCCTTTTGGGGACGGGAAAGGAATATAAGACCTCATTAACAGAAGGGGAATGATGGGAAGAAGATGGAACACAGTGGTTCTGGTTTCCCTTGCACCTGGTGACCTCTTGAGTCTGACCACCTTGACTGAGTGACATCAAGGCGCATGGCCATCAGCACAAACTGCATGATAGCAGCTTCTGTGGCAGGTTATAAAGGCCTTGACACAGCAGCCAAATGAGATTTATAACTATACTCTATGCCACAGGAAGTCAGTCCTGAAGCAGGTCCCAAAAATAAATAGCTTTTCTCCGGTTTGAGAGGCCAACATGTACAGAGAATTTAACCTCCTCAATCTGCCCTGTTGTTGGAGTCCCAAAATATTCTGTTCCTAGCAGACCTAATTTTTTTTTCCTCTTGAAAGTTACATCTTAAAATAAGTTAATTCTGGGAGTAGAGAATACAGGCACTATACAGAAATATATATATATCTGTGGACATATATAAGTATAAATAGCTATGCCACTAAAAGCCCTGGTACTGCTATTATTGACTCTCTATCTCTATCAGGAGAAGAGATAGGAGATAAAGATGAACTGTTTTTTCCTAAGCTGTCAGCTGCTGAGCTGCTCATTCACATTTTCTAGGCATCCTCTTCCCTCCCTCCCTCAACCTTTATCCAAGTTTCATAAGTAGGATGCAAATAACAGCCACTCTAAAAGATTACAAGGACAGGAGACAGAGCGACTTCAGCTTTCAAAAACAGGTGATCTGCATTTAATGTCACAATGATGGATGAATGTTTCTGGGTTAGATGTGAAATTAAATTTCTGGAAGCAGAAAGATATTTCTGTTCCACTCAGGTTATACTGTGTATGATATTAGAAACACCTTGTTGCTAAAGGAATTATTACAAATTAAAAATAGTTATTCCAAAATAGGCTCTAATAACCTGTTTTAGTATTGTGTATATAAATAAATTTGTGTTTTTCAAAACTGCCATATCACTGCCCCTATGGTATTCAGACCTAAAATGTGAAGCATTTATTTTCCTTCTTATTGCTGAAAATTCCATGGTAAGTTCAAGAAGAACTTAAGTCACTGAAAATATGTAAACTTTTAAAAATCTTTTAAAAATAGTATTTTTTAATTGCAAACTCCCCTAAGAACATACAAAAATATTTGTTATTTTGCTCTGAAAGCAAAACTGAACAATTGTTAAGCAGTTGTCATTTGGACAGGCTGTGATAGTTCTAGTAAGAGGGGCAAATGAACCCTTTACATTTAAAAGGAAAGTCAAGCATTTCAATTTCAAATATTTAAATTCAAGTTCATAAAAGCTCACTTGGAATAGTCAGAAAAATTTAAGAAAACATAAATCCCACTAAATTGTAAGGCCAATGAATCATGCAGAAATGAAACTTGAAAAAAAATGGCAAAATTACCCCATTTTCCATCTGCATATTTCAAGTATCCCAAATATGTACATGTAAAATAAATTACATCACATAAAAGGGATGGAGGTTGTGCTTGGAGTATTCAGACTTCACATTTAGACTTACTAGAGGAACAATCATACAGAGATGACACTCATGAGGGACAGTGCCAGATATCAGCAATTGATTTCTTACACATAGACGAATTATTGGCCAAAAAGAAGTGACAAGTCTCTTTTGTCTGCCTCACTAGGTTTTATACAAGTCCAAGAACCTGTGATTGAAAATGGATACTTCAGAATCCAATGAGACAAATCTTGAGAATACTTGAGATTGCAGGACTGTAGAAATAGATTTGCTACTAAGCAAGAACTGGCAAGAGGTGTTCTGAGGGAGAAGAAATTCAAGTCCTGTAAAAAATCTCAGTCTAAAGTCTGCCAAATATTAAAAAATACAAAAGCAAAATGCCCACCCTTCAGTTGATATAATTCTTTTCCAAATGGAAATAACAGGCAGGGGTCAATAATTCAAATGGGTTGTATCTTTTATTTTAAACAGTTATAGTGGGAACAACTATTCATTCCTAATAGCTCCATTAAGACATGCATTTGTTAAATCCCAGCAAGACTTCCTTCATCTTACTCACCACAACTAAAAACCAGTGGCCACAGGCTATGACAAACAGCATTACTGTTGAAAGGGCAATCACTCTGTTAACAGGTACTGTCTCCTGATGTTAAAATTCTTCATTCCTCAGAAGGGCCATTAGAAATGCCACACCAAGTACAGATGGCCACTACTCAGTTTCAAATACAAACCATCATTGTGCATCTTCTTGGAAAGAAGTAGGGCATCCTTAAGTGAAAATCAAATTTTTATGTTGAACTAGCAGGGGCATATTTAAAATGCTACACTCTGTAGAGTAACTACTTGAAAAACTAACTTCAAAATAAATGTCAGGAAAGTGGCATTTTATAGCACAGTATTGTCAAATCCACATATACAGGTAAGGGCTGTAGAAACTCAGAGATGCAGGATTTCAGAAATTCCTTATAGAGATCAGAGAAGGGGCTGATATTAGGAGTCACTGGTACAAAATTCAAGGCACATAACGTAAATTTGCTATGGTTTTTAAATGCAGCACTATGAGAGCAACTCTATTTGGCACTAAGAGTGAGAATTTAATGCCTTGTCCTTGTAATGACTAAACTCATCAGGACAAATCCCTTACATTCTAGGAAAAACATGTACTTTAGGAACATAAATCAATGGAGTCTCTCAAAGTACTTCCCTTTATTGATGAGTTGTGATATAGATGTCTAAATCCAAGCAAATTAATCACACTATACATGCTTAAATCTGTTCAAAGTCCTTGTATACTGCATCAAAACCAATAAAATATACTTTGTATAGAAACACTTTTCACTAGACAAAGCAGTTGAGACCTGAGCTTTCATGGCACAATTTCCTTGGATTTAGACTTGTAGAGATAATTGATAAATTAGCTAATAAGAAATTCAAAAGTGTCTTAACACTTTTGGCCTTCTTATGTGCTTTTTGTTGTTGTTCTGTGTTTGTTTTCTTTTTGTTTTGTTGTTGTTTGGGCTTTGTAGCTTGTTTTTTTCTTTTTTTTTATTTTTTTTACTGTGCATTGTGGGCTTTAATAAATTGTTAATCAAAAACATTGTCTCAAGCTGTAGACCTTGAATACTGAGTCACAGATTTGGAAAGCATTTTAAATGCTTGTTTCTGTTATCAGATCTCCAGAAGCACCACCTTCAAAGGTAAAAATGATGATTTGACAGACAGCTACTACATTATAAACACCATCATAATCTATTTTGACAGGGAGTAATTCAGTAATTAAGAAAAATAAGCAAAAAAGAATATATTCTTGAGTAAGAATTTGGCATCATTTTACTTTTCAATCAATTGGCAATTTGATTGAAATTTCAATCAGAAATTAAGTTATTTGAAGATGATGCACTATTTAGTATTACAGGAATTCTGATACATTTTTTAGTAGTCGAGTTCATCTCATTTATTGGAAACCTTTTGCAATCAATCCTGTTTTGACCAACACAATAAGGAAAGAAAATTTAACTATTTTAAGGTTGCAGCAGTCAATAACAACAGTTATTTATAAACTCTTCTGCACTTCTTTGAAAAAGAGAGCGTTCAGTTGGTATTTGTGAATTATATGATGAATTCATCAGTGCCAAAACCCCAAAGCAGTTCACATCCTTCTCTTACTTAAAAAAAAGGAACAGCAGAAGAGCTGCTCTGAAAATTAATATGGCCACTAAAGTAGATGAAATTATTACATCAATTCCTAAAGAAGTAGATCTGGGGGATTTTGGTACTAATTCTATGATGTCACCAAAAGTTAAATCAGCACATTATGTCTGTAGTGAATTACAAAGGAAACCAGAGGATAGAATGATGATGATGATGGTGATGACAATGATGATCATGGTTATAATAATAATAATAATAACTATCATGAAACCAAGCAGCTATTTTGTTAAGACAATACTAAAAAAAAAAAGCTTCAATCCAAACAGAAATGATCTGATCATCCTGTTCTGCCTGGTGTGCAAGGAAGATGCAAAAACTTGGATTGAATTTCTGAACAGCAAACGAACATGCTCTGTTTAGTAACCAGACCGAAAAAATCATGTTGAATTGGAAAATTATTAATTCCTCACATCCAACAGTTTATCTATATTACAGAAGAGAAAAATAATTTTAACTGTTTGCAGTAACCATAAGGACATTATTAATTATATTGAAATGCATTGAAAGACAAACCAACCCAGTTAATTTAAATGCAATGTAAAACATAAATAAAAAGAATATAAATGAAAATTTTAAATTATTATTTACGGTAATCTCTTTGCTAATTGCTTCTGGTGTATATGAATAGCCAAATGCTTTCTTTCTGAAGGAAATGTCTCCTACTTTAACACTCCTTAATCTTTAAAATCTTGACTTTTTTTCTAATTTGCAAATACAGAATCAAAAATGTGATAAATAATGACATATAGAGCAAGCATCCATATACTTACACTCCGCACAAGACTAATAACTTCTCCATATCAAGTATTCCATAAAATAAATTTTAGTTTAAATTACCAAGAAATTAAGACATTTCCAAATCCTTGCAACTATTCTTACAATATTTGCATTTTAAAAAATAAAAAATACAACTTAATATTTAAAAGCTCTAAAACACAAACTGCACCTTGCATAGGTGTAGGAAGAAGAAGGACAGAAGAAGGACAGTGAAGCCAACAAACAACGCAGGATACAAGAATATTTCCAGTGGAAAATGTATTATTTTCAATAAGCTTAGTTCCAACACTCACATTTTAGCCTTTAGTTCTTGTTCTAAGCAGGAATACAAGGTATAGTCATGAACTTGGGCTTCAAACAATACCAAAGCAATTTGCTGGATTTTTTTTTCCTTCATTAATAATATTTGTTATGATGAGTCAAATTAAATAAATTTATAAAATGTTTTTTCCAGTTAATCATCCAACTCCTTGGTAACATCAAAGGTAGATTAACAAAAACATAAACACTAATAGTTAAAAGAGAAATGCATCTCGGTTTAAGGAATTCTTGATAGTCTTGGATCCAAAATTCATGGTCTCAAATTCATAAACCTATTTTATCTTTGCATCAAAACGTCACAGAATTACCTTTCTCAAGGTAATTTTTAGTAAATAGTACTTTTGTACATCACTAACTCTCCCAAACACAGTGTATCAGTGTAAGTCTCTACTCTTTTCTGTAGGCTATAAACTATGAAAGCAGTTTTGTTTCAAAAACATTGATCTTCAAAAAGCAATAAATCATAGAGGTGGACTAGGTGTATAGAGAAGAAATTTTCACAGAAGTATACTAGATTTTTTTTGTGTACTTCTGCTCCATCCTCAACCTCATAATAGGAAAAAAACCAAGCAGAAAATTCAAGAACAATCAAGCAGGGGAAAGAAGAACTCAAGTAGAGTTTATCTTGTTGTTAGCACTTGTTTAAAGTTTTTTAGCTTTTCTAGCAGTTAAACAGATACATACACTCATATACACCCCCCTCCAGCAAAGTTTCTTAAAGCAATTTTGTGCTGCAGGCATAAAAAGACAAACACACACACCAAATTAGTCCCTTCTGCTTTCAGCAATGTTCTTGACAGTTTCATGGCCACTGGAGGAGGAATTGGTCTCACATAAACCCAGAGAAAGAATCAGACTCCTGCCTGGAACATTATGTTTCCAAGATCCTTGAAAGTTAATCTACTGCCCACAGACACTGCACCCCTGACAGGCTAAGTGATTAATTTCTCCCAAATATTTCCTTAACAGATGTTTGCTACAGGCTATTGTTAAGAGTGAGTAATTTTATTTTACTACTGCATGAACTGTTGTCTTCCTTACCAAAGCCTTCCATTAGACTCTTTGTCCAAATCTGTTAATTTACGTGTGCATCCTGATTTGCCTTTATGAAAATGTCCCTGATCTTCTGACAGGATTTCCTATGAATAATCTTAGCTCAAAATACATCCTTCTTTTATCACATATTATGCAGCTTATAAATATTCTTTCACTATTTAGATTGAATATATCAATTAAGGGTAAGCAACTTTAGGAGTAACAATTTTAAGAGTAGTAACTTAACAGGAACTTATTAGACATTTATATACCTCAAATACTTATCTTGGTACAGATTTAAATATCCATGAGATCAAGTACAGCACATGTAATTCCATTAAGGAAAGCAATATATTAACTTTTTCTTTTCCTCCTATAATTTTTTTCCCCCTCCCTTCTTGGCAAACCTCATGCAAATGAGAGTATAGGTAATTTTATCTCTATTTATTGATCTTTGGTTTCTATTTAATCTATTTTATTTCACTAGCAGCTTTCCTATCTGAAGCAGAAACAAAAAATATTTGTATACATATTGTACTTAATTCCATCCTTAATGTTTATAACACACAACCTGGACACTCTTGTAACTAGAAATTCAAATCTTTTACTTTCCTCTGGACTAAGAATTATAGAATCATGGAGTTTGATTTGGAAAGGATAAATAAAGGACGTCTAGTCCAAATAATAGAAACATCTCAATTTTGCTTGCAGTCTCTGATGAATCAATCCACTGCATTGGTTTTTAGATATAAATAGAATCAACTTTTACACTTAATGTAAAATTTCACTTAAACTTTATATTTACATCATATCTGTTTCTTTCACTTAATATCTTCTCCCTGTAATATCTTGATCTTGAAAGAACTTCATGTAGAAAAGCATTATGGGAGAAAGTACTGCTGTAGAAGTACAGAGATAACTATGCATAAATCGCATTTGGCTTTGATCAGCATTCCAGCCAGGTAGATATATAAAAATGCCTGGGAGATATAGAAATACACTTAATATTTATCTGGAAGTAAAGGAAAGCTTGGCAATTTCTAGATTTGTTTTTGAGTTCTGAAATTTTTTTCTTTCTAGATAACTTGCCATTAAAGCACTTGTTTCCTTACATACTTTCCAGATCTTTTTATATCCCAAATTTCAGTAAGAGGACTTGCTGCCCAAATTTGCAACAACTCGTACATTGGAGCTATTCTAACCAAAGATATATTTAAGACCCAATACTGATCTCCCAGAAAAATCTAGAGTATTTTAATAATGCCAACTTTCAGGGACAAAAGTTTTTCAGACCATCTCCCAAAAACACGTCTCCTGTAGCCATTTAGACTTTGCACACCGTAATCTAGAGAACAGAGTGAATATTCAACTCTCAAAACTCTCAGAAATATCTCTCCAGGCTATTTGCTTAATCTGTAGTCTTCTAATATAAGTCACTCCTCCTCAGCTTTCAAAATCACAACCACAAGGGGAACATCAAGTATTTCTTCTACTCAATGATGTTCGTCAGCCTCTATATTGAGTCTTAAAAAGTCCACTAATTGAGTTAATTTGCATTATAACATGAATGAAAACATCGTTCAAGGACACATTGGACTCGAAATGTACTGATTCACATGTTTTTCAATGCACATTTTAGTAGACTAACAGGTTTCCAAAATTTAAGTAGTTCATTGCCTGGGAAAAGGATGCCACTCCCCTAATGGATCGTTATTTCAGGAAACGTGAAGAGCATGGTATTAACTAACCAATAAATTCTCTCTGACACTAGGTGATGTCAACACTTTCGCATACATACCAGTATTTCAGAAATCAATAAGATAAAAATGAGTGACTGAAAATATGCTTCCAGAAATTGTCAGTCCTCCCTGGCAGCAGTAAGCACTTTGGCACCTGCAGTTGTGACACTGCAGCATTAAACATGAACCTTTTAACTATTCTTCAAGTGAAAGTGACACTCAATAGCTAATGGAAGAACTGTATCTTAAGAACCACGCAAATTATTACTCTTACATCAGTAAACCGTTCTGAATGTAATAAAACATATTTGATAGAATGTCACAAAATAAAGGTCTAGGCTTATGATGCAGCATTACTTGAACAATCATATTGATAATAAACCATTAATAAAACGTGAATTTAAAAATTGTCTCTATTTATCAGTCTTTGGTGGTAGTTGCCCCAAAAGAGCATCTTCCTCTAGCAAAAGCAACTGTAGGATTTGCTTGGTTCATTCTAGAGGTTTAACATTTTCATACATTTCTGTGTTAGTATTTTCTCTCTTACTTTCAATTAACTTCCTGCTTTCTCTGCTCCTACTGTGAAGCAACAGCTGGATCTTATACAATTTAGAAATCTTTGCCTTTCTCTATGCTATCAATTTCCTTTCTCCCTCCTTTTTTCTTTTATGATGGCTGTACACTGTTTGTCACTTATAGGCTTCACTTTCTGAACTTTTTGCCACTTTAAATTCAATTTGTCATTTTAAAATGCAATACTGAAAAAATATGGTACTCCAAGTGTGACCTAGTCAGGACTAACTAGGAGAAAAAATAATTTTTTCCTTGGTGGACAACAGGAGTTTCCTGAACAACATTTAAAATAATAGTGTCTTAAAAATATAGTTCTCATTTTATTTCATTGTACGTAATACACAGATAATTCTCTCAGAACTACTGTTCAAATATAGTCACCCCATTATTTAATAATTTCTGCATCTGTTTAATACATGAGACTTTAGACATATATAAAAATTACTATAAAATTATATGATAATGCAACAGATGAATCAACTTAACTATCTTAAACCAAGGCAGCACCAGCCACTTCCATGTACGTCCCTTTAAGGTCTTGTCTATGTTCCCAATTTTTAGTCTAAATGAGTAACTACTCTCTTCAATGTGATGTGTAAGGAATGAACACAGCACTTAGGAACATGGTCTTGTAGTGGAGCTGGTAGAGTTATGTTCACAGTTGGATTCGACAATCTGAATGGCCTCCTCAAACCCAAATCATTTCTATGAAAATATTTCTCCTTCTTCAGTCAGGGAAGCAGACACCAAGGAAAAACAGTCCCTGTTCTTATTCAAATCATCATGTGAGCTTTTTTCCACTTAAAAATGAAAGTGAACATAATCACCACTTGAAAAAAAGCCAGACTCCTCATTTAACTCTATTTTTCCACCTATTTCAGTCTTGGCTGTAAGATGGCCATGCTTGAACTGTCTGAGAAGCCTCCTGGTGCCAGTGTGCATCTGGCTGTCTGGGCTCAAAGCAGCAACCAGGGAACAGAAGACACAAAATAAAATTTCTTCAAGTACTCACATTATCAAGATGTTTTAAATTAGGCCTTATTCATAAATCTAAATGTAACTATAACATTTAAATAGGTAATACTTTCTGAAACACACACAGTACTAAACTACTCTGGGCCCTATTGACTTTTTCTATTCTCATTATTCTTTTCTCATAAAATTTTACAAAAGAGAATCACAGGTTTCAAACACCAAATCATTAACATTTCCAAGTGGCATTTTGTTACTATTTTCATCTCATTAATTGCGAACAAGTCCCTTCTCTCAGAACATTTTATATAGACAGCTGCATATGAAAAACATAACTAAAACAAGATTAAGGAAAGGTGAAATGGGGTAAGAGAATCTTGAATTTTACTTTGTAAAGTGAGGCAAAAAGAAGAAAAATATCTTGTCCAAGAGCTCAAATAACTTTTTGACAAAGCAAGGAGTAGAGCTTTAGTATCCCTAAAACACTATGACCAATAAGTATTTTGCCAGTAATTTACCCTGAATTCTCCTTTCCCCTCTCTTTCTTCTTAGCAGATTTTGTGCTTTAATTTTGTGTTAGAGGCTTCTTAGATAAGTCATCTTCTTAGATAATTAGGCAGAATTTTTGTTTTTTGCAAGACTCCATGGGCTGTTGCGGGGTTTTACAGAAGCAGTGGATTTTAATAAGAATGTGGATGTGGGATGTCGTCCTAGCTTCCCCTCATAGGATGTCTTTTGTCTTTTCTGTGTGGGACCACTTACAGACTTTTTAAATTCACTGTCCTTCTCTCTCTTCTGCCTAACACAGCTGCAAAAACTTGTAGTCAGCTAGTACATATTCCTAGGTACTGGAGATGGGGAAAGGAAGGACACAGAGAAAGCAGCTAACACTCTTCCTTTCTGTAGAGACAAGTGCCTCTAAACATCAACATAAATACCCTGATTTTTCAGGACCAACTGCTTCTCTAATTGAATAAGTATGTCCCAGCATTAACCATTACCCCATAAACACCAAGAAAATCAATCTTCATTTCCCTGGACCAGGTGAAATGAACATTCTAACCCGCAATTGTCAAACCTTCTTACACTAAAATCCGCTGATTTAATTTAGAGGGAACTGCAGCTTTCTAAAATACAATTTGAAAGGCAATATATGCATAGCTACTCCAAAGATTTCAGAATTTAAAAAAAAAAATAAAAATTAAAAAGAAATAGATAAATTCAAAACCAGAAAAAAGCCTCCAAGTTTTTCGGGTATAGTGCTGAAAACTGCAATTTTTCTGATAATCTGATTAGAAATGACGAAGACAAAAGGGTTTGCAACACTTCCAATATAGGATAATATCTGAAAACGTTTGGTATGATTCTACTTGTCCTTTAGGATTAAAGCATAAGCCATTTAGCCAAAAGACTCTTCTTTGGACTCGGATGTGTAAAGTTCAGAAACAGATAAAATGCAACGTGGTATTTCCTTTAGATCCTGTGCTTTGCTAGATATATTAACTCCCATCAACACCAATGAGCCCTTAACAGCTTGCAAAATGCTTATGAACTGCAGAAATTATTCTAGTTTTACTCCTTGAATGCTGGAATAACAGCACATTTTCAGTATATAACACCTTGTGTGATTTACTTGGCAAAGGAAGTAACATGCCTTTTCAGTAGGAATTTTCTATCAATATATCAATGTCCTCTGGGTTCCAGTGCTGGGGAAACAGTGGTGTGCAGGGTTAGCCCTGGCTTGAGCAGGTAGAAAGTAGGTTGAGAGGAAATGTAAAACTCTTGGCTACACTCACATTTCAGCACTGTCTCGTTTCTCAGACAGTGAAGGAACTTCACTCTTAGAAGTTACACAGGCAAAGGATAAGACTGTTTTATTTTCACTATAGATTTCTCCTACATCAAAGACACTGGAATATCAAATACTTATGACAATTTATTAAGTAAACTAGAATTTCACTGAGCTACAACTCTTGGCATTGCATTTTGTAAGCATTTTATGTTGTGATAAATACACAAAAAATTCATAAAATGCCCTACAGCTTTAATTTTTCTCTTCATGGCTCTAATTCTAGTCAGAGTATTAATGGACTACTTAAAAAAACCCCATCAAGTCAGCATATGACTGTCCTTATAATCCAACACAAGGTTCCATATCTGCTGGTAAAATACAATTTAAATGTTGTTAAGTGTATTCCAGGTAAACAGCTGCTGGCCACTGATCCTGGTTAAGCTGACAATTATATTTTCTGAATTCTGATGAAGTAGTGTGAACTTGGACGCTCCTCCTTTGTACAAAACCAAATCCACCATTGTGTTAGCAACCTGCATTGCCTGATAGTAACTGCTTCCATTCTTCCATGGCTGTCCCAAAAAAAGCATAAAAGTAAGGAACCTAATATTTGCTCATCCTAAACCTTTAGAATTTTTTTTTTACAAACCCAAAAACTTTCCCACCTGAGAAAAGTCAGTGTTCAGTTCCTTTTCTAGAAGCTGAAGGTTTCTAGGATAAGAGGTAAA
Organism: Vireo altiloquus; assembly: GCA_013396875.1. Classification (NCBI taxonomy): domain Eukaryota; kingdom Metazoa; phylum Chordata; class Aves; order Passeriformes; family Vireonidae; genus Vireo; species Vireo altiloquus. The sequence continues at coordinate 232,237 of VZRF01011814.1, forward strand.
CTTGGTGATTATTCTCACTAAATATAAAAAACCAAACTTGCAGTGTGTGTTTCCCTGTGTGTAAGTTTCATTTACAGGATGGTTTTGTGAAAAACAAAATACATTAAACAAAGGACCTTTCTTTTCTAAAAAATCTTTTGTCTTTTTACTCTTTGTATAGTAAAAAGTATCTTTTGCATGCACAAAAAGGATAAAATAGACAACAAGCAGTGAAAATCACATACCATGGCATCAGTATAAACTCTTATGGCAATTGTACAGTTTCCTGTAAATTTCAATTTTGTATTTAGACACATCTATTCAAAACATTTTCTACATGCTGCTATTCTAAGTATAAATTTAACTTGGCTTTTAAAAACTCTTTAGCTTTTCAACCGTATTAGTGAAAAACAGGAAGCTCATCTAAAAATGCACATCCTTCTATGCATGCAGATCAAAAGACAGAGAGAGAATGATACATAAATGAAGAGTAACACTTGGTAGACTTCAAAAATTACCTTGAACTGATTAGCAATTATATTTTACCTTCAGCATATGAAATATTTTTAAACTTAAAAAAACCCAACCAAACCAAACCTATAAAAAAATCCCCCAAAACCTCAAACATGTGTCTTGTGTCTCTACGCATATCGGAACAACATTCAGAATTGCAAGTATTTTAAAGCTGTGCATTCATTTTTGAATACCTTAATTACAATAGATAGTGATTATTTTTACCAGCTATATTATCCCATGTAAAAAAGCCCAAAAATCTACTTTTTACACATAAGTAAAAGTCTCAATTTGCATTTTCTTGGTATGTTGTTATTTCTTAAGTAATTTAGCCTGGAGTAAAGGAGGCTCAGGGGGGACCTTACTGCTCTCTACAGCCCCCTGAGAGGAGGGTGTAGCCCTCCAGGTGGGATCAGTGTCTTCTCCCAGGTAACAACCACCAGGAAAACAGGAAATGGCCTCCCTGTGTCACAGGAGGTTCAGGTTGAACATTGTGAAGAATTTCATCGTGGGAAGGGTTGTCAAGTATGGGACTGGGCTTCCTGGAGTGGTGGTGGAGTCAGTATCCCTGGAGGTGTTCAAAATACAGCTGGATATGGCACTCAGTGCCCTGGTCTTTTTGACAAGGTGGAAATCAGTCACAGATTGGACTTGATGACCCAAGAGGTCTTTTCCAACCTTAAGGACTCTGTGATTTAGAAATTAGGTAAGCATTTTTTCCTGCTTTTTAAGTGAAAATGAAGTTTTTCTTAGATCCACCTACCAACATTTAGTCAAGATCTTCTGGTAGTAGTAGAACAAAATCCATACTGTCCCATCAGATTTAAAACATGCACCTGGTGCATTCAAATATCTCATCAATGTAGACATGGTTATTCCTGATGGAAGGAATTTGGAGCCATTTGAGTTCTGCTGAGAGGGAGAGGACACCATTACCATTTCCATTTCCTCCAACTGATTTGAAACCACTGTCTTTATCTTCTTGGAAAGCATTCCAATCTCTAAGGTGTTATACCTTAGAGAGTACTAAAACACCTACTTTCACTTGTGCCTTAAAAAAAGAGGCCACATTTTTGTTTTTCGTTGGCTTAGTGTTCCTAAGTGCTTCCCAAGGAAGCAGTCTGGACTAGTCTGGATGTGCACAAAACATTGTGTTGGTTTAGTATAGCTTTTTGGTAGCGGGGTGGGCCGCAAAGGCAGCTCCTGTGAGGAGCTCCTGGAAGTTTCCACCATGTCCAGCAGAGCCCATCTCTGATGGTTCTGAAAGACAGACATGCTGCTGGCCAAGCCTGGGCCAATTAGAGAGGTTGGTAATGCTTCTGTGATGGCATATTTAAGAAGAAAATCAAAACAAATACACAGTTTTTCTTCTAGTCAGAGAAGAGGAGAAGGTGAGAATATGTGAGGGAAACAACATGGAGACACCAAGGTCAGTGGAGAAGGAGAGGCAGGAGGAGCTCCAGGCGCCGGAGCTGAGATTCCTCTGCAGGCCATGGTGGTGACCATGGTGAAGTAGCTGTGCCCCTGCAGCCCATGGGGATCCACGGGGGATGCAGAGATCCACCCACAGCCCGTGGGGATCCACAGGGGATGCTGAGATCCACCCACAGCCCGTGGGGAGGTGCCCATGTCGGAGTGGGTGGATGCCTGAGGAGGCTGTGATCCAGTGGGAGACCCAGTGGAGAGAGGGGGCCCTGCTTCCAGGCTGGAGCAGCCTGTCCTTGGAGAATTGCATCCCATGGAAAGGGTGACCCATGGCACAGCAGTTTTGGGAGGACTGTGTGCCCGTGGGAGGGGCTCACACTGCAGCAGGTGCGGTGTGGCTGCTGCTCCTAAGAGTGGACCCACACCAGAGAAGTGCATGGAGAACTGTCTCCTGTGGGAGGGACCCCACAGCCTCACAGAGGAAGGACTCCTCTCCTGGAGCAGCGGAAGGAAATCTTAGTGATGACTTGATCAAAACCCCCATGTCCTGTCTCCCTGCACTGTCAGTGGGAAGGAGGGAGGGGTTGGAGAAAAAAAGGTGTTTTAAGGGCTTATTTTACTTCTCATTATCCTCCTCTAATTCTGTTAGAAATAATTTTTCTAACTTTGTAACTTTAAATTAAGCCTGCTTTACCCTTGCAGTGTTTTCTCCCAGTCCTTAACTCATGAACCCTTTGTTAATTTTTTTTCCTCTCCTCTGCCCAGCTGTGGCAGGGAAGAGTGAGCTGCGTGACTCTCATGGGCACCTGGTGTTGGGCCAGTGTCAAACCATGAAAAATATATGAAAATTTGAAGTTACAATATATCTAGTAGGCACATAAGCACCTGCAGAATTGGTGATAGCAGGTTGACAGGTAAGTACAGATACATCCCCTTTCTCTGCACAAGTGCTTTACCTCACTTCAAGCAAACTAATTGCAATCTAAACAGGGAGAGGAAGATGAATCTCCAGCTAAAAGAATGGCAAGTTTCAAAATATACCAGGTAAACTTTCAAAATATACCAGGTAAACTTCAAGATAGTTTCTCTGGGATATTTACCTATCTCTGGAAGAAAGAAGACACAAAATTTTATCACATATACTAAGAACTAATTGGTTTATGTACTTACAGGAATTTTGCTTTGGCTTACAAGTTTTCAGAACCAGCTGCCCAAAAAACATATAGAAATAACAGACTTTGAATCTTTGTTTTCCTCTGATCGTATTTATACCAAGGACAAGAAGATAACTGTATATGAATGCCTGCATACATTACAAAACGTTTTGATTGTTAGTTTCCATTATGCTGAGGAGAAATAATTTTTAAAACTCAGATTTATTTGATGATTTTTTTGATACATGGTTGGATTTTCATGAGATGAAGAAACAACTGTTGGAGGAGCTTTTAAGATGACAATGTGATGTATCATTTATAGTTAAACACATTTTCATATTTATTTCTTTTCACCAAGAGTGTTCTGTTTGGATTTGTGCAAAACAATGGCACAGGCCAAAGAAAAATTCTTCTAATCTACAGGATTTTTTAAAGCTCTCTTCTTTCTCATTCTTTCCTTTGTGATAACACCAAAAACTACCCTGGCTATCCCTGCAAATGTAATCAGAGATGCTGGACAGATTAGAGCTCAGGAATTTCTTGAGAATCCTAGTACAGTCAATAATCAAACCTACAATCAGACATTGAGCCATTTTGTCCTTGACTTCAGCTGTGCACAGCAACTTAAGAAATACAAGGATGGTTAGGATAGACTAATTGGAAAGCAAAATGTTGAAGAGCGGCACTAGAGCTGGTTCTGGGTCAGTAGTGTCATCTGCCTGTTTTCATATAGCTGCATGTACCAGCAAATGAAAACAGAACAATTACCTAGGTAACTGGCAAGGTTTGAAAAACATCATCCTAGGGAGAAATAAAATCCATGAATGACTCAATATATTAACTTAAAAGCAAGTAAGAAAAGCACATTCAGTGAAACAATCAGCTACATTTCAATCTATGTTAATTTTGTAGCACCTGCAAATTTAAAATAATGTGGTGATTCAAAAATAATGTTTTGTTTTTTCATCACCATTAAATTACAGAACTATTAAGGATAATAGTATTCAGTGCCACAAATGAAAGAGACTCAACACTGCAATGACAAAAGCCATTGTTTTAAACTTGACCTGAGTAAATAAGTCACCCATCCTTTGATTACTAAAGTATCTTCAGTGTCTTAGTTTAGGTTTTCCGCTGAATCTCCTTTTTTTCCTTCCCGTCAGTAATGAACAGTCTTTCAGAAGTGAAAGGCATTTCTCCTTCTCCTCTCTGGGAAATCCACATACAGTAACTGCAGCAGAAAGATCAGGGACTAAGTTACCTCTTAAGTAGCTCCTAGCCCAGTGATATTTCCATAAAAATGAGTTTTGGTACACTTGCTAATAACCCATTGCATCCAGAAATAGATTAAAAACCACTACTGTATTTGGTTTTATTCACAAAGGAAAAGTGGAATAAAATTTTCAAATCTCCAAGTAAATCCTACTACATAGAAAGTCTAATTATTAATTTAATTAATATTTTTAGCATATATTGGAATAGCCTTTATAAATAAAACTTAACCTGCATTTTTCTATTGTTGTTATATAAGTCAGAAACTTCATACTACAAAATCTTAACTTTGTTCTGTATTTGACTTTAATGTGTTACCTTCCAGACTGAGAGAAAATAGGTTTTTTCCACTGGTTTATACATTGAACTTGCTCAGTAGGCAAAAATGTCACTGAAAAAGCATGCCAAATTATTGCATTTTTGATTTTCTTTAGACTTCTGCATACTATTTCATATGGCAGGTCTTTAAAATGACAATAAAAACCAGTATGAAACTAAAAAATTCATTCACCATGCCACTTCCTATCCATTTAACTTTGCTTAGGTAACATACTTCTTCAGTTTTCTTAATAAAACTTTATAAGCCACATTCACCGAACCAGATTCAGAATAAACTACATTTAGGAAAGTGCTACTCTGCAAATTAAATTTCATACAACTGTCTTGGCACAGAACCACCAGGAAGAGTTGAACTAGAAAACCTTCCAAGTCAAGCCCAGCATTGGAAGAATTTCTTTATGTGAAAGTTGATCAAAATCCCTCTCAACTAAGGAGGGCAGCCAACCACAAAGCAAGTGAGTTCTGAAAAACAGGTTATAAGCAATATAAATGCTTCCTAGCAGAGATGTTAGCAATGACTAGGAAATTGAGCAGGTGACAGTACATTACAGACATTTCTCATTTTCAGGAAGTTCTTCTAGTTTTCACTTTCCTTTTTTTTAGGCTTACAGGATACATATCATTCATTCTTAGAAATTATCAACAGATACAATTTTTCTTACTGCATGGCCTTTCTTTCTAGGATACTTTGAGAATTATTTGCTGATGTGATCAGATAGTTGGAAAAAACCTGAACTCCCAAGTTCTACAGTCTTCAGAACCACCATCATTAGAGGTCTTTCTGAACAAGTTTTCATGTTAGTTAGTGTGGGATGTTGTGACACTGTGAGGAAGGAATATTGTTTGTATTTCACATTTCAAGTGAGACAACTCGGTAAGGACAGTTCATAACTGACTGTAAAATATAGTATGAAAAAAAATATCAACTGCAAATTACAATGCATTGGCAAGTACAAGTGGACATAATATACTAACTTGTTTTTTTCCAAAACTTCCCTTACATGTAAGTTCTAGAATAGATTCAATTTAATGGCTGTTCTAAAACATGTACTTATCAAAACTCTTTTTATGCACATGTTACACTACAATTTTAACTGAAGATGACCTTAAAGTAAAACCATATCCAGTCTGTACCCTAAGTTAAGATTCCCACATTAATCTGCTTTATGTAAAAATTAGTTGGTCTCATACTAAATGTCCTTAAATATATTTATGTGTCTCGTGTTGCTACAGTCCTGTCGCACTCTTTTCATGTTCAAAACTCTTCTCAGATTCACTTCAGAATGAAATGAGAAACAAGAACTGAACAGGAAAATGAGCAAAGTCAGTGATGATTTTAAATGCTCTGTACTGGCACAATTACCTGAAGGAGGCATTTCTACTTCTATTTTTTGTCCTTTTAATAGGAATTAATCTATGGAGATTAACATCAAGAACGAACATTAAATCTTAAATGATCTACATCCAAACTCCTGGTAAAAATTCAATAGAACAGCACAGAATTCTGTCTTAAAATGACAGAAATGGCCAAAGGTGGTTTTACAATCAACTAGTAAGAACACTTAACTACGATGATGTGCCCTGGACCACAGGGCATGTTTTGCTTATGACACTCCTGGAGCAGCCTGACTCCCCAACAACACTTTCAGGATTTCTCCTGGAACAGAGAGACAGACATCAAATTTGCTGCAATCTGTGCAAAACAGCTGTTCCTGAACGTAACCTTGGATGCCTGATACACCCACCAGGGAAAACAATTAAGGGCTACCAGCCAAGGCCATGCTGTTTTAGTAGGACCTTCCTTACTTTGGCCAAAATTTGTGGAAGTACCATCTGTTCTGACAACAAAGAGCACGACTTTTCTTTATTTGTTGTTTGATCCCCCAGATCCCAGTCTAATATTTTCTTCACCTGTGACATTGCAACATGTCCCTGTCTTTGCAGAGTGTGCACCACATACAGCAGGGAACAATCTTCTTCCAAGTCTTGCATTATCTAGCTCATAGTAGGCAGCAATACCACAAATTAAACTCCAATCACACAAAAAGTTGTTTACAATGTAAAGCACAGCGAGTTTTCATTGTTCAAATGCCATTAATGAAATGCACACAAATAAGTCCCCGAGCTTCTTCCTCAAAAATTAATGCTAAAGCATTTATTCATAACCACATGTTCCTTTCAAAAGCCTAACAATTACCATGCTTTAATGACATCTCTTTGGAGAATATCGATATATAATATGTATAAACCTAAAATAATTGTTTGGCTGGAAGCCTGGTTAAATCACAATTCTGTGAGTGAAAATCAATCTTTCAGATGAAATTTTTTTTCATAGTACAGTTATATTCATTGTATAAGTCAAAATGCACTTTGAAGTCAGCAATTTGGAAAAGCGTTTTCCTTGTTCAGAAGTTGGGGGAAAAAAACCAAAAAAATGATTGCTATTCAAAATAGTTGACATCTTTCTTACAGTGTTGGAAGAAAATTGGAAGAACCTGCATGGCAGCAAGAAAAAATGGCATGCTATGGAACTGATGTTAACTTAAAAATTACAAAAAGAACTTTAACGGATGCATGAATAGAATTAATAAAAACCAACAGAGGTACCCTAAGAGCTAAGGTGTAAGAGCTGGAGGAAAGGGAGAGATAAAAAAAAAAGGAGATGGAAAAGAAAAAAAGAAATAACAAGTGACTAAGACATCAATCAGCTGGACAGATCATTGGCAAAACAGATAACGAAAAATTAAAAATGGCTACAATATTTGATCACTAACATTCAACATAAATCCTACTAAACACCTTGGTTGTTTTGTTGTTTTTTTTTTTTCCCCAAGACAAATGTTTTATTTTCCCTGTATCAGTGGTTTCAGTCACTCAGAGTTAATTGTTTCACCACACTAACAAACAGATCTACAAATCAAAATCAAGCCCATGTCCAGGGATAAAAAGGAAAAAAAAAAAAAAAAAAAGGAGAAACTAAGGGAAAATCGTTACTTTCCTTCATAGCTAAATATTTAACAAATAGGCATTTTAAGGCTGCTGTTCTTACATCAGAATTCTGTAATTTTAATTTTTTGCAGGGGATTTCATAGCAGCACCACTGCCCCATCAAGGCATTATTATTTTCAAGTAGTGTTTGGTGACAACTTCTCTAATAAAACTGCAGATTTGATAAAGAGGTAAAATATACAAATAATACTAAATTTTATGAACCAGATATTTTCTAATAAAATATTTTAAAGTATGCAAAACTTATATTATTGAAAAATCAAGATGTTTTAAAAGTAAGAGGCAATCCTAGATAGTCTAAAGAAATCAGGTAAATAAGAGAGAAAGGACCTCTAGTTTACAGATGAGAAAATAAGCCACAGAGTATTTTACACTGAGCTTTGCTTCCACACAGCCCACTTACCACCCAGATTTTACACTATTCAGGAAGAAGTGTGTATTTCTTGGACATAACACTATAAAATATTTATATGAACTCATTAAACACAGGTCGACATTGCACTGGTTTTATCTCACTCTACCTTCTTAGCTGTTTTATTAGGAATTTATGTTGTGTTTCACTTACATAAAATGACCAGGTTTTCCAAGTGACTGAATGCTGTTAATTTTCCAAGAGTTCTGTAAGCAATAGAGCTGTGACCTTACACTCAGTCCATTAATTTCAAAGAGTATGAAGATTTCATGGAAGGTCTATACTAACTGAAATCTTTCAGCTATGAAGAGGTTTTTTCAAATAAGTCTGGTCTCCAAAATTTCTTGACCTACTATGACATTTTCATAAACTCTCAGAAGGTTCTTTTCAGAAAAAGTCTTATTATTTCAATAAACATAAAAAAGGGTAACCATTACAAATAAAAGCTAACTTTACTATGGAATAGACACTAATATAGTTTAGCATGTTTTTGAAAAGTGTTTTTCATGTGAGCAGATTCAAACAACACAGAATAATCAAAGAATATAGCAATCTTGAACTATTGTATACATCTGCAAACATTTGAATCAGAAAAATCTCAAAATCACTCGGAAGCACCCTGACTGTACTACTTTTTTTGAGTTTCAGCTACTCTGATATCCACAAATGCCTCAAGATAAAAAGCTTATGTCAGGTTCCTATTACTGATAAGCCAATTTAAATTCTGCTTGTCAAACAGTGTCCTGAGACACAGTAGTACATTTGACCATGTGATCAAACTCTACCAATTTAATTTACTTTCTTCCATGAATAGACCAAAATAATTTAACTTTCCATCCAATTTGACATGAACTTGAAAGTAGGGGTGGGTCTCACAATTAAGGCAGAAGACTTTCCTGACAATCATACTGAAAAGAGCTGAATGAGTTACAATAGCAGATATCTCATCCAAATTGAGATCATTAATAATCCAAACACACAGGGAACAACTAATAAAAGATCTGTCTGGTAGTTTTGTAGAATGTTAAGCATTCTGTTTCTTCCTTTGAGTTCAGGAGGTTACTGCAGGAAAGTCTCATAGATATGCATTTGTTTTTCTTTTTCCCTGGCTTCAATACCTCAGATACCCATAATTAAAACAACAGGATCTAAAGTATAAGATATTTAGAAATGGACTCACTGTATAACTTACAGTACCATCAACATGCTGAAATGCAAGAATTGTTTTAGTATGATATTTTGCTTATTTTCCTGCACAGAACTATGCATCATCTATTCTACGATTTGTATTACTATTCATGCAAAATATTCTATAGGCAAACATGCTTCCTTTACAGTGTCTTTATGTAGGCATATTAAACCAAGGACTGATAATATACTGAATAGATTGAAAAATGGAAAGACTGAAGTTCTGACCTATTAGAATGTATACAGGCAGCATAATTTTCCATTTTAGAGGGAAAAATATCAGTGACTTCAGTTGTATGCTCCCCATACTGGGAGGCCACGGAAAGAGAGACACAGAAATCTTTAGGTAAAGAAAATATCCTAACTTAACCAAAAAATGTTGATGAGTTGCATTGGCAGGCAGATGGAATAGTTTAGAAAATACTTAAAGACACACCATGGCTATAGATATATGCTGAGAAGTGGTAAATCCAGTTTTCTCTCCTTCTACATTAATATTGGCTGCTGTGGTTAAGTTGTGTCACAACTGCAGCTTTTCTGGGATTTATTTCATCCTCAATCCTTCATAAAACAGGTATGTTTGACCCGAGGTCAAAGACTGCAGCTACAAGCTATCATGCAGTTATCAGCATATATTTAAAACTAGCATAGTGTGTGAACTACAGAAGAATAATTTAGTTCTATTATAGAGATTCATTCTTCATTTTAAAAACTTCTGCATAAAAGATTTGTATAACTAAAGCGGTAATTTCCCACTAGAAATTACTTTTTATCAACTTATTCATCTGGGAAATACAGAAAATGCTGTCTGCACTTTTCCATGTTGACATCCCTCATTCCCTTTATAGGAAATCATCACTCTCATCTGCGCTCTTAAAATAATTTTTAAATAATGCAAACTATTAGTATAATCTCTCATATAATTTGGGCCTGAGGCACAAAGCAACTACTTGATGAAATTCTACTACTAATATAACTCCCAGATAAATTTCAGAAAACCCAAGGTACATTTTTGGTTCTAATTTTAATATGAATAACTTCTTCTAGCATTAGTAGAAAAAAGTTTGCCTTATTTGACAAAATTAACCCTAAAATTCAGTCCTACATTTTTCTGCATTGTTTACTGAAAGTATCTTCAGAACATTTAAGAGTAGGGAGATGCTAAGAATAACAGGAGTCTCTAAAATGCACTACTGAATAAATAAATAATAGTAAATTAGTATTTTTCCCACTGAAAATTGTGCAAACATACCTCAAAACATGTAAAAAAAAATTTACTAAAAAACCTCTTCTGCCTGAAGTTCCCATTATCCAGTATTTCAAAATGTGAAAAAAATTAAACTATGAATCAAATGGGAGTCTTTTCACACATTTTTTTAGAATTTAATATGTTTTCCATAAACAACTGTACTTGTCTGCTGACATGTATCTATTACATCCACATTTTAATTATAGATCTATCACTAAAAAAGAATATTTTCATAGCTATTCAATGGGCTAAAAGAATATCTATATGGAGCAAAGAAGGAGTAAAAACCTGGAATCACCACAACAAATATAGACACTTTACACTATTGGAAAAAAAAATCAAATCCTGACTATCTGAAAGGAAGTTAAGAATCTGTTCTGCATTCCAGGTTTTACTTAACCACTCAGCTTGTTATAAGACTGCTCCTGTGAACAAGGAACAGGAACTGTGAGTTTAAATCACTTCTTAATTTCTTTCACAGTTCATTCATTGGGTAACGACCAGGTAATGGTCAGGATAAATGCCAGTAATACTTCTTTTGTGGTTCCTAATTCTAACCCCACTCAGACAAATTGCTCTACTAGATTTTTCTCTAACAGTCAGCTCAAATCAACCTCACTTAACAGCATTTTTTTTTTTTTAATTGGAGCTGTTGAGAGATAAAATACAGAATTGTTTTCAAAGTAGTCTATCTCAGAATTTTTTTTATATCTAGATTCTCTTTTATAAAACCTATTCATGTTTGGGTAATTTTTCACATTCTTGGCAGTAGTTCTTCTGAATGGATAAACTATAGGAGAAGCCAGTAACTTCTCTTAAGAAAAACCCCACAGAAACAGATTCTATTTTTGATTGGTTCCATTCAGTCCCTCTACATTATCTTTCCCCTCCTCCTTGCTCCCTCATTCCATCTAATTGCGAACACCACGTACTGACTCCAGAAAAAGGAATACATCAGATAGATGATTTTTAAGCAATGTCATGATACTATATCAAAAATGGCCTCTTAGCCATCTGAGCATGTGTGTTAATACCTGTGCTGCTGAAACAAATATCTTCTATTTCCTATGATTAAAGATGGACTATTTCCACCTAAAAGCAAGATCTATTTTACAGAAAAAAATACTAAAGTACATAATAAAAATATTTTTCTGGCCTATTTCTTCCTCCACATTGGAAAAAAGCCCAGCTCTGGCTGGGTATCAATAAAATCTGTTTTTTCCTTGATTAACACGGCATACTGAGTGGAATTCAGATTGTGTCTTTTCCCTTCACAGACACTACAGAGCCCTTTAACTGCTTGAATTTATGTTTTCTTCTATTTGACATTAAGTCATGGTCAGTTCAAAAGCGTGATGTGTCTCATCTTTCAAGTATTTCCATGTTTATAATGTGCCTTCAGCCTTGTTATTCACAACTGAAGTGTCAAAAAAGCATTAGTTTTGCTTATTTTAACACTTTATAAGAAATATAAAATGGATTAACAGAACTTCTAAGGAAACCACAACCGAGCTCCATCTGCCAGCGTAATCAATAAGTTGTTTCTTTTTCCTCTTGACTTCAAACTAGCACTGACCAAGTGAGCTCTAGAACCTGAATCACAAAAGTCTTCCTCAGAGGAAACACTTTAGTTTGATTTTTGCCCCCAAGTATAAATATATTATGTTGAATTGGAGCTGGCACCTCTGGAAGGCACCACACCGAAACCCTGCAGACAGGTCAGCATCCTCATGCTGGCCTAGGCATTCCCAAGTACATTGAATCATGAAAAACAAGTCCAAAAATTATCTCTATAATTTCGTTAAATTATTACTATTGAAACTTCAAACAGATGAAATTTCAAATTTGCCTGTTGGTGGCTGACACTCCTTGATCTCCCTGCTCTGGTTTGAATGCTGACTAGGAAGTGGGTTCAGCACACACTCATAAGTTCGCAGGTATTAGACACTTGTCCAGAAACAAATCTACATCAGCCCTGCACTGTGCAGAGCTAAATGCATGTCTGATTGGTCATTTCATTTTTGCTTTTCTCTTTCTGAAGGTGAGGATGTGTCAGTTGCACCAAATATTTTATAAATATATTCCCTCCACTGCTGGCAAAAAAATGTACCTCCATTTGATTTGATAACAAAGTCAAATAACTTCAAACAGTCCCATATACTTTAGCTATAATTTAATGGGTTTAAACATGCTTAAACTTTTGAATTTATTTGCATATAGAGCAAGTAAAGTCGCAATCCTTTCTCAGTTGTGTACAGTTCATCATTTGAGGAAAAAAGTCTCAAAAGTGTGAAAATTAGGCAAAGAAAGGGCAAGAAACCTAGACAGAAACAAATATGCAGGGGGAAGGTACAGATTTTTTATTACTCTATTGTTTCTTTATTATTCTTTTTTCTCTATTGTTCCTGTATTATTACTTTATTTTTGTTAGTTTAATTGTATTCTGCTATCAGTGAAGCAGAAAAATTAAAATGTTTGTAAAACTGCATTGTACATGAATTCCATTAAGTTAAATACACTTCAGTGACTATAGTAGGAAAAAGTCATAGAAAAAAAGCAGCATAAAGCACTTTTTATCTAACAGTATATTATCACTATTCAATATAACAATAGAATGTCACAAATTGTGACAACGAAAATATTATTTAACCATATGAATATTTTCTACATTTAACTACCTGCACACCAAGCAAACCAAGTACGAATCATTTTGAAAGCTGAACCTTGTTATCAGCTCTTAAAGAAGAAAATAATTTGAAATTAAAATTATCAAGTATATCAAAAGGCCAAAGGTATAATATGTCTTATCAAAAATTACTTGATTAGCTCTTAATGTCTTGGCTTTCAATAATTCTCACAGAAAATCCATGGGAAAAAGATCATTCATTTTCTAGTATACTACATATGGGTCTTTGCTTTCTTTCCATGTTATTATCAAACACTGAAACTAAAATTTAGTAGTTCCTCGTTTTTATGTTTTTCATTAGTAAAGAGATTTCCCCACAAACACATTTAATTCTTTAAAAACTTTTCTGCCAAGAAGAAACTGAAACAGCCTCTTCCTTTCATTTATTTTAAAATAAAAATTACTAAATAAAAAAAAAAATCCATTTAAGAATATTTTTCTCTCTCATTATTTCATTGGTGGGTTTTCAGGTGATCAGTTTTTGCTGCCTTTCGCTACATTGGCTTGGAAAATTCAAAATCTTGCCATGCTTAACACTAGAAATTAAAATAACTGAATTATTTTATAAGTGCTCTTGCACTTAAGCAAAGGCCCTATTTGCATTTTAACTTATATTATGTAAATCACAATATATAAATATAGTGATTAAGTTCCACTTAAGATCACCATGTGCTACTAGAAGCTCAAGTACTTAGAAATTTAACAGCATTTAAGATTTTCAGCTGAATTGAAAAGCACTATTTAAACCCTCCAAACAGGAGAGTAACATTCAGGCTCTATGCATTAATTGTAAAATCCCCATCTGCTGTCAACAGCTTCCAAAGGCAATAGAGAACCTTCACTGCTCTACATAAAGTAATACAGTTATTATAGTAAGCACTGGAAAATCAAAATATAGAAAATATTTCAGTTTCTTCAGTTCAAGGATTGTCTTTAAAAGGAAGCATTTTAAAAGGCCAGAATTTGGCCTTAGTATAGTAGCAATTACCACAGCAGATGAAATCAAACAAAAAAACTATCAGTATGTTAAACTAGATGAACTTGCTTAGAAAAGAATCATGTTATTTTTATTTATCACATGGAAGAGATAAGATGCCAATGAATGTTCTAATACATATTCTTATAACAATGGAAATTTTACCTCCTGGGTTTTGAGAAATAATGTTATGTAAAATTTTGATTCTTTCAGCACTGTAGCACTAAAGTAGCTTTAAAGTGCTGTGATTTATGACCCAGAAATGTTTAGATAATTACTGTATGTGCTTTAGCACTCCTTGCAGAAAGGAAATATGCGGGAGTCCTGGCACAGAGATTAGAGTTCATAGAAGCAGAGCACTAAGTGCCAAGCTGAAGAACATAATATCCACAATTAAAGACTTAGATGTGAGTGTAGTTCCATGAACCAGCCACAGGATCTTTCACACTTCATGGCTTGGTGGCTTCTGACAGTTCAGTGGCCACTTAGAAATATGACCCTGCAATTAAAGAAGCCATCTTGTCACTCCCTAGACAAAAAGAAGGCACTTCTGCATTAGGTTTATCAATATTTTTGAAGCTTTCTGCACAGCAGGACATCAAGTTCAAAGGATAATTGTAGAGCCTGCCACCCCATCCCAGTCTACAATGAAAGTCTCCCTTCATTTTAAACTTCACAATTTAGCTACTACAAATTCTTAGAGGTGTGAGGATTACCTGGCAAAAGCTTCTGACTTACCTGAAGCCTGCTGGCGAGCAGAGTTAAGGGACTTTACATCAAACACTCAGAGGACTTTAATATACTAGCAGACAAAAGCCACTGGCTGTTTAATAAAGTTAAATGTTTCAAACCAAGAGTAATCACATTATGAGAAGACTGGAAAAAGAGAAAGTATTTTTTTGCCAGTAGCCACTCCACACAAGCAACAAATTGACAATGTTATAGCTAAAGTCACACCATTTATATGTAGCTTGGGTTTACTATCAGTTTTCATCTCTTTGTTGCTGAGGTGTCAAACTACATCAGCAGCAACAGGGTTACAGTAGAGAATGGAAATAGAAATATGAAACAACAGCATTGAAAGAATTAAAATTTGCAGTGCTACTGAGATTGAATACAGACACCCTTCACCTTGATGGTGGGTTTTTACTAAGTATAAAGTTGCAGGACTTTGTCAGTTGATGATGATTATTTATGTTAATGGTAACCAAGTTAGAAGTTGGAGTTTTTTGAGATGCTCTGATGATGGCTGGGTCAGTCTGTATTCAATAAATGACTGTATCATCGCAAAAAACCAAGCAAGACAAATGGAAATCATCATGATTTGGCCACTCTGCTGACAGACAGACTGGAGGAGGGGGGGAGGGAATTTTAAAATAGCTGATTAGTTTTAACTCAATTGCCTCATTTTGAAAGCCTGTTACCAGCTTGCCCCACTCTTTTCCCAGCATCCAACAATTAGCACTCCTTGCTAATCCAACAAGGATTAGTTGTTGGATCCAACAATTAGTTCTAAATTAATATTGGGGATGTAGAACCCAAAAAAGCCAGCCACCCAGGAAACCAAACACAGTTCCTGATTTTCCATTTCCTGAGTCTGAAGGTATTGCGAAGGTATGTAGACATCTGGTCACATATGAATATTTTGTCAGGATACTCTGAAAGCAGTGGTGCATTCTCAGAACACAGATGTATGTTTCATCAACTCTTTATCCCACATACCATAACGCTTCCTACTCCCAATAATCTTAAAGATATAAGAGTAGTTTTGGAATAATTCCAAATACTAGGACTTCAATGGATCAACTTTCTTTCACTACAGATGATTTATCCAGCTTTTTGGATAAATGATAATTCAAATGTCTACTCTAGTACTTTAAAATCTGAGTAGAACTCAGATATGTAATAAAATGGGATTTTTTCAGAAATTTCTGCTGGCTGATAGCCTTGAAAAAAACTGTCCTGTAACAAAATGAGAAAATGTTGAATGTTTTTTACCCCAAGCATACCTCTGTCCTACCATCCATTGTCACCTCTGGCAGAGACACTGTATTTCAAGAGTCCAAATGGAGAACAGGATAAATCATCTATCCTATATTACATACGCATTTACCTTCTTAGCACCTTCAAACAAAACTGCTTATGTTAGCCAAAGATCAAGGATGAAAACTGATGTCAGCCAGACAAAGCTACATCAATTGATTCATGCTGTTGCTGAATATTTTCAATGCATTTAAGAGCTTTGTATCTCCAGAGACAAAAAGTTTGCCCATATTGTACCAGACTTATAATTAAATTTCCCTGTTATGAAAATGAACAGAGACAAGATTGGAGATGCTGAAAAGTCGATTGCTGTGAATATTTGGCAAAATGTGCTGTAACAGCCAAACTTACAACGAGCAGGACAGGGTTTTCTTTGGTTTTGTTTTGGAGAAATCAATAGGATATTCAAGAACGTAGAAAACAAGTCTCTCCAACAAGGAGCATGGAAAAGTTAATACAATCACCCAGTTTTCACTGTGTTATTTTCAGTGGATGTTCAGTTTCTGATAAAGATAAATATGCCAACTGTGGTCATGGAATGTGCTTGTGGAGTCACAGGCTTGATGAATTGGCAAGGTTTCATCATTTTATTATTAAGCACTACACAAATCTTGGTATTGGATTTGTCAGCCTTAAAAGGTATTGCAAGCTGAGAAGAATCCATCTATGGCAGTTAGTATAGAAATTATGGACTTGGTTTGGCAGGTGATCACATTACTGACAACTGAAGACAGGAAGATGTGGTCAGAGGCAAACTGTGATATGGCTATCTCTGATAATCACACGAGATACTCAGCATAGCTGGAGATGAAAATTGTAGGTTAAAGCTAGGTGGTTTCAAAAGAACCATGGCAGAGCTCCAGACAAATCGTTCTGTCCAAGGCAGAAAGACCCTATGAGTGATTTAAAACTTCACAACGCAATCTAAAATCATCACCAGAGAATTCTTATAGAACAATTACCTGAGGCTCCTGAATTAACTCATGTACATGCAAATTTAAATCAGTACAAGAAAATAAAGCAGAGCATACAAACATATGGAATTTGTAACAGGAACGGCAGTATTAACATTGAGGTGCTTAATAGCATACTCTAAATTACTGCCCACAAATATTAATTAATGAATTCATTCTTGAATAACATAGCTGGTAGAAAATTTAATGGGAACTACAGCAATTTCAGTTGATTTAACAACTGATGAAACTCCAAATGAATTCTATTTTGACCATCATTTTTCCCAATAGCCAGAATTCACACATCATTCAGGTTTAAGGTGAACACGATGGACTTGGAAAATTTAAAGCCAGTTCAAGCTCATCTCCAAAAATAATTTGTTAGCATTTTTTTCTCAGAAACAACAGAAAAACTATGCTATGCTAATCAAAATGAAAGAATACAAGGACATATATATATTTAAATCTCAGGAAACAACACAGTACTGGAATACAGAATCTGTGTACAAGTAGGATTATAAATTTCTTCAAAGTAAAAAAGATCCATTAGATCATCATCCTTAGTTCTTTTACACCCGTGAGTTCTCAGGCTTTCTCTCTGCATAGATCAATAGCACATGCTTCCTCATTAAAATTCAGTCAATAATTAAAGTTAGCCAGGGAAGCATTAGAGCATCACTGATTGCTTAATGCTTGTTATTGTCAGTCCATTTACGTCATTATTGCAAAATTTTATGTTATCATTTTATGTCAGCTACTTCTCAAACATGAGGTAAAGTACCAGCCCATTTCTCAAAGTTGAAATAGTGATCCTTTTGACCAGAAGCATCCAAAGAGGGAAACTATGACTAATTCCTAAAAAACCTTAAAAGTAGTATTTTACTTGGGGAGACTAATAGTGATACAGGAGCTTTTCATCTGATACAGAAAGAGATAGGAAAAAATATCCACTGAGCCACATAAAAGTTTTCAGCCTGTTAACCAGAAAAGCTCAATTACAAACTGAATGTAGCTGCTAATATGGGGCATACAAAGATCTATCAGAGGAAGAAGTGACCTAAAATCTACAGAATAATGGCTTGCACATCACGTTCCAGACTCCCAAATGCCCTTCTCACAGCCACAGGTTTTACAGGCCAAAAAGAACTCTGAAACCTGTTGTCAGAAGTCTACCTCTCTTTCAACCTGATTTTAATTTAAGTTTTTAACTGAAAGGCATTTCAGCACTGATTTATAAAAATTTGTTTGAGAACAGAAGAATTACCACACAGAAAACTTTTCAGGCAAAAAGAAATGAAAGAACATGTATATCGGAGAGGAGGAACAGTGAGGGCAGAAAGAAGCTTTCAATCCTGGAAGATTTCCATTCTTGCATGAAAAAGATAAAATAACAGTTCAGAAATTGAAAGCATTTCAAAGCAAATAAATCACAAGGGAAAGTTGGAAAATCTATTTTCAGGAGGAATTTTAACAACTATGCCACTGGTAGTGAAGTGGTGTTCTTTTTTCCAAATATGTATTAAAAATATATATAAAGGAATTCCATCCGTTAATATGTCAGATATGACCAGAAATCATTGTAAATGCTAGAAAAATTACTCTGATCATGTTATTTTTAAAAGAGTAATTATTGAAAAGAGGCTAATAAACCTGCATATCTGAAAAAGAAGTTGCTCCATACAAGTGAACAAAGGGAATATTTCTAATTTACAAAATTTGAGGCTACTTAACTAATAATTTTATTCTCTTAAAGGATGCATTCTGAATTTTTTCTGAACTTACAGTAATAGATTTAGCAGCCCAAGTCAGTATACTAAAAAACTCTGGTTATTTAGAATCTTGGGGCGTTTTCAGTGTTATTCAAAAAGAATTTAGAAAGGATATCTCTCAGTGTAAAAGTATACTGAAGATCCAGTTAAAAACCCCAAACAACCTCTGTCACGGTCAACTGGAAAGAAAGGAAAGCCAACCTTGTAACAGAATTTTTATCTACACAAGTTTTCAAACGCATATAGGCTTAAGAAATACACAAGTTGTTGTTGGTTTTTTTTCTTCTCTGTTCTTGTTTGAAAGTTGAGATGATTAATAAGAGGAGCTTTGAAATTTCTTTCTTGTTCTTCTTCTCTGCATTCTCCAACAAGTTATTTGTGTCGCACGTCAATTCAAGTCAAGGACAAGTTTTCAAAGAGCAAAAAAGTGCTACACATTTCTCCCCTCTCTGCCAGCAATAAACAACCCCAAACCACTCCTCTGCTATACAAATACTCACTTCATAAGTGAGTATTTGTATAACCATGCTTAAATGGTTAAAAAGACTGTGACTGGGAGATGGACAGGAATACAGAGGGTCATGACGAGTTATATTACATTGTTTTTCTTCCCCTCAGAATAAATACAATCATAAAATGTATGTTATTTTCAGTTTAATTTTCTCCCAAGATTACAAATGTAAATAGCTTATTAACTTTAGTATTTATCATTCAGTCAATGTATTTCCATACAACATAGTTTGACAACTAATCAGGGAGTATTTGGCAACAAAATGATTAAAAGATAAATATATGACAGTTAAGACTAGAGAACTTTCTAACCTATTATCAAGTCATTTCCTACCTTGATATGTCATGTAAGAGCAGTCTTACATACTAGCTATGCTACCAGATACTAGAAATAGCTACTGAAAATAAGTAAAAAATGTTAGGACGGTGTTAAGAGACTTCAAATCCATAATTTTCAAGGGAAATAAAAACCTGGCAAGTACACAATAAAAATGACAGCTCTACAAGGTAGAGAATCAATGTTGCACTCAATGCCAAGCATGATATCCTAAAAATGCACATTGAAAAAGTCTAAATAGTTGCAATTCTCTTTAGTAATCACACCTTTAAAGCCTGTTTGATTAAGATATTCCAATAACTAAGATCTAGAGTCTCAAGAGACATTTACCTTGTTTTTAAAGCTTTTTCTTAAAGACACTTAAATTTTGGTTTCTCTCTTCTCCCTTCCTCTGCTTTATTTCCTGACAAGAAGAAAGCATAATAAAAATTGCTTAGAGAGAAGATTAAAAAGGAAAGAAAACCACCAGGCAAGAAGAAGAAAAAAATTAAAGTCACTCTTTGACTCTGTTAAATTTATGGAGATAGGCCTCCTTCTAAGCCTTTAAATCATTCTTGGAGACCTCACATCAAAATTATCATCACATTAAACAATGTTATTCTGATAATTTCAGTAAATTTCAATCTATTATCATTTACAGACTCCGGAAATTCTTTCCTGAATTAAAGAAGTCATAAAAAATCATAGTATACGTATAAATTTGTAAAGGAGCCTTTCCAACAGAATCCTGGCATATATTGGTGTGATCCAAATTAACAGCTAATTTAAAAACTGTACTGCTTGTGAAACTAAGACATTTTTTCTTTAATATCTCTCTGTAAGAAGTACTTAAAAAATAAATAACATACTTATGAAGCTTGTATTCACCAATGTACTACCTTCACCAATCTATAGTAAAAACTGGAATTTTCTTTTTGCTTTTAAATATCACTGTAATACTACTGTCCTATGGTAAATATATTTGATCAGATTTTAATTGCCATTTCAATTATTCAAGTTTGTACTACTATCAACAAATTTAATGCAGCAAACAAGTACAAGTCTTACTACAAACAGCCATACTCTACTTTAATTCAAACATTTATGAGATGTACATAGAAACTTCAAAAATGAAAATATTATTTCGATTCATTTTCAGAATTATCAGTTGTAACTCAAAATCATACAGTGGCTTGAAGAATTTTTATTAATATTTTCAGTATTTGTTTTTCCTTTTTCAGTTTTTCAATTCAAGAACTGAATTTCAAGAGGCAGATGGTAAATTCCTGCCTTCACTTCTCAGTCCTGCTTGTGTCTCTTTCCTTCCTATTCTTCACTTTCTGTAGAACTCAGATGCGTATTTCTTTCCTTCTCCTCCCCAGTGAATACATTTTGTTTGGCTGGTTTCATTGATGGTTCTCCTTAATTCATTTAGGATTACATAAAGCAAAATTAGCGGTGTCGGAATATGTGCTAAATTCTCTGCAGCCCTAAAATGGTTCTTACAGAACCACTTCTGCTTTATTTCATTTGTCCCCTCCAATGGTACACAGCAATTTTCAGGGCTCTAAGATCATTGCACGATATATATCTTTGCCATAACGTTGTGGAATATTCCATTCATGAGACATGGAAAAGAAAAAGGCAATAGCTAAAGCCACTCTGTGTTGGTTTAACAAAGCCTTGTTTTTTGGTGGTGGGGGGAAGCCACAGAGGTGGCTTCTGTAAGAAGCTGCTGGCAGCTTCCACAGTGTCTGCCACAGCCAATCTCGGATGGCTCTGAAGATGGACATGCTGCTGGCCCAATTAGAGAAGTTGGTAGCGATGATATATTTGAGAAGAAAATCAAAACAGCGCAGACAGTTGTTTTGTTTTTTTTCCCGAGGGGTGGCGAGGTGCCACCATCGGGATCACCCTGGCTCCAAGAGTGGCCATGCGGCCGCCGTCATGTCGGCCCGGCCCATGGCGAGCCCTGCCTGCCTGGCCGCCCCTGGCCAGCTGCACTGCGGGCGGAGGGGCAGCGGCAGCGGCTTCTCCTTTCCGGCACCTCTCATGAGGAGAGGCGCTGAACGATGCAGTGGCCGGCAGCGGAAACATGGCTAGCGATCCCCCGACACAGAACCTGGATGAGATCAACTCCTCAGCGCTGTGAAATCCTGCAGAAATATTTGAACCGGTCAAATTTTCTGGCAATGGTACTTAGGAGCAGCAGTTTTTTCCTCCTAGTTGGAGAAAGAGGAGGAAGTGAGGACGTGTGGAGAAAAACAACATGGCGGCACAGAGATCAGTGGAAGGAAAGAGGGGAGGAGGTGCTCCAAGCGTAAGAGTCAAGATTTTCTCTGCAAGCCGTAGTGAGGAATATAATAAAACAAACGATCTCCCTGTAATCCATGAGGGGATGCAGAGATCCACTCACAGCCCGTGGGAGAAGGTGCTCATGCCAGAGGGGGTGGATACTAAAAAAAAGCTGTGGGACACCTGAATAGAGAGAGAGGGCCCCTGCTTCCAGAGATAAAGAAAGCCCTTGCTTCCAAACTAGAATGGCCTATCCTTAAAAGGCTACACCTCATGGACTAAGTGACCCACACCACAACAGTTGCTGGGAGACTGTTTTGCTCGTGAGAGGGACTCAAGTTTCAGCAGGTTGGGCAGAAGTGCTACTCGTGGAATTAGAACCACGCTGGAGAAGTTCACGGAGAACTGTCTCCTGTGGGAAGGACCCCACGGTGTAGCAGAAGTAAAAGACTCCTCTCCCTGAGAGAACTGAAGAAAGATCTAGACTGACAAACTGGCTAAACACCCCCACACCATCTCCCTGCACTGTTGGTTGGGAAGGAGGGAGGGTCTGGGGTGGAAAAAGGGTGTTTTTAAATGATTCTTTTATTATTCATTCTCCTCCTCTGACTCTGTAAATAATAAATTTACTTTATACCTTTAAGTTTGAGCCTATTTTGCCCTTAGAATGTTTTCTCCCAATCCTTATCTCAGCTCATGAACCCTTCGTTATGATTTTTGTGGGTACCTGGTATTTTAAGCAATGTCGAACCACAACACACTGACCAGCTTGTGTCTACTTGTTTTGGTCTTGGTGTTGCATGGCAAACACAAAACCAATTGAAAATGCACCAACACGATACATTCTACAGATTGAAAGAGAATGTGTAAGAATTCTTTTTCACAGATTTGCTAGTAGCACACATCCCAAATTCACTTTGAAATAAGAAATTCAAGGCCCCTCTAAAATGTAGTCCCAGTAATTGCTATTTCAGCAATGCACTTGAAAGCATTACTCTCAGAAACAAAGAGAAAATATTCTGAGGTACCTCAGAACGTATCTGAAGATACCACATTATTTTTTCAACTATAAGGTTTATATTTCCTTTATTATTTTGTCTTTATTCATGTAAGTAAGTAATAGTGCTGAAATCCAGAAATTCATATGCTATAGAACATATGAAAACCATTTATGCTTACAGACACTCCCTCTGGGAAAACAACTATAGTACTACTGTAGCTACTGTTCTATTAGCAGGATTGTAACTAAAGACTTATTACTCTTAAGGCATGAATGATGTTAACTGTCTTCTGCAAATTATGTTCACGAAAGGTGGTTCTGCAGCCATACAAGGAAAATATTAAATCAAAAAACCCTGTTAAAGAAAAAAGCAGATTAAACCATATTCAGCAAACTTTCACTGCCTTCAGAGCACCTGCTTTCAGAACATGTACCTGTCTGTGCAGCACACTGCAGTTCTCACTGTGTGAGGTTACCACTGGCACTGAGGTATTAAGGAAACATGACCATGTGACTCAAGTATGTTTGACTTGGACACAATTAATCTCAAATGACTGCCAGAGAAAAAGGAGTATGGAAAAAGACAAACTAAAAATGTGTTTATGTAAAATGAAATGTTAAGACTGAGAAAGTTGCAGAAATTATTATTAAATTCTTGCCTCTGAGGAAGTTTGAGTTCCAGTTTTATACTGGCTTTTTGGTACACAATAACCATAACATGTCTTGGAGTGAGCAGCCTACTTTCACTGCTGCTCTCATCTGAAATGATTGCTTTACTACACAAATATTTAGCTGAAAATTTTATTTGATAAGAAGGTACTTAGGTTTCTCAATTTAATTTTTCAATCATGAAACTTTGCAACAAAACTCCTATTTTTGTTATGCACATTTTTTGTTAAACTAAGTAAAAAGTTAAAAACCCATTTCACGTTGGAAGAAAACCAACATTCTGTTAAAATTTGGAATTAACATGAAAGTGTTACTGAAAATTTTCTCTGCCACCTTTTTGTAATCGTAGTTTGGTTCATGACAAAAGAAAGACAAGTATATTCATTGCCTTTGATTTCTGAATTAGTTCAAGTTTTAAATTTACTTAGGATTTTAATCATGTTTTCTCATTAATAATACGACTATGCTACAAAACAATTCTATTTCCTTTAGATAAACAAGAATTGTACTAGTGGAATAAAAAAGAATTATGGATTAGGGGTTTTTTTAAAAGTTCCACTGAATTTCAAATCAATATAGCAGAAATATATATGAAACAAACTGTGTGGCATATGATTGGTATTTTTCAGAAAATTTGGAGAGGCCTCATTTCAAAACGAAAATTTCATGTTTGTGTCCCTGTATGTTTTTTCATTCAAGTGATTCTGAGGTAGCTCTTCTCTTTATTCAGCCTTTATATGAAGGAAGACATTTTGCCCATGCATGACTTTAAACCACATCTTCAACTTTTGTCTCATAATGGAAGAACTATTCTGAGTTCCAGGATGGAGGATGATTACTGACAAGGATCAGTGAATAAAAGAGTAATCTAGGGTGAAAGGGACCTTAGGGTGTCTCTAGTTCAGCCTCCTGATACAAGAAGGATCAACCATGACCACAAATCAGATTGCTCAGGGTTTTATCCAGAAAAATCTTCAAAAACACTGAAGCTGGAAATAGCACTGCTTGTCCCCCTACTGTTGGCTATCCTTACAAGAAATTGTTCTCTTACATCGAGCCCATCCGGACAGGAGAGGCCTTAGGAAAGATTATTACAGCCCTGCAGCTGTTACTGAGCTCTGGTAGAGTAGGACTCATTAGCCTCTACCCATTTAATCTGATTTTCCCCTCTGATTTGTGTACCATTACAAACCACAGAGTTGTAACTTGGATACAACTTCCCAGCTACAGTACCAGCCTTCCACAAGTTTTCTAGTCGTATATGCAAGGAAGTTGGTGAAGAGAACAATAAAAATAACCTTTTTTTTTTGGAGGGGGGAGTGGTGGGGGAGAGGGGTGATGCCCTTGTCCTTTCCACACACATCTTGTATTCCTGTCTGTGTAACACTAAAGATGCTCTTGATCTAAGAACTGATACAAACTCCAGTACTTGTAATGGTTCTCTTCCTTACCTTTCTTCATGATGGCAGCTGGGTACATCCTGGATTTAACTCCAAAATATTTGAAATAATTAAACAATCCCTGTGCCAGAAGCAACAGAGAACTGGGAAAAACATCCTCATGTTTGTCATAAGGATATTCAAGGCCATATGTAGATTGTTTAATATTATTTTGGATAAAATAGTTCAATTGTTGAACTAAAATTCAATGGTCTTACTAAGTAAAATGGTTTTGTGAATATTATTTTAATGACTAGCATTAATCAATAATTATCATGAGTTACCTTGAAAATTGCTGTAGCCATCTCCTGGAGGTAGGGATAAATTTACTTCATTAAACTCTGTCAGGACACTGAAATTTGCGGGGCAGTTTCACCCTCTCTTGAGTCACGTAACAAAACACATGCTAGTTTTAAACTAAAAGAGGAGTAATTTGGATTAGATATCAGGAAGAAGTTCTTTCCTCAGACTGTGCTGAGGCACTGGAACAGATTGCTCAGAGTTGTGGATTACCCATCTCTGGAGGTGCTCCAGGCCATTTTATTTCAGTATCATTTACAAGTATCAAAACATGGCTATTTGTAAATATTTTTTTAAATTTATTAAATGAGTATTGGACAAAGAGAGAACACAAACCAGCAGAAAATGATGCAAGTGCAGACGCATGAAAAAATGAGTACCCATATGGTTTCTTTTCTATGCTAATATAGTGATTTTAATAGCTTCTATTAGTTTTAAAGGATGGTTCTAGTATTCAGATGGAACTAGGGGAGAAGTGTATTTGAAATCTTTTTATTCTATTGATTTATTTTATGGAGACAAAACTCTCAGTCCTGGGGTGCAGTTTATGTGGTTAAATATCCCAAAGGTTTTTCATTAAAGACTGGTCCATTATGCTGTTACATGGGAAGAGTATACCAAAAAGCCTTCCCACATAAACACTATTTTTCTGCTAGAAAAATATGACCCTTTAAAACCTTAGGAAAAAATGGTCATGAACCTGTAGAAGCAACAGGGACATATTAATTTTTAAAGACAGTCATAAAGACCTGTCTGCTTGATAATAATAAAGATATTATGACAGTTATTATCAGTCTTGTTTCTGACTTGTGGCCTAAGAAAACCCCTTAGTCAAATGCCCACACGCCACCCTCGCTCATTGTTTTCTGTCAGTTGCCAGTCACAAGCTTCTATTAAACCTAATGAAGTTAAACAACCTGACAACATTTTATGGAGAGAAATTTTGAACTAGGCCACAGTAAAAATGCCCTAAACCTCAACAATCTTCCCTTTCCACACAAACACCAGTCAAAGCAGTCAAAGAGAAGCTGCTTAGTAAAGGCTCTCTCCATAAACTTAACTTCAGGGAACATGACATAATTGTAATTACTGATCTTCTGTGTACCAATTTAAGTTCACAGAGTTCTTCAGATTCTTCTATTTCCTCTCTTAATTGGACTTTACCATTCTCTCCTCTTAACAACTCTCTTCAAGCTTGGGTAGATCTGATTTTGCACTTGTTTGTCTACTGTTCCTCCCTGAACAGTGAGTGTTTTGTTCAAGCTCATGAAGTTTAATTTCAGTCCTGGTAACCAGAGCATGGATAGCATCCTTTCCCTCTCATCCACTGTCCCCCTTCTGCAATGACTTAGAGATAAAAACAAACATTCTAGTGCTACTTTTTGCACTTAAAACAAAATGTAAGGCCCTGAGTCACCTTTAGAGCAGTGATACCCATTTCAAAACAACTGTAAATCTTAACAGATCTTCAAATTATCTAGATCCCTTTCTCTCATGAAACACTCTTCTAGTTGCAAAACCTCCTTGGTCTGGATCTGTCACTGGAATACAAGTCTGCAAAAGCTAGTCTAAAAATAATGACTGCATCTCCTAGGCTAACATAAATGCAAAAAACAAGATTCACTTAAATGCATATCCACTAAAATTTCAGGAAACATCAAGGTCTAATCTCATATAATTCACTTTCATGCTCTTTAGATAATTTCAGTCTCAGACTGGAAATAAGCAGAAAAAGCTGCATACTGCTCACATTGGTTTTAGCACTAAAAACAGGAAAGACCATAAAATACTGTACATGCAGCTACTGGATATTCAAATGGATACACTTAATGGCATGCTCAGAAAATTAAAAGCATGGTGTTATGGAAAAACAAGTTCTTTGAGATTGCTCACCTTAGATGACCACAAGTGACTAAACTCAGCCTTTAATAACTTAAAATTATGTTGTTTCTTATCCTCTTTTGAGGATAAGAAAATTGACCTTAACAGGTTTTAATAAAGGAATTCCATTATTTGCAAATTCATAATACAAATAAACCTTGTGAAATTTCATATATTACTTCTGAATTAGATGCAGTAATATCAGCTCTTTAATAATGAACAAACATTCTTTCAAAATCCTTTTGCAAAATCTGCAAAAATTATTTTTCAAAACACTTCAGAACATTCAAAGCATTCAGGAAACTTTCTACTTCACTAGTCTTTAAAAAAGTAAGGAAAGCAGCCACCCTCACTTGTTTCTCTGTGCCAACTGTATTAGAAAAAATAAGTCTAAGGAGAGATTATAATGTTAATGTTTCCTTAATGATACTTTTGCACTAAAATATTTTTTGCTGAATAAAGGCCAATGTATAATCACAACTAGTCTTACAAGTTATAAAGATCTGAAAAAAAATATTCCCTGTGAAAACATATAAACACTGAAATCATAGTCTGTATGGTAGATGGAAGATAATAATAATACTTACCCACTTACTTCTAGTTCTCATTAAATATTGCTTTTGCCTGATGGTAAGAATTTCTTGCTGACAGTAGAGTTTTACAGCATAATACCATTTGTTGTGAAAAAAGTCACTAGAGTCTGACTTTAAGAATTTAATATTTAATAATCAATTGCTCTGTTTGAATGAACAGCTATAACTGCTTACTCATAAGTCTTCAGAGACCACAGTACTGTACAAAGCAGCCTCTATAGAAATACAACATTCTTAAGACGGAGCCATATAAAAGTTATATATCTTTATATCTTATATTCTTCTATACCTTCTAGTTTTCATAAAAAAGATGTGTGTTCACTTTTTTGCTTTACTAGTTCTCCAAAGCCAATAACCAAATGCCTCCCACTGTGTAAAAGAGCTTTTGAAGATACATATTCCTAGAAAATTTTACATTCCGTTCTTTTTTTTTTTTTTTTTTTGTTGCAATGGAAATACTGTTTTTCATAGTAAACACCCTTGATGCCTGAAGTGGCCACCTAAAAAACAGAGACTAGACAGGAAAAAGGGAATAAAGGTAGGTATTTATTTTAAAGGCCTTCAAAGGTACACCCTGGGGAGTCCAGAGGCTCCTGCCCCAGTGGATCCCAAGATGGACAACAGGTCATGAGTTCTTCACACTTTTATAAGTTTGGTTCATTTGCATATCAGGGTTAATTCTCCAATTAAAACTTCAGTTAATGATGTAATTTCCCCAAGCCTACCCCCACTCTCCAAGATGTCGGTTTATACTTTTTGGGTCTAGCACAAGTCTGATTGTCCTTGGAAAGCAGGCCTGGAGAGGCTTTGTTATGTCTACCTACCATGAGAGAGCAGAAGTTAAAAGGCTACAAGAAACTTAAGAGTTACACACTAGGCAGTACAGGATTTGAAAAATATAAAAGTTAAAACCCAAGGCATCGCTCTGAATACCCATATTTTGCTCCCTCATATGTTGGAGAAAATTACACAAAAGTTGGCTAATGTCACCTACGTCCTTCCTGAAGTTCTGGTGATTAAGCACAGCTTGAAAAGGGAAGAAGTGAAAATAAGATGGTTAATCCTCTTAGGCTGCTTGTACAGACAGTAGAGAAGGGCTTGCCTAAAGGGCAATTAAAACGATGAAACCAAATATTCCCATCTTTCATAACTGAAGATGTTCCCTAGTTTAACCTTGTAAGAGTAAGGTCAAGCCTTTGTGCAACCCATTGTCACTTTATTTCTTCTTCCAACTGGATCCAAGGGGAAGCACTCACAAACTAATGCAGTTAGTGCTGAACAAAAGAGAGGTAAATTTATTCTCTCTGTGGATGTCTTGAGGCTATAAAGCTAAAACTATTCTTTTATTATAAATTAAAGCTGAGTTGAACAGCAATTTACTAGCAGAAAAAAGAAATTAAAGGCACTACATTTGCAGCAAGAATGTTAACTTTGATGTTAACATCTTAAATGTAATTTATGAAAGCTTATGCTCATTTGTTAAATTACTAGGACTCAATTTTCCTGAACATATTTCTTAAAGAAGTTTCACTGATGCCTGCTAAAATAATGAAAAGAAATATATTCTCATTGTCATGAATGAGAATTTATGCAGTGAGCTGCCATCAGCAGTAATGGAAGTTCTATGCAACAGTCCCAGTGGACAGTAATACAGACACATTCTTAAATACACAAAGTGAAAAAGCCTAAGAATTTCAGACTTCAAAGAAATTCCGAAGACATTTATTGTACATTCTGTGATAATTAAATGATCTAGAATGAAAATATTGCCATATTCAGGTGCCACATTTCCCCAAATCTGCTCTTAAAAGGTAATATGTGCTGGTCTGCTGTACAGAAATCTCTCTAGCCAGGAGCTACCAAAGCAGCAGAAAATTCTGTCTGCTCTCTCCCACCTTCCTCATTTACACAGGGCTGGGGTGGCAGGGCCAGAACAAGAAAGCCAAAGTTGTTTACAGGGAAAAAGAGGTACTTTTGTTCTCACTCCCAAGATCAGCCAATATACAAAAATATGACATGTTCTCAAGTGAGAACAAAAATATGAGGTACTCAGAAAGGAACATCCTCTCAGCTAATAAAAAGCTATATTTAAAAACATATAATTATGAGATATATATGATATACAACAACAAATGTACAATTGGTGAAAAAGGGTTCACAAAATTTAACAAAGTATTTCTTTCAAGCTTGTTGGGATAGAACACAGCAGTCAATGAAGGCCTTAGAAACCTGTATGTACACTTTTCAGTGAACACCAGTGAGCAAGAGTTCTTTTAATTTCCTTACAAAAGTGTACACATAGACTGGCCCAAAAAGCTTGCATTTTAAAATTATAAAAATCAAGACTGTGGGATGAAGTCCAGAACAATATATTTTCTGGAATATATATACCATGTCTTGGAGTTAGGAAAAAAAAAACCAAAGAGAAAATACTTAATGAAAGAAGAGACAGAAGAGATTAAATCTTTTGATAATGGAATTAGAAGTAGCAACAATAACAAAAAAAAAGTAAATTTCCATAGCTGGGCAGAATAATAGGACTGGAGGTAAAAGCAATTTGCAGTGAGTAAGCAAGAAGTACAGTTGAAAAAGCAAATTATTATTTTTAATTCTTTGTGTTGATGTATATGCCTTGTTTGTAAGTAAACAAGTATGCTATATAATAATCTTTTATCTCCTAGTATCATTTTGACACTTTGTGATGATAATGATCCTCATATTTAGGTTTCTTCCTTGTGAAATAGTGAACTGTATTACAAAGACATGTAAAAAGCCAAAAAGAATATTTTCAGAATTTACTGGATTTTAAACAAAAGAAATGAGAGGACTATACTGCATTATCACAGAAAATTTCCTCATTAATATAACTGTAACAATAAATTAGCCAAGATCTATTCCCCCACTCCATCTCCCAGCAATATTTTCACTGAACGTCTGCTTTAGATTCTGATGTGGTTACCAATTAGCATCCTCCCTTCCAATTTTCAGCCAAATTAATTCTTGGGAACTAGCAACCTTTTCATCAGATTTTGTCTTTCTTTCTGTAATAAGGAAGAATCATATTTAAACATAATATTCATTTTGCTGAGCTAAGACCACAAAATGTTCATCTACCTGAGAAGGCTGTGCTAGCTGGGGGACCCCCAGCTGGATGTGAACCAAACTGGGGGGAGTCTAAAAGATGAAGGTACACTGGAATCAGGTGTTTTGCCTGAGCTAATAAATTGTCATGAAGTCACAAACTTAAACACATTGACACACACACCACTTCAGACTTTTCTCATATGACATGTCCTCTATTACTCTTTTTTTTGTCTAGTGACTTTCCTCCTTTAAATTCATTTTTAACTTATTAAACTTCTCACATATCTTTAACGTGATAACTGGTTTTGAGCCCAGGCTTCCAGATGAAGTCTCATCAGTGCTAATTTACAAAAAAACCCAGTAAAAATGTGGAATTACCATCAAAAAAATTTTAAAAACCCAATCAGACAGATTACAGACCAAATCAGTAAGACCCTTCAAAGCCTTTCACTGAACAACTAGGCATTAAAATACTTGATTATTTTAAATAGTAAGATGGTAAAAATTAATTCTAGAGATTTTTTTTCTCTCAAACCATCTGTTTCTAACAGATCTCTTCTATAAAGCACTGCAGGCACTAAGGAAAAGAGTATCTCCTGCAATCTCATACTTTATGAATTAATTATTCACTATATTAGTTTCCTTGCATCAGTCTTCCATAAGCAAGTTGAAAATCTAGATAGATTTGCTGTTTCAAAAAATAAATGAACTTTTATCAAAATATAACCCAAAATCATACCAGAACATTATGGATTTACATAATGCTCATTTCAAAAAAATATTTACTTTTCTGTACTAATAATCAGCAATTATTTGGGTAGTGCTCACATCAAAGGCTTGAAGGTTTTTTTTTTTCTTTTTCCTCTACCAAGATACAGATCAATGTTAAATAAACTGGAGTGTAAGGAAGTATTTTCACCCCTGGGTATAAAAAAGAGTGCTCTAGAGGGATGTACGAGTTGTCTGTGAGCTATATACATTTGTTCAGAACCAGTTACAGACATTTTTATCCAACTTACATCCAGCACTTTTTTTAATGAGAAAAAGTATTCCAGTAATACAGCCAGTAACTGAGCACAAGTGATCACATAAGTAAAAGTCTTTGTGTTCTGAAGACATACAGGGAAATGACTGTGTCAAAGATGACTCCTCAGAACTCATCACCATGAATATACTTAGGAAAGAAAGAAGGAAAATATTAAGACATAATGATGCAAAGCAGGAAACTTCTGTCACACAGGAATAACTTTAGAAATTACCTTTAGCAATGTAGTAAAAAAACCACAGTGAAGTGCAGTTTGATTAATGACAGTTAATATGGATTCAGACAGAGGAGGTCATGCTAAAGTAACCTTCCACAGTTCTTTGAAAAAAAACTTTTTAATGAAAAATAAAGCAAATTTGGTGAATATTGTGTGGTTAGATTTTCAAGGAGCATTTGACAACAGTTCTCATAATAGATTCAGCATCAGACTAACAGCCATGCAACCGGAACAGGCTTCCAAGTACAAAGTTGTGGGAGAAGCAAAAGGTGCATAGTTGCAATTAGATTTCCATAGTAGCTTTGAGAGTTTTCAAAACCACACTACTCAACAGTATGTCAAGCTAATTAAGTCCTGATCTTCACAAGAACCTGACTTAAAAAAAACTCAAAAAACCAAAAAACATAATGAGTAGTATTAATAAGTATTAGGATTATATCTAATAATATTAGTGTGTATAATATCCCTCCAGATAATTTCCTCTTTACTTTTTAGAGCCTAAGTGAAAATAGAATTCAGTAATAATGACATGAAATCAGAAGAATGTGTTTCTCATTAAACCTAGCAGCTGGGCACTACATTTAGAGATGTACTCCAGAGAAAAGGTGGCAGCAGCTACCAGCTCCAAGTGACAGCCACACTGCAACACTCACATTCACAGAGAAACATTTGAGGAATCTGCGCCAGGAAGCTGAAGGTGAGGTGGGGAATTCACTTCATGTACATCACTGCCAGCTCTGACATTGCCAACGTCACATCATCCATTTTCCTTCTCTGCAGGATGGAAAGAACAAGCCAAGTAGATCGATGAGATCAGCAAGCTTGGACATATAGCTTCTCTTTGATTCATACCACAGAAAAGGATTTTTTTTCCCTAATGCTGCAATAGTGTCACGAATTTTATTAAGGTTGGAGACACTATAAAACAGATCAATTAGATAATATTTGGGTACTCACACAAGATAAATTAAGATAAAAAATTATTAGTCATACAGAGTAAGATATTGAGTGAGGACACACAGAGTTTGAAAGTCTTACAGAGGTTTTAAATAAGGAAAAGGATTCATAATACCAATACAGCAGAGGTATGTAAAGCTAGGAGTAAACTCAGTCGACCAAATAAATGTTTTTCAGTTTCTCAAGCTACTTTTTTTGTTCATGTCTGAATCAGTAAATAATCACAGTAGAAAATACAGATTTTCAGTTTTCTTTTATCATATCCTTTTTTCCTCCTGTGCAATCAGGACTGAGCTTCTAAGAAGAATGAAGCTGCTCAGGTCACGAAAATCTCTGCTTCTTAGACTCGAGGTTGAGAGCTTGGGACTTGGATGTATGAAAATGCTGCAGTGGAAAAAGGAAGTTTATATCACCTTAAAAGCAGAAATAAAGCATAAACTGAAATGGGGAAGAAAACGAACACAAAACAAAACCAAACCAACCAGCGAGCAGGAACAATGATCATAAGGAATGATTCAGTGCATGACCTTTTATTAGACTAAATGCCACAAATCTCTATTTGATGGTTTTACAGAAGCTTCTAATCTATAATACACTCTGTAGTTAATTTGCTTTTTGTTTACAAATGCTTGGGATTTTCTTAAAAGGGATCACATTGCAGCATCTGTCAAATTAGAACTCTCATAAAACAAGACCCTGCAAAAGATATCAAATGGTTTCGACCCCTCACAGATAAAATCATTATTTGAAATACTTAATGTCTGACCATACTGTAAGGTTTTATCATAGATACCACTCTAGGGTAACAGCTGTGTTAAAAATATCAAAGAGTGTGCAAGTTCAAGTGCTGACTAGATGCTTTTATCACCAAAAGCTAAGATAACATTCCCATTAAAGTAACTGAACGGTGGCATCTTGTAGACTTACAAAGACTACATAAGCTTTTCTCTGTAGTGAAATGAAAGGAGTAGGATTGAGCCTTTCTCTGCTTTGTCACTTGAAGTCATGGTCCTTGTGTTGATATAGAATTTATATCTATATATATATATTATACATATACTTAAATATGAACATATACTTGATATTCCCATTGAGTTACATGTACTGGAATGACTGAACAGGCATCATTAAGTGCTATCAACAGAACACACACTTGATCAGAGAAGCAACTAATAATGAAGGCACAGGAAAAAAGTTCAAAACAGTGAGTTTGGGAATATCTCCCACCTCTTCTCCTTGCCAAATGTTCATTTGATGAAATTTCTGCACCTAGGCAAATCAACATGAAAGTATAAAAAGCAAGTAAGAGGAAAGATTAGGTGTTTTAATATCTAATACAGCCATGTTTCACAATTTTAAAAATTACTCATGCTTTTACTATGCCTTAATGAAGATAGCAAAAGTTCCATTTACAATGAATGGGCCTTGACCCTTTTTATGGTCTTGCTTCACAATAAATTCATGTAAAGTTGCCTGCTATATGCAGTAATAGTCAGCACTAGATGGTGGGGGAAAAGAAAAAAAACAAACCACAAAACAACAAACAAAAAACCCAAAGAAACAAACAAGCACCCACCCCCCCATCTTAAAACAACTCAACAAAAACCACCCAAACAAAACATAGAAAACCCTAAACCCACAATTGCAGCAAGAACTGAGTATCACAAAGTTTGAGTGGAAATGTCACCCCTCACATTTTCTGCAGTTTTTTTGAGTTATGGAGAAAAGTTTTAGACAACTTTTCATATAGAATTTGGTCTTGATAAACTACTTGTGGTGCACTAAACGCATCAAGAAACTTGTCACAAAAGGAAAAAAATCCCCAAAAAACAAAGCAAAAAAGATGGACTCATAACAGCATTTATTCATAAAAACTTTGACTGTGTATGTCAGGAAAATGGGGCTTATTCCCACAGGAGCACTTCACAGAACAGAATCAGAGGCCAGCTGAAAGAGGAAGGATCAGGGAGTCCAACCCCTGCTCAGATGAGGGTAGGCAGAGCAGGATGCTCAGGATCATGTCCAGTAAGATTTTTAATATCTCGAAAGATGGAGACCAAAGTCTCTCTGGACAACCTCTTTTGCTATTAAACAATGAAAAAGCTTGTTTAGAAAAAGACAGGGAGATCACTCATTAATTAATGTCAATAGCAAAGCAGACTGAACTTGGGAAAAATTAATTTGACTTACTGCCAATCAAGATTTAAAAAAAAAAAAAAAAAGACAAAAATTAAACCAAAACCAAGCCTTTTTACTTTCATGGAAATAATTTAGGTTGGAAAAGATCTCCAAGTCCAACCTTTGACTGATTTTCACCTCATCACTAGACCAGAGCTCTGAGTGTCATATGTCCAGTCATTTCTTAAATGCCTCCAAGGATGGTGACTGCACTACCTCCCTGGGCAGGCCATTCCCATGCTTGACCAATCTTTCCACTAAGAAATTCTTCCTGATGTCCTACCTGGGCCTCCCCTGGTACAGTTTGATGCTGTGTCCTCTCATCCCGTTGCTGTTTACCTGGGAGAAGAGGCCAATCCCCACCCTGCTACTCCCTCCTTTTGGGCAGTTGCAAAGAGCTTGTCCCAGGCTGAACTTCTCTCCTCCGTTCCTGGCTTCTCCACCTCCCCTCCCACCCTGAGCAGCAGAGAGGTATGCAAAGTGAATGTTGGTTAGTCCAGAACAGCTCCTGGCTGAGGTTCCCTCCTCCTGCCGCTTTTCCTTTAATCCAGAGTGTGTTTTTCCCAGAGCCTGCAGTCTGTCAGGACAAGCCTGCACCAGCACAGGTCCTCTGCACAGGCAGCAGGTCCTTCAGAGTAAATATTTGCTCCAGAACAGCTACTCCCTGAGGCACAAACCCTGTCAGGAGAACCTCCTCCAGCACAGGTATGACATGGGATGAGGAAACTCCACGAGTTTCTTCAAGGAATATCCACACTTTTCCCTCTCCTCACTGCATTTGCAGGGTTTTCTCCTTTCTTACACACTTTTTCATGGATGCACCACCAACTTTGTTGATGGGATCACTCTGTCCTGCCCATTCTTCTCAAAGCCACCCCCACAGGGCCCCCTTCCACTATCAAAACTTTGCCACTTACACTAAACACATTCTTATGCCACAGCATGCTACTTTTGATCTTCAGAAATCTTCTTGAAGTCTGTTTTTTTGAAATCTTTCCTCTTTGAAATTGCCTTTGAAAAGGTTTTGAGCTAAACCAGAACTCTGAACATCCAGAAATTACTTCTTTTAAAAGATTATTTTTTTCAAGGTACCCCTTATAGACCAAAGCCTGTAATAGAAAAGTGCCAGCTGAAGACCTAGAAGAAAGCTCTACAAAGGAAAAAAGGCTCTTAAAAATCTTCACATGTTCACACTTAAAACAATAAACATTTACTTTTTTAATGTCTTCAAACAGCAAAAAAAAATTAAGGCATAAGATAATGTGGTTTAAAAGAGTGAATAATTGCACTATGGATACATAATAGTACTCTCATACATAACTCCAAGTGCAACTTTTCCATACTCTGGCTTATAGGAGCCCAAACCAGAGGCCTTTAATAATAATCACAAAAAAATAATAATAAAATGCTCTTCCCCTCCCTACCCAGGTTTCCAACGTGAATATGGAAGGACTTTCAAGAAGATCATAACCCTACTGTGTAATTTATACACATGTGAACACTTTTACTGTCGTTGGTTGGTAATTTTCATTCATACTCTGAAAAATGCTCTAACAGAATTGTTCAAGGATCCACAAATGACATCTTCAGAAAAAGTAATCCTAAAGAGATGTGAGTTCAGTCTATACTGGAGTACTATTAGGGTATAATAAACACCACTATATGTATCTTGATAAGGAAAAAGTAGCATGAATATCTGTGGGCTTATTCTTAAATGTCACTCACCACATGGATATTCTGTGTTTGGGGTTACGCACAGCAAGCAGCAGAAGCTTAGCATTCTGAATAACCTAAAAACATCTCAGATAATGCCAAAACCAAATTTAGCTAGATGAAAAATTTTATAAAATAGCATTTACTTACTGTTAGTTTTTCTGCAGAAAGCAGGAACCTAAAACAACCTTTGCCACCCAGACCTTCTGTTTAACAGAAGGACAGGAAACATAAATTTGAAATAGGGTTTATTTGAGTGATCATTTGAGTCTCAATTTGATATGCAGGGGTCTCTTTGGGTTTAGTTGTAGATTTAGTGTAGAGAGAAGCTAGTGTTTGGAAGACTGAAAAAAAATCAACTAATGACAGCCTTTCATAGCACAAAACCCCTGACACTACACTTTGACTGTTTATCTATACATAGATAAATAGATTATAGATTAAATATACTATATTTTACAGTTTAGAAATGACAGAATCACATTTTATGGTAACATTAGATATCTAAAAATTCAGTGTTAAATCAGTGTTAATAGTAAAATTATTTTATTTTGATATGTCCCAACATTAAAAGGAAAGAATCAACTTTTAAAATGCTTTTAAAGAGCAGTTTGCATATATGAACAATTTAACTGGTATAGAATAAACTGTGGGTCAAATACAAGTGAAGGATTAATCCTGAAAAGCAACTGTGAAAATCTGAGGGTTTTCCTCATTAACAAGATATTAGATACATTATCTAATAATTATAAAAATAAAATATTTTCTGATAAAATATTTTCTGATTAATATCTTATTAATTAGTCTATTACGTATTAATAGTCATGACTATGGATGAATATGCATTGCAGCATCATATCTAATCTTATTTTAACAGGTTTAATAGAAAATAGATCCAATTTCTATACAATTTTTATCTACTAGTAGGAAACAAATTAACCACTTTGTGCTGCGAGTTCTCTTTTTCTGAACTAAAACTATTTTATATGTATAAGGCTTCCTAATGTTGTATACTGTCTAGCCAAAACTAACTTATTCTGCTTATTCTTAGTAAAATGCATTTATTTTCCAGTCAGCATCAGTGATCATTTCTTGAGTAGGAGGGCAGTGTTGCTCAGACCTGTCTTAAGTTTCCATCTGAATAAATATGGAAAACAGAAAAATTCAAGGGTGACTGTAATCTGTCTTTAAAGGATGCTTCATGAGACCACTAGAATCTGTTAAAAGTGTAAAGAAAGGAAGAAAAAAATGCTCATAAAAATCAAGAAAGGCAACAACAAAGGGTTTCTCATTCCACCTCCCCCTCACTCAGCATATCCTGTAAGTTCTCACTGGTAAAGGACTTTATAGGATCTGAATTCCTTTAAATTAGAAAATGAGGGCCTGCATCTCATTACTCAATGAAGGAACTTGATTCCTCCCTATTTCAGCATTATGAGACACAACATTATTTCTTCCATTCCTTATGCATTCTTCATGTCTTCCTGCTGCTCTTGTGCAGTGTTGAGATGAGATTAGCGATTTAAAAGTATTCTGGCACTATATTATTGCAAACCCATGAGGAAAACAGTAATTTTATTGCATCCTTGTGAGTGAGGATGAAAATGGTTTAGCTGTACATAATATCCTCCTATGCCTTATTACAAAAGTCTTTGAAAAAGGTCAAATCTTCAAACTGCAATCCACTACATGCACAGCAGTATAATCTATTACATGTGCTTGCCAACCAATCCACTGTAAATTAAGTTACATAAATATTATTTTCACATATGTTCAGCTAACAAGGACACTGCTGCTTTCAAAGCTAGGACAAGCACACTTTATGTGCTTCCTGTTCAGTTAAACCATTTTGTCACTGCATTTAGATGTTAATAGATTGTGTGTCAGTTCAGTTTGGCTCTGTTGTTCTGTTACTTCTAGAAATCCAGTGTTACATTCTCCTTTTCCATTTCCACGCCCATTCTACTTGAGAGCAGACCTGCAGAGAAGGACGTGGGGGTGCTGGTGGGTGAGAGGCTGGACATGCCCTGGCCGTGAGCTCTGGGAGCCCAAAAACCTCCTGTGGGATGGGCTGCATCGAAAGCAACTGAGAGTAGGATTAAATATTAGGAAGAATTTCTTCCCTATGCAGGTGCTGAGGTCCTGGCACAGGCTGCCCAGAGAAACTGTGGCAACATCATCCCTGGAAGTGTTCAAGGTCAGGTTGGATGGAGCTCTGAGCAACCTGGTCTGTTGAAAGGTGTGCCTGCCCATGGCAGAGGGGTTGGGACTGCAAGGTCCCTTACAACCCAGGCCATTCTATGATTCATAGGTACTGCCACTTTTTACAATATATTAGAGAATTCTTTAAGATGTATACACACACACACACACGGCTCAGTGTGATGCTGTTGCCTAAACAGAGCATCTTAAACAACTTTAGTTATCACACCCTTGTTGTCTTATAAAGATGACTGATACCATATAGGGTCCCAAAATACTATTTGGAGTTCTCCATTTAACAAAGATGATCCTATCTTTTCTGAAACACC
Organism: Vireo altiloquus; assembly: GCA_013396875.1. Lineage (NCBI taxonomy): Eukaryota > Metazoa > Chordata > Aves > Passeriformes > Vireonidae > Vireo > Vireo altiloquus. The sequence continues at coordinate 271,932 of VZRF01011814.1, forward strand.
AGTTGATAATCTTTAGTTTAGTTAAAGTTTTGTGCTTCCTAAACTCTCATCCAATGCAAACAGTTTAGATTATTATTTTGAGTGGGCTTTTTCAAAATCTACTGTCTACAAGTGCCAGAATAAATAAACATATTTTTTAAAATATTAAAATCAAGTCAGAACAGTCAAAAACACTTCAGTGGATTCAGACAATCACCACATAGTAGAAAACCGCACAAACCAATTTATTTTCATTGGGAAAGAAGTAATTCTTGTTATTCCAAATGAATATGAAACAACAGTAACCATAAAAGCTTTACCAAAAATTATTCAAACTACTCATGCCAACCATGAGAGATTTTGATTACATAAAAACTATTACTGACATTTGAAAGTAAAGGTTATCCATTGTTTTAAATAAACACTAATACATTCATGAGCCCTTTGTTATCACTCTCAGCAAGAAGTATATTACTAAGGGTCGTTAGATAAAACATTCCCCTACATAAACTCTATGCAAGGACATATAACAAAAAGGACAACAGAAACTCAGAGAACTCAAAGAGCTTCCAAATACTGGTATAAGTATTGCTCTCCTCCTCTCAAAGCCACCTAAAACCTAGTAAGGGGTGTTGGTCAACAGGAACTGAACATGAAGCCAGGTGGGCAAGGTGCCTGATGGCATCCTGGCTTTTACCAGCAGTTGTGTGGCAGCAGGACCAGGGCAGTGATTGTCCCCCTGTGCTGGGCACTGGTGAGGCCACACCTTGATTCCTGTGTCCATTTTGGGGCTCTCATGGCAAGAAAGGCATTGAAGCATGTCCAGAGCTGGGGAAGGGTCTGGAGCACAGGTCTGATGAGGAGCAGCTGATGGAGCTGGGTGGGGCTCAGCCTGGAGAAAAGGAGGCTCAGGGCAGACCTTAGCACTCTCTACAAGCCCCTGACAGGAGGGTGGAGCCAGGTGGGGACCAACCTCTTCTCTCAGTCAAGTGAGGACAGGACAACAAGATATGGCCTCAAGATGCACCAGGGGAGATTCAGGTTGAACAGCATGAATAATTTATTCATAGAAAGGTTTGTCAAGTATTGGAACAGGCACGGTGGTGGAATCACCATCCCTGAAGGTGTTCAAGAAATGACTGGGTGTGGCACTTAGCACTGAGGTTCAGTTGACAAGGCAGTGATCTGTCAAATGTTGTACTCAATGTTTCAAGTCTCCTCCACCTAAATGATTCTGTGATTACACAGTGATGCAGATGCTGCAATGATATATAGATGTTAAATAGTCTAAATCTGACATTTTTCACCTATTTTCATTAGAAGCCTTAGGGGTGAATAAATACATCATCCCAAAGAAGAAAAAAGAGGAAAATTTATTTCAAGCTTTAAATATAAATGAATGCAACTATCAGCCAAGTGCCTGAGAACATGACTACCAGGACAAATCTTTCCAAAAACAATTAAGTCTTTCACACATACAGTTCAAAAAGACCAATGACAAAAACATATGATGAGTGAAAAATGGTACAACTATAAAGTGACACAGGTAGCTGGATGTGTGGCTGTAACTGATTTTTTTCTGCTTCCCTGTGGTTTCAGTGAAGCTCTGGACTAGAATGACTAAAGCATAGGGAAAAGGAGATTTCTGAAGTCAAGTAAGAATGCTTCAAAAAAACATGAGTTGTGTCCTCATAAAAACTAAAGGGGAAAAGGAGAAAAGAAAAAAAAAAAAAAAAAGGAGGGAGGGGAGGAAAAAGAAACAAAAAAGGGGAAAAGGAAAGCTTCCAGAAAGGTAAGCATGAAAGCACAAGAGATGAAAAGTTTAAATTATATGCATTTACCTGAGCATTCAAGACTACAAAGAGAATCTGAACACAGGACCTTGGTAGAAAAGGAACATTCAGAAGAGACAAGACTACAGCAGAAAAAAATAAACCAATTTGGCGATACATACGATCTGGGAAGATCCCTATGTTACAATCTTATTATTCAGGCAACATGCCATTGGATGCCTCTGAAATAAAAGTTTTAAAAGAAGCTATTGAAGAAATAAACATTAAATTGTCCCAAAGAATTTGTCAGGACAAGACAGCATTCACTAGAGATTCCTGGGAGAATTCACGAATGACATGGCGTGATGAGATACAAAGCAGTAGTTCATTCTCCCTTGTAATGGCCAATGTTATTTGTTGGACTCTATGACACCGTTTATGGCATAGTTTAAATATACATATCATGTTAATTATCTGGCACTATCCCTACCTTATTAATTAGAAAAATATTTTTAAAATATTTAAAACTATAATATTGCACAGTACTCTGACATTGCACTGAATTTCAAACCTAATGTACTACATGAAGTAATAGCACAATATGTAGCAGAAGCAAAAGAGTTGTGTTCTTCCCAGAGCCTTTCCTTGGACAAGAGCCAGCTTGGAAACACAGTTCATGGTGATGAGATTTCACTAAATTACACTAATAACCACATAGTTACCACTAATAATAACAGCCACTTTTATCTTACGGAGGGAGGAACTACTTAAATATTTCTCACTGCTTCTACTAGTATTTTTAGTTATGTCTGAATGTACTAATTCTGGCTGAGATAGAATTAATTTTCTTACATTGGCTTAGAGGTGGCTGTGTGTTGTATTTGTGCTGAAAACAGTGTTGGTAACACAGGGATGTGTTTGTTACTGCTGAGCAGCACTTGCTCAGAGTCAGGATTAAACCACACAACTCTAGTGTCAGTCATAGAAAAGAGTATATTTCAGTTTCATGCAATTTTGTTCTCTCAAGAGTGATTTAATTAAAAATAACTTAATGAATCTCAAAATACAGAAAAGTTACTGTCATAGAACTCTCAGTAATCAGACAGAAGTGTTCAAAAAATTATCATGGGGAAAAAGTCAGAACAGGTGGTGTAGTCAAACCATAGAGGTAACATGTTTTTTCAAATATTGCTGTTTATAATTTGTTTTGCAGCAGCTCTTTTAACATCATCACATAAATCACAATAAGGACATTTACAAAAAGTGATTAAGGAGTTTTCCTTAGGGTTACTGTTACCTTTCAATACCTATTCAGATACTGGAAAGCTCCACAGGACTGCAGCACTCTAACATCAGAAAAGTATTTATAGACCCATCAATCAGACTATTCCAAAGAAATAAAAATGTGCTGAGTAGAGTATAATTTTTACTAATGTCAGTCAGTGGTTCTCATCCAAGCTCTTGTTTAGAGGATCTGAAAGTCTACATATAGTTAGCGAATTTAAAATGGATAAAATATTTAAACTTTCATAGGATGCTTGCACAATAGTTTAAAATGTTTTCAAAAGAGAAACTAAAATAACTCAGTTTCTTTTAAAAATAAGATGATAGACATTTTGTAATTTATTCCACTCAAATGGGAATTCTACAGGGAAGCTATCAATACATGGGGGAAGTTTCTAGAGTGGTCATTCAGATTAGTTCTCCAGATTATAACTACTCTAAATCACTAACACTCTCAAAAAATCACTAAGACTTGAGAAAATGTTGAGCTTTTCAACAAATCTCTCTTCAGTTTTTTATCTGAAGATTTAAAAAGTTATTATGCAAAGATGATGCAAAATTTCATTATGATGCAATATTTGGAAATAAAACCCAGATTTTTAATTACTGAATTTTAGAATGAATACAAAAATGCTCAGATTAGCTTTTGATTTTTAAGTTTTATATTTTGTTATTAATTTTGGCAGCTTATTCCACAAGGGCATCAAACCATTTATTTCCAGACTTATGACTCATTTTTATTTCCTTACTCATATTACCAAATATCACAAATAATTTTAAATTTGCAATATTCACACGATATTTCCAAATCAAGGTTCATCTCCATATATTTAAATGCACTTAGAGTTTTTTTTCCACAAAATAATATGCCCAAGAATACCATAATTATTAGTCATCCCTCAATTCACAGATTTAGCTTAACTCAATTTTTACTCTCTGTTCATGGAAATCTATGAAAAACCTACCTTTCTCTTAGCCCTTCATTCTCAAACACGCTGCTGATCACAAGTACATGCTTCTCTGGAATTTGATGCTTGATGATTTATGATTTAGCTTGTGTTTTCTTTCAAATGGCATTGAGGATTTGTGAATACTATACTATTCACAAGGTTTGCTTACTTCGGGCTTATTGACTGTAAGCTATTCAAAATGGAGGAAAATAAAGGAGATGATGAGAGCCTCTTTCCACCACTCTGGTCCCACAACTATTTTCTTGTTCTGTAAAAAATAACCTTTATTTTTCAAATATGTGTCATTAGGGCACACCAACAACACAATATGTATACTTATATTGAGGCTCCTATTTCACTGAATGATACAACTAATACAATTTCTGCTGGCAAGGTAAATAGAAAAAGATTGTTTAGTACAAGACTGTATTCATACAGGAATTGCTGTGGGGTATGTTTATGATGTCAATAGCTGTATAATTTAAGAAATGTTGGATATGCAAATATATCGTGCATGTTCTTTTATTATGCACATACTTCTACCTATAAATATTGATGCTATGCTAATTAAGAGGCTAAAAAGATTAACAGAGATACAGTGGAGAAAGAATAAATATTTAAAATTAGTTTTCTGATTAATGAATTAACTAACTTCTTAATATATACTATGTGCTGGCCATTAGATTTTAAATTCTCAGTCAAAACAAAACCACAGTGATGAAATTCATTTGAAGCCAGTCTATCTTAAACAAGAAGCACTTCTGAATGTAAATTAACTAAGATGAATTTCAGAAACCTACTGGACACTTTTATAGTCAGGTAAATTGCAGACTTTAGGAACAAAACATATACCTTTTGTGCCAAGTTTTCTACCTACAGAACGTCTTGCTATATGGACAGAAATTGCATGGCACATCCTGACTTGAGTGAAGCAAACAGTCAGCATTAACTGAACAGCAGAGTAACAAACCACTGGGTATCAGCCTCACTTCCACCAACTCCCCCTGCTCTTTCTTTTCTATTTCTGACCTATGAAGACTGCAGTTTCTATGAAGATGAAAAGAAAGAACCATTAAGAGCATCTTCTGGTATTGTCAGATGCATCAAAAGCTGCCCTTCATCTTTTGCCTCTCCCCTTCTCACCTTTTGCAATTTCATCTGTAGAACAGAACAAAAGCAGGAGATCTTTTTCTTAACACCATTATGTCCAACAATAACAAACAGCTTCCCAGCTGCACTTTTTGGCATTGCATCAGGGTTTCATGCCTTTGTTAGTCTCCAAGGATGCAGTGCAGACCAAAGGCTTGAATACTTTCAAGACTTCAGGCATTGCACACATTACAATATTCAGCTTCATGAATGAAAACGTGCTATAATACAACCAAATAAAGCCCATAACTCGACTCTGCAATTATCTGTTCTGGTTTTAAATCTTTTCACAGTCTGAGAATACATGGGGTCAATTATGTTCAACTCAGGATTGTGCAAGCAACTTGCACCTATGTATTTACTCAGGGAATTTGATAAAAATGTTTTCTTTCATGGAAACTATTTTTTATTGCTACTGTTTTTTTTTGATAAAGGTTAGTGAGCTGAAGGGATAATGGAAAATAACTTTTATGTCTTCCTATGCAGGCAGCTTGTGTACTTATTATGTACTTCTAGACTCAGTGATCAACAGAGTGCAAATGAAAGCTTAAACAGCCAAGGACTGCCCTGACACCTCCACTCTCTTTAACAATGTGTTATGATATGCAAAACCATTTCCTCAAGACACCAGAAGGAGCTGCTAGGCAGAACTACAATATCATCTCAACATATTAACTTTAACACAGAAAGTTGACAAATGCCTTAAAATGTGAGCATTCTCTAAAGAGAAAGTAGATTCCTTTGAAATGCTTATTTTCTTTCTAATTATTATCATTATTTTAATTTTTAAGGGTCTGGGGGAGGGTATACCACTGTTGAAGACTTTTTTCCTTACAAATCACAGCCTAGTTTCAGTTGGAAGTAGCCTCTGGAGGTCATTTTGTCCAGCCTCCATGCTATAAGAGGGCTACCTACAGCCAGTTGTCTAGGAACTTCATGTATTTGCATTTTTCTTTGAAATGAGGAATTCTTACATAATAACATGTATTGTTCCCCTGTTATTGTCACAAGGCAAGGAGCTGTACTAGACCTCTTAGGAACTAATCAGCCTGGCCTTAAAAATAAATATTACAGTCTCCTGGGGTTACACAGGAGCCTGCAAAACTGACAGACCACAAGCCCTCACCAATTAGTTTATTCCATCAAATTCAGTAACTACCACAATAACAAAATTCAAAGACTGTTCTCCGTAAAATCAATACTTACTCTCTACAGCCTCCCTCTGCCAAAGCCAAATCAAGACTCAATTTTTTGCACTAGATTTGCCACGCTTCAAGCAACATATCTTACTTGCACATTTCCAGCTGGCTTGGCCAGTACAACCACTGCCTAGGTAGGCATTCAGCTTATGAAATACTATGTTTATAATTAAAACCTAAAACCAGGTAATGCTTGGCTTGTCATTAAGCACTGAAGAAGTAAGTTCATCTTCATCTCCAATCAGAAAATTTCTTCAAGAACTCGAATGATATCATTTGGCATGCAAAGATAAAGTTTGTTTCCCTTCAAGAGACCAGAAAAGACAAAGGAATACAACACTGCCACATAAGGTGATTCTGTTTTGTACTCATCTCTTTGTTATGATCATACCAAATGCTTAGGTATACTGAATCTTCCAGATCATGTGTATTTCTGAATAGATGTTTTGATAGACTTTAGATCAGTCATACACTATTTGTAATGACAGACACTTCAGTATTGAACACATTTTCAGTTAAGTAAATTTATCATCTTCATTACCTTGTGAGTTCTCACATGAATTTTCTATCCTTCAGGAAACTCCAGTCAGGAGATAACTCCAACTGAAATAACAGTATTCTGCTGCAAATTAGTCTAAATATCAAAACTAAAATCCAAGCCTGCTACAGTGTATATTAAAAAAAATAAAAAAACCACAGATTTTCAGATAAACACATTTATATTCATTGAACTTTCCTCTAATTTCAGAAAGAGACAAGAGGCAACTTAATGAACAGGAAGTTCCACCTGAGCATGAGAAAGAACTTCTTCACTGTGCAGTGACTGAGCACTGGAACAGATCACCCAGAGAGGGTGTGGAGTCTCCCTCACTGGAGATATTCCAGAACCATCTGGATGCAATCCTGTGCCATGTGCTCTGGGCTGACCCTGCTTGAGCAGGGAGGTGGGACCAGATGACCCACTGTGGTCCCTTCCAACCTGACCCACTCTGTGATTCTTTATTAACTTTCTCCATTTTTTTTCTAAGATTTTACATGCATTGTTTCACCACCAATTGCTATTGGGTAGCTTTCATTTCATTCAGCTTGGTTTGCTTTTTTCATCAGAAGGGGATTATTTAGGGAGGTGTTGTTTTTTTTGTTGTTGGGTGGTTTTTTTTTAATGGTAGACAGCTTCACATTACTTCTCTAAGAGAAGTCCCAAAATCCCTTCAACATTATTCTTATTTTTTAAAATAGCTACTTGTACATGAAAATTCACTACTGTGAAACATCCCTTGAAACCATATTTTAGCATTTAAATTAAAGAAGTTGCAAATCCTAACATAAACAAGTAATCCAAAAATTTCAAAAGTCATTGAATGAAGTGACATTTTTTCCTTATTATTACACTTATACATTAAATGTGTAAACTTTTGAAAATGCCTGAAGCTATTTCAGTGATAAACCAGGACCATATCTTTCATACTAACTGTCAGCAAGCCTTTCAGATATAAAATGAAATGGCTGCTGGTCACTCCTTGGCTCTCCAGTCAAGGAAGCAGCTGAGGGGTGGGAATGAGGGAGTCTCCACTGGTGTGATATTGCTGCTGGTGCACCATTGTGGTAGTGAGAGACACAAGTTATTCTTCAACCCTCAACAACCCCACAAGAGAAGGGTTCTCTGAGACACCAGGCAAGGAAGGCAGCTGCTTAATTTCCTCCATCCCCAAGGCAGCAAAAAAATCCCAATTATGCCTTTTTGGGACCTTGACACACCCTCTCCCAAGGTAAGGATACACAGTCTCTGGGCCAGTGACAATAGGACATTTCAGCTATTTACTTATGGTCAGGCTGATTTTAATCTCCAGCAGAGTCTGCTGTTGGGATCCACTCCAGAAACACATTTGGGTTCTGGCCCTGCACGGCTTGATGGCATTAGGGTTCACTGTGCACCAGAGCCTTATACTCCTGTGAGTCCAACATTCTAGGCCATGGGATCCACACAGTCCAGTAAATCTGGCTATCCCTCTCCTCCACCAGGCAGGACCCCTCTAATACTGATCTCACAGGACTCTCCACTTATTTCTTGTAAAAGTGGATTAAAACTTCTCTCCATAGAATCAGAAGTAAAATCAGCCTTTCCACACTGCCTGAGAAACTGCCCACTGGAGCAGGAACTCTCCACAAAGAGCCTCAACTTGCTGTTATTATTCTCTGTAATTCATGTACTTGTTCCTCTAGAGCTGAGGTAGGCTTTCCATCTCAATCCCTCACACCCTGTCAGTGGTCCCACAAGTAAAACCACAGGGTACCCCTGTGGCACTACCTTCTGTATCATCTTTTGAGCCCAAGGACACCTGCAGTCAATCACTGAGGTATGAGCCCATACAGGTGGGGAGCTGGACATATTTCCTCTGAATTGCTGAATTGTCCTGAACTCACAGGACAGTTTATCACACAGTTTCTCCACAGCTGAGATGAGGGAGGAAGAAATACTGTCATACATTCATATTCCTCAAGTTGCTGAACGGCTTCATCCAGTCTTGCTTCTGCACTGTCTTTCCAGACTAATGTAGCCAGTGGGTTGGTGTGTGACAATGGGGCAATCTGTACAAATTTCTGCCACATGGATCACATGGATTTGGCTTCATCTGGATCTGTGGCTGTGTGTTGTTCAGGCCATAATAAGTGATCTCTCACAGGGCTAATTCCCATAGTTATTGGACACCTTTCTCTCTGCAGTCCATTTTCCTGGGCAACACACAGTATCTTCCTTGTAGGGAAAGCTTTCCCTCATGATTGATAGGATCACCTCCAGAGGTTAAGGACTAGAGTCACTTCTCCAATTACTTTGTCAATGCCTGCTTCCCTAGAAAGTCATCCCAGCTGTTTGTCTTCTCTACTGTCTAATTCCAATCTGCTTGCCCAAATACCCGAGCATTGGAGCAGCCAGGTGGTAACATGTTCACTGGGATGATAGCTGAAATATTTTTGTATATCCCTCAGCTCACCCAAGGACAGGGAGAGGTGTTCAGCCCTTGTTCTGTTTCCTCCTCCCGCTCCTTTTTTGCCCTCCTTGTTCTCCGTTACTAAACAAGATGATGGTTTTTTGCATTTCCCATTGTTTATAGGGACAATGACAGCAGAACATGCTGGTTCTGTGGCTCAGCTCCAGGGAATGTCATTGGGGTTGGAGTAGCTACAGGGCCTGTTGGCCTGCTACCAGCTCCAGAGACCTTCTCTTCCCTTGGAGGGCACTGAGTAGCATTGAGCATGGCTCAGCAGGCCTGGGCCAGACACTAGCACATTGCAGAGCCTTGTATGTGTATCTGAAATTGCCAGATTCACTTTTTCCAGATATTTTGTTAGTTGTTCCAAATTCTTGACTTATTCAGGTGCAAAGTTCCAAAACACTGGAGGCACCCACTGTCTTAGGTACTTCCCCATGCTGTTCCACAGACCCTGCTACTCATAAATACCCAGTCTCAGGGCAGATCTCTGGCTGATGTTACTAATTACTTCTTTAACCTTAAAAAAACCAGAACCATGTGCAGTAATGTGCTAGTTCCTAGCAAAAGGACCAGGTTTGTTCCAAAGATATTAAAAAATCTTTAAAATTCTCAAAAGCTACTTTAATTGTCCTGAAGGCAAAAAGTGACATATCTCACCTATTCTCCAAGGAGAAAAGGCAAAAGGTGTTATTATTAAGGGTTCCCAATAGGTGACTCCTGGTATACTGAATACATGTACCAGAGTAGTTTCGTGCCCAGCAATGCTGTTATATCATAAGCCCTTCACATACTTTTTTCTACTACAAAGTACAAAGTAATAACCCTTAGCTCAGGCCCTATGGAGGATAAACATCACCAAAGGGAACACATAGAGCAAGTCTTAACCCTGAAAACAAGAACAACTCTGATAGCAAATAAATCAACACTGTGACCAGAAACTACTAAACCTACACAAAGAATGCTTACAGCAAATTTGTTCTAACATGTTCTGGTCAGATCTGTCATTATCTCATGCCTTTGATCCCCATATCAGGGGTCAAATAGGACTGTCATGGTTTAACTCCAGTCAACAATGACATACCCTGCAGTCACTCACTCACCTTCACCTCCACCCCATCAGTGGAATGGGGTGGAGAACAAGGAAAACAAGACTAAAAGTCATGGGTTGATATAAAATCAGTTTAATACTTGAAACAAAGTAAAATATCATCATAAAAATAATAGTAATAATGATAGTAATAAAAGGGAGAGAGGCAGATAAAACCCAACAAAGACAAGCAATGCGCAATACAATTGCTCACCACCCACTGACCAATGCCCAGCCTCTCCCCAGGTAACTCCCACATGTGATATGTATGATATTCTATATATAATATTCTGGTCATACTAATTTTTTCAATCTCAGTAATAAATATTTAATCAATCATGTAATCTCTTTGTGACAAAAAACACAGAATACATCAGAATATGGACTGAAGTAGGTTGGAAGAACTTCAAAGATAAGGCTTGCATAGGTTTGGTTGTTTGACAGGTACACAGTCAGCCCTGGCAACAGGAAAGTCAGAACAAGTTCTGTTTGGAAGGCACTTGGTCTGGCCATACCTGAGCAATGAAATGAATAGTGCCAAAAAAGCAGAACTGATGGGTCTCATGAGAGGGAGTTACCCACATCCTAACCTGGCCCATGGACTTGCTTTCCTGGGATTAGCATCCCTGACACGGCAGAGATTGCTGAGGCTCATCTGTTCCCAAGGCCACTTCTCTTTGGTAATTATTCACATGAGGACCACTGACATCAACAGGGGAGACCCTGAGGTGACTACAAGCTCTGAGTGAAGAGCCTGGGGACCCAGACACGGCTCCCATTCATCCCAGAGCCAAGGAAAATATCTAAGTAAGGAGCAAAATTTCCTACAGATGAATGAAATTCAAGATCCAACTAAAGACAGGAAAAGCCTCTATATTTGTAAACAGGTCTTCGTGTAAGGTCAACCAATAAGGGTTTCAGCTCACCAATAGGTAAGTTCCCTAGGAAACTGTCTAACTTTATTCAATATTTAAAATTTTCTAATCAACTTTCCAGATGAATGGAGCTAAATACATAAGACAGGTTATATCACATTCAATAAAATGACAGATTTAAATGCTCGACCAAGGGGAAAAGAGAGAAGATGACAGTAGCTAGGAATTAGAATACAAATAGAATTAGAATATTCCATTTCAAACTGCTTTACATGTTCTTATACTAATTTCTAATCAAGTTCTGCTTCTTTAATACTGCCAATTGTGCAAATTCACTTTGCATTGTCTGCATTTTCCACTTTTATTTTGAAAAAAGCAATTATTTTCATTTGCACAACCCTTTCAATGGGCTAATTATAAATACAAAAATTCAAATTCAACAGACAAAGTCCAGATGGTTAATCTCAATTTATAGATACTTTAATTTAATTTTTTATAAAAAAATTATAAAATATTTTCAGTAACACTGGACATGCAGCAGTGCATTGATTTAGATGAAATCAAAAAAGCTTGTTATACTTACCATTTTTAAATGTAATAAATTATCACAGAAGTCAAGTTATGAAAAGTAAAATCTTTTCTGCATTAGACAAATTAAAAAAAAAATTAAAAATATACTTACTATTCAGTAAGTCAGGAAATCTGATCCTGCTGAGATCATGCAAAAAGGTTAAAGTGACATTTTCTTACCTAAGTCTTATAGCCACATTTCGAGACAGTTCCCCACAGAAGAAAATAAAAGAGAAAAGCCTGTTATANCTTAAAAAAACCAGAACCATGTGCAGTAATGTGCTAGTTCCTAGCAAAAGGACCAGGTTTGTTCCAAAGATATTAAAAAATCTTTAAAATTCTCAAAAGCTACTTTAATTGTCCTGAAGGCAAAAAGTGACATATCTCACCTATTCTCCAAGGAGAAAAGGCAAAAAGTGTTATTATTAAGGGTTCCCAATAGGTGACTCCTGGTATACTGAATACATGTACCAGAGTAGTTTCGTGCCCAGCAATGTTGTTATATCATAAGCCCTTCACATACTTTTTTCTACTACAAAGTACAAAGTAATAACCCTTAGCTCAGGCCCTATGGAGGATAAACATCACCAAAGGGAACACATAGAGCAAGTCTTAACCCTGAAAACAAGAACAACTCTGATAGCAAATAAATCAACACTGTGACCAGAAACTACTAAACCTACACAAAGAATGCTTACAGCAAATTTGTTCTAACATGTTCTGGTCAGATCTGTCATTATCTCATGCCTTTGATCCCCATATCAGGGGTCAAATAGGACTGTCATGGTTTAACTCCAGTCAACAATGACATACCCTGCAGTCACTCACTCACCTTCACCTCCACCCCATCAGTGGAATGGGGTGGAGAACAAGGAAAACAAGACTAAAAGTCATGGGTTGATATAAAATCAGTTTAATACTTGAAACAAAGTAAAATATCATCATAAAAATAATAGTAATAATGATAGTAATAAAAGGGAGAGAGGCAGATAAAACCCAACAAAGACAAGCAATGCGCAATAAAATTGCTCACCACCCACTGACCAATGCCCAGCCTCTCCCCAGGTAACTCCCACATGTGATATGTATGATATTCTATATATAATATTCTGGTCATACTAATTTTTTCAATCTCAGTAATAAATATTTAATCAATCATGTAATCTCTTTGTGACAAAAAACACAGAATACATCAGAATATGGACTGAAGTAGGTTGGAAGAACTTCAAAGATAAGGCTTGCATAGGTTTGGTTGTTTGACAGGTACACAGTCAGCCCTGGCAACAGGAAAGTCAGAACAAGTTCTGTTTGGAAGGCACTTGGTCTGGCCATACCTGAGCAATGAAATGAATAGTGCCAAAAAAGCAGAACTGATGGGTCTCATGAGAGGGAGTTACCCACATCCTAACCTGGCCCATGGACTTGCTTTCCTGGGATTAGCATCCCTGACACGGCAGAGATTGCTGAGGCTCATCTGTTCCCAAGGCCACTTCTCTTTGGTAATTATTCACATGAGGACCACTGACATCAACAGGGGAGACCCTGAGGTGACTACAAGCTCTGAGTGAAGAGCCTGGGGACCCAGACACGGCTCCCATTCATCCCAGAGCCAAGGAAAATATCTAAGTAAGGAGCAAAATTTCCTACAGATGAATGAAATTCAAGATCCAACTAAAGACAGGAAAAGCCTCTATATTTGTAAACAGGTCTTCGTGTAAGGTCAACCAATAAGGGTTTCAGCTCACCAATAGGTAAGTTCCCTAGGAAACTGTCTAACTTTATTCAATATTTAAAATTTTCTAATCAACTTTCCAGATGAATGGAGCTAAATACATAAGACAGGTTATATCACATTCAATAAAATGACAGATTTAAATGCTCGACCAAGGGGAAAAGAGAGAAGATGACAGTAGCTAGGAATTAGAATACAAATAGAATTAGAATATTCCATTTCAAACTGCTTTACATGTTCTTATACTAATTTCTAATCAAGTTCTGCTTCTTTAATACTGCCAATTGTGCAAATTCACTTTGCATTGTCTGCATTTTCCACTTTTATTTTGAAAAAAGCAATTATTTTCATTTGCACAACCCTTTCAATGGGCTAATTATAAATACAAAAATTCAAATTCAACAGACAAAGTCCAGATGGTTAATCTCAATTTATAGATACTTTAATTTTTTATAAAAAAATTATAAAATATTTTCAGTAACACTGGACATGCAGCAGTGCATTGATTTAGATGAAATCAAAAAAGCTTGTTATACTTACCATTTTTAAATGTAATAAATTATCACAGAAGTCAAGTTATGAAAAGTAAAATCTTTTCTGCATTAGACAAATTAAAAAAAAAATTAAAAATATACTTACTATTCAGTAAGTCAGGAAATCTGATCCTGCTGAGATCATGCAAAAAGGTTAAAGTGACATTTTCTTACCTAAGTCTTATAGCCACATTTCGAGACAGTTCCCCACAGAAGAAAATAAAAGAGAAAAGCCTGTTATATATATTTTAAGATCACATTATTACAATTGATGTTCTACAGCAATGAGAAAAAAAGAAAAAAAGATTTATCAATGAATATACTTCTTCAATTTCATGTGTCAGCATTAGGTGAGGTGAGAATTTGTAACTCGTCCCAAAGATTTATTCTGAAACTACTGTCAAAAGCTAAGTCTAGACTGAATGTAACTTTTATTTCTTTTGACATTTGCTTGATACACAAAATTACATTTCAGGAACAGTCAATCCAGAGACCGTAATTCTGTCACTGAAATCACATCTTTTGATGGAACTTCACTTTTTTTGCTGAGAAAGTATCCAAGAAAAAATACATCATTTGCTATGGCTCTGTGAATGCCATGCAAGTCTTCTGCTGATTTCATCACGAAGTTTTTAATTTGGAAAGAGCTGAACTAAAAGTTCAGCATACCTGGGAATACATTGGTCACACACACAAAAAAACAAAACAAACCAGCAAACAGAGTCCTTAAGGGACCATAGTATATTTCTTACATTTTAATCTCTGTGGAGTAGCAGGATCCAAAAGAAAAACTGTAACATTTCAATCATAAAAAGTTCTACAAAAAGATTGCATACATTTTATAACTAAATATCTGCTCTGGACATATGGAAGAAACCTTATGGTGTGTAAGTTATCTTGGGTATTAAAAATTTCCTAAGTTTATTTTCATTCACATTTGTCTCAGCTACAACATGTAAGTCCAGTATAAACCACTGCGATGTTGCTCTATTAAAACTAATTACACTAAAGAGACTACAAAATTAAAAGGTTTGGAGACCTATTAATTTATAGAAGGAGTGTAAACTTGTACTTCCATATTTGCATTCCTACTGCATTGAGAGAAGGAAAGTAAGGCTGTCTCTAGAGCAGCACTCCGAGCAGAACAGGCAGGGAACTCCTCTGGCAGATACCTCTCCATCCCACCAAAGCTCAGAAAAATAAATGCAAAGAAAAAGAAGCAAGAAGGTTGGATGGGGCTCTGAGTAACCTGGTCTAATGGAAGGTGTCCCTGCCCATGATAGGGGGTTGGAATGAGATGATCTTTAAGGTCCCTTCCAATCCAAACCATGCTGGGATTCTGTGATCTTCTTACAGACACTTCAGTCAAAATGTTCCTAATACATGCTACTGCTCAACATTTAATTTTTAGTCAAATTATGGTCAATTAATATAATTTCCTAGTAAGACCTTAATTCAGCAGCTCTCTTTTCACACCAGAACTTTTAGATGTGTGTTCTCTTATGCCTCTGTTCCCTATTGACATGTATTTGATCTCAAGTTCTTTATCAACCAGATGAAATTTTAGAATTTGTGGCTGGATTTTCTCCATCCAAAAGTCACACAGAATCAAACTTAATATTTGCTAGTGTCCCTGAGGCTGGGAGAAAGAACGAATGTTTCTCTCCCCTGAAATGATATCACTAAAAAAATCACCAAATACAAGCTGCTGTTTAATTGGGGTCAGATTAGGTGAGAAATGGTAGAAGAATAACATGTAGGGAAGCTGTTCTACCACTGCAGATGCTTTCTAGATAAAAAAACAAGGACCTTTCCAAGTTATCTGCATTCTTGTAGGAAGTGGCTGATGTTTCACAGTTGTAAACAGAAGTTTGAACAACTAAGAGAAGCATTTTCCTGACCCATATGAGGATGAGAAAGTAAAAATCTGTATTCCTTCCTTGAGAAGATAAACTCTCTCATTAAATGGGTTGACCTCAAGTATGTGGCTTGTTTGATTTATTGAATTCAATCTGAGAAATTGGAAATCTCAACTCTCAGAAATTGCTCTTATTTGGGGTACCATTACAGAGTTCACATTAATTAATAAAAACATTTAAGAATTATGTAAATCTCTATATGTATGGACATCCATCCAAAACCAGCAAGAATGTTTTACAATGAAACAGGAACTGGATAAATGCAGTACAGTGATATATGTCTTTTTCTCAGTCCCTCTCCTGATTATTTCTGCTCAAACATACACATATCCAATTTTATATAATTAAAAATATGTTAACAAAGAATCATCACTGCAAGCCCTAACAATTCTATAGATGCAAATAGTAGCATCCATATCTGGAATCTTGGAACTGAACATTTAAAATATTTATTATTATTACAGTTTATGATAAAAATCAGTGGTATGCTCCATGACGGTAAGAAAAGATTTGTAATTAAAAAGAAAACAAAACAAAAAACTAAAACAAAAAAACAAAGAAAACACCCAACCTATAACAACAAGTTAACAAAGGTCCCATTTTGAAAGAAAATTTATTTAACCCTGGGGATCTGAGTACATTCTAGGTAGAGATTTAATTTTTTTTTTCCTTTCTATACAGCTAAACCTCATATTTGTGACATACTAAAAAATTACTTTCTGTACTGAAAAAGCTTCTGTTAAACCTAGAAATATCTTTAAGCTATATTCCCTAGAAACAATACAAAGATATAAAAAACTACCATACTTTGTACTCTCAGACCCTTTTCCATTACTTCCTCTTCGACTATTTTTCCATTATTGTGACTGATAGAGATTAAAACATTTTGAGTACATTAAAGAAAGATCTTATTCAAATATTGAACTGACTGCTGCTTATTTCCAAACTAGAAGTGGGTATATGGATATTTTTCATCCTCAAACTGATCATGCAAACAGACTGGAAGTTTAATGACTTCCTGCTATTGGAAAAGATAAAAATTCTTCCTTCTCTGCATACAGTGAAAATTTACAGAGAGCTGGAACTCAGCAACTTAGCCTTTTTGCTGAGTGAACAAGAGTATAACTAGCTCAATTTCATCACAGATGTATAAAGTAGCATATACTTTACTTACTGGATGTAGGTGTGATCATATAATGAAAGAAGTCCTTCTAAACATTACAGCAAGTGCATACCATAATCTTCAGATGATCTCAGTATCACACTTTTAAATTATTCATGTTGGAATCAGAGATCCAAAAATCAAATTATTTAATTTCTAAAACTTTCATATCACTACAATGAAGAAGAACTCTATTGTATGTATCTTAATAAAAACAACAAAAAACCCAAACAAAACCCCCAAAACCTATACCACTAACCCCACAAGGCCACATAGAATTTCAGTTAGTGATAAAATGAGCTGCAGCTTTAATTTTAAACCATTCTTAGTTTTACTACATCACAAATGACTGTGATTGGTACACAGAAGCAAAAGGGAAAAAAAGTCCAACAGCAGCTTTACATATGTAAGAAATACAGAGAGGATTTCAAAATGAACTGGAAACAAACATGAGTCTTAAGTATTCGGTGTAATCCCCAAAATACCCATTTAAACTGAGAAGTTGCACGTCACTGACTTTTGTTCTAAAAGTAAGTTTCTAACTTTTCCAGATGTGCATAGTGGCTTAGGCAGTTGAAATTTCAGTCTTATTAAGGGTACATATTTATTTCTTTAAAATAGGGCAGCTGCTAAATTTCAACACTGAATATATTCTCAATGAATTCTGACAAAACAGAGGTTTATGCACCTTTTTAAGAATATAAAATAAGGAACAAAACCCCCAGTGCTTCACATTAATAGTGGTGTTATTACATGAAGTAAAGAAAACTTGGTTTCAACTCAAAACACCCAAGTGCCAGCACTATATTGAGACACACCATGAAATACACTTGGATGAACTCCAAGATTGAGAACCACCAGAAAAGCAATTGAGTGTTTAAGAGTTCATCTGTCTTTCTGACATAGTATAGATTCAGTCCCCCCAGATGAAAATGTCCTGGCAACCTCAGCAATAAACCAGCAGTCCTGGTTTTACTCTGTCAGTAAATAAATGGAAATGTAAAATTTTACCTCATTGTCCTGTTTTGACTTAGAGGCTAGAGAAGGATATGAAATATGCAATATATTTTTCAATTGGTGCTATATAACCATAATTATCGTAAAAACATTGCATTTATTCATAAGGATTTTACTCTCTAAAAAATTATTAAATACTGGGATATATTCAAAGACTGCCAGACAAGATATGCCATGGTAAGAAATACAAAAGAAAAAAAAAAAGGGGGAGTTGGGTCCTGCACTTATATTTTGCACAAGTTTGCTTTATTAGCACCAGCCTATGAATCAGCCTTAATTACTGTATGAGTAGAATTAATTCCTTAAATATCAACCGTATGTAATGATATCTTATAACTCCTAAACCATATTATATACCACTCTAACAAAAATTTGAATTTTTGAACAAAATTTGATTAGACAGTTCTTTTGGAGGCAGCAGCAAGGGCATAGGTAAAGATATATCACGTTATAAACACTCAGCTGTTTGGATTTCTTTAATTCCTTCAATATTGAAATGAATGGCAATATGGAGAAACAAAATTCCATGTCACATTTATTAATTCATTAATGGTGAGTCATTCTAAGCAGACCTCTACAAAGAGTATCCATATGTTCACAGCCTATTTCGAGCATCTAAATACATGTTTTTAGGGCTTAGATGTCAGTTTATAGAATAAGTTCCAATACCAACTCAGTTGAATGCATATTCCGTGTACAGGAGAAGCAAGAAGATGACTTCAACCAATATAGTTGCTTGATTATATTTGTTCTTCTTACCCTAAAAAATTCCTTGCTTTCAGAGGCCTACCCCTTTTTCACAGATTAAAATAGTTGAAAGGGAAAATGAAAAATAATTTAAAAATAAGATACTTTCACTTTCATTCTAAACAGAATGGCTGAGAAAAGAGCACAGAATTCAGTGCATTTATAGCAGATATTAGAGTCAAAAGAGAAAGAAGTGGCCAAAAGTATTGAAGTACACAGCTACTGAAGTATTACATAATGAGATTCCCAAGCCAATTCCAGAAGCTTTTGTTTTGTCTTTTTTTTTTCTTTTCATGTTTCATAAGTACTTCACAAGCTCTCAAATGTACACTATTTGAAGGGTTTGCGTCTATGGTAAAGAACGGAATTTAAATACTCTATTCAACTATTTCAAATGTCAATAACAACTGATAGAATGCACCTCTAGTCAATTTTTAAGAAGGAATAAGTTATAAGTACTAGAGAATATGTATTTATTTGCTACCTTTTTTTTCTTAAGTATTAATCTAAGAATTGTTTGGCTTACATTAACAAAATTTTCAAATATTTCACTGAGTCTATTATTGAGTCTTCTTCGACAACTGTGCTTTCAAAATCTCTTTGGTTTTCTTTCCTCAACATAGCAAGCAGCAAAATTAAATCCAAAGAAGTCTTGGTATCTCCCAGTACTGTGAATTCACACACACAAACACCCTACCAACCACTCCCCAAAAACACCACCAAACAAAGCCACACAACACTGATTGTGCCAAAATAAACTCGTTTAACGAGTCATGAATGTGGCTTAAGATATGGAAGTTTCTTTTGTGCAGAAGAAACTAGGCAGCCACAGGCTTCCTACAAGAAATCACAGAATATGCTGAGTTGGAAGGGATCCCCAAGGGGATCACTGAGTACAACTCCTGGCCCTGCACAGGACACCCCAACAATCCCACCCTGTCCCTGAGAGCATTGTCCAAATGCTCCTTGAGCTCTGGCAGCCCTGGGGCTGTGATCACTCCCTGGGGAGCCTGTTCCAGTGCCTGACCACCCTCTGGGGGAAGAACATGCTTGTATTACCCAAGTCCTTGCAGCTGAACATCTCCTGACAGCACAGGCCAAGGAGAGCTTCCACCATACCCAGCCTGTGGCCATCAGGCCAAGCTGCAAAGCCTGGCAGACACCAAAGCCCAGCCTAATCAATAGGGTGAGCTGCCCACTTGGAAATGGATGTTCTGCTTATCACATCGTCCTGTTCCTCTAAAATACCTCAGGGATGTAACCCTCTTTTCAAGCTCATTTGTTTGGGCCATCCTGAATTGCTCTCATCTCCCTCAAATCTGGACATCACCCATATCAGCTACCAAAACATTAGTGCTTGCTGTGCACACTGAAGGCTTACAGTGTCATCTAAACTGCACCCTTTGTGTCTGGTTAAAGAAGTGACAAAAGGGATAAAATTTCCCAGAGTGTCTCAACTGGCACAGATCTTATCAGACAGGGGCTTGACATCCTGTTTTCCCCAACAGGAAGTTCCCACTTCCCTAGTCCTGGGTCCTTATTCCTGGTAATGCACAACAAGATAGAAGGCAGCTTTACTGGGCTATGTCCCTTCACCCCAAGGTGAGGGACAAGAGCAAAGAGCAATGGGAGAAGATTTCTTGGCTTTCCCAGAAGGACAACAAAAATCAAACCTACAAATGGTATAATCTTCTGAGAGGAAATCAGCAACTTGTGGTCTGAATCTCTGAAGCAGTATGAAAACATCTCACTACATGGCTTGAACCTGAAATTTCCAGCTGGAGTTCTGTAAGGCAAATCAGGCCTTTTCCCAAACCTTCAATGTTTCTCTTTTTATCAATATTAGAATGTTGAAAATGCTAAAAGTGGTGATAGCTTTCTATTAAAAAAAAATAAAAAGCAATCATTAAAGCAGGAAATTCTTCACTGCTTAAATTTCACTTTCTTTAATGAGTTTTTCTTATTAGTTACCCTGCAACTTGTACTACCCGGTCTCATCAGAACTGGTCAGCTCAACAGCTGTAGGCTGAAATATACTTCAAAATAAACCAAGAAAGAAGATTAAATTAGCATCTAATCTCTTTTTTAGGTGAATTTCAGTTTTATAGCTCTTAAGTAATAACTAGAAATTTGTTATTAAATTCAGAAATATATTTTCATCCTTGAAACTCCTTGAGGGATCAAAGAAAACTGGAATCCTTTTCCACACAAAAGCTCAACATGCCAAGAAAAAAAAAACCTTAATAGAAACTTTGCCTCAGCCAATTTTATTAGATTAATACAGTATGACAAATCAATGTAATATTCTCATATTTATGGCTTATAAGAGAGATTGGTTGTTCAGCTATGTAAATATAATTTGCTTGGTTGGGATTTTTTTCCCTTCCCCTTCCTTCCCTGAATTCATATTTTACGCACCTCACACAACAGAAAAACACAAGGTGAGCACAACCTTTTTAAGACTTTCACGAATTTTAAGACTCAATGCACAGAAGTGATGAATTAACTCCTTGTGTCCCATGGTTTTTTTATTCAGTGCCTATAGGTAACAATTTCTGTGGCCCATGAATCCTAAAAGGACTTAAGCAAATATAAATTCTGTAGTTCTCGCCTGGAAGGATTATATGAGCAGTATTTTAACTACAAAAAAGACCCCACAAACATACAGACACACATCAAGTAAAGATCTGAGAACAGAGCATGGATTTTGCCACAAACTTCCTTTCATTTAGTGTCAGCCTATTCTTTGCTTTTTAATTTTCCTTTTAAAAAGCCCAGTCAAAGAAAAAAAACAACCAAAACCAAATCAGTTTTTAGCTTTTCCGCAAGAGGTTTTCAAGCTTTAAGTTTTTTGTAGTTGTGTTTAAACCACTAAAGAACTCATCATAAGCCAGTATATCTTGTAAATAATTATATCAAAATAATTACACCATTCAACAAAGTATCATGTCAAATTTAAACTCAGCAATAAAATGGCTAACTTTTCCTTTTCAAAGGAACCCAGAGGTCTATTTAAAAAAAACCAATCCATAAATATAAAAAATTGGGATATTTGATTCAAAGTTTGTTAATGTAACAGATGTTGAGTGACTCTACATATAAACAAATATATTTAGAGGTTTTAAATCAAAACCACATAATTTATTCCAAGTTTTCTGCTGTTAATTGGCTCTTACCAAGCTGTTTTGACATTGTGACTTATTTTTTAGTAAGAAAAAAAAAATCAAAGTAGATCGTTTCATGATCATTGTAGTTTCAGGCTATAGTAATTAAACCCATGTTTCTTATTTTTTTTTTTTTACCTCAAATCTAAGTATTTTCTACAGAAAAAAATGCATAACCACTGCCTTAAAAACATCCCCTGATGTTACAGGCATCTTTTATACAAGGTTTAAGCTGGTCAAAGCACTTTACACCATCCAGGCATGCTGTAGCTTCCTTACGTTGGAGAAATTTTTTGAAAATACACAATAATCTCTAATTTCCTTTCCAACTGAATCCTCAGAATCACTCTGGGATACTCTTGAAATGTAAGATGGAAATGTAAATGTGTGACATTTAAGAGATTACATTATTTGTAAAACAAAAAAGACCACTCAGTTGTGGATAAACAAATAATTATGTTTTTCTGTAAAAATCTTAACCACACATAGGTGTTTTTTTTAAATCATATGGAATTGTTTGCATAGTGCTTCAAATGCAAACCTTGTTTTGACAACTGTGATATTAAAATCTATTTTTAAGAATTTACCTCAAGACTTTTGATAAGATACTGTTGATACTGCGCTTATTGTTCTGAAAACTTCCTTTCTTCACTGAGGAAAACTGGCAATTCAGCACCTCAGCAAAGAACATTTCTTTGCAACAGACTACAAAAACATGCTCCAAGAAAAAAACATTATGCAAACGCTGCACAGCCTAATCCATATTTTATAACCACAAGAATAAGCAGAATATATATATGCTGAACACTCTTGAATGGTGGCTTGTCCCATCAAAATACCTGCATTGTTCTTCTTAAGGGAAGCAATGCAGACATTAACACAATTGTGCCAACAGAACTCACGGCAATCAACTTGCATTCTGAAGGCATGGGATACTTACCAGTTAGAGATCCAATTACATACAAGACACCACATTCAGCTATAAAATATTTCATGCATATTTACAGGGTTTTTTAAGCAATAAATGACTCATCTGATTTAACTAGCTTTGATGTTATGTTTCTGTTAAATTAAAAAATGCTCCAGTTCTGCTTGTTACTCCCTTGCTAGCTATGACATGCTGCCACCAGGTGGAGATAATTTAATAAGAAACCTATTTATGTACAGAGACAGTGGGAGGAACTTCATAATATAAAATTGTTACTGTAAATTAACCAATGAAGGAAAAAAAAAGAAAATCCCTGAATTAACTACTTAACTGGGACATGTACTTTGTATCTACCACTAGCATTAACATATAGAGGGGTCAAAACTTCATAAAAAATATTCTGAAAAATCCCCACAGATTTGATCATAGAAATTCAGAAATTCATACAGAAATTCATTATAAAGGCCCAGCAGCAGTCATCCAACCAGAGAACCAGTTCAAATAGAAGCCTGCAGCATTACATTCTTTCACCAGTGTGTGTATGTGAATAACTTCTTAACACAAACAAAACACAAAGTAATTTGAGGCAACTGGGTCAGAAGATCAGTTACACAGAACTGCTGCTTCTTGAATATATCCAACAGATACCAGAGAAATTTAAGTTTCAAGTGATAACAGTAAAAAAACATGATTGTTGAACACAATACATGGCTGCTCTCTTCACAGAGACAGATTATGGGAACAGCACATTATTTCCTTTAGGGTCTGTATGCCACTTGCACTGTACTTGTTCACAATGCAATGTGTATTTTAAACAAAATCCGATCAGCTTTAGAAAACAGATATAAGTGAATACAGCATTTGGACAATGTAGTGGAGGCATCTTGCCCTTTCCATGTTCTACACTAGCAGTGCAATCGACTCATAAGCACCTCCCTACTCTAGATAACCAGAAGAAACAAGCATTCTTTCACCCTTAAGGCCTTGCTGGATGTAGATAGTGGAGAAAAGAAGGCTGAGAAACAAGGAAGGCACTGTATCATCCGTCACTTGAGCCTCTGGCCAAAGATACTGCAGTACCTAAACCACATCTTCACCCTCTTCCAAGGGCAGACACCAGCAGATTCACAATCAGGAAGATTATACAGAGCTAGGTTGGTGGAGAAGTTCATAACTGGCTGACTGCCAATGCAAAATTGCAAGCACCAAACCTCCAATTTAGCCCTTTACAAAGGGCATCACAAAGCAAAGATGGAGATGTTTTCCCCTGTTAATTTCATATGTCTGTCTGTGGACCTTCATATTTTTTTCAGATTTTTAGTATTCACAAGAACTAAAAGCAGCCATTCTTTCCTTCAGATTTAGAATGTCATTTCATTGCACTATTGATTTGGTTTAGGCCTTCAGTACTTCAAAAAAATAATGGCATCTTTATATGTAATTGCCTTAGAAACCCCTGCTTTAAATTCTTTTAATTTTTCATAGTATATATTCAAGAGTATTCTTTTTGATTTAATTTGCAATATAGAATTTCCTCTCTCATTAGAGAGAAAAGTATAAAATATATTGATATGAGAGATATGAAGTGTTTTTAATTATACTTTGTTACTTTTCTTTAAAACACATCATTAAGACATTGTGATCAAAGAAAATACACAAGTATCTTAAATTAATTCATTTATAATGCTCTGACACAAGATTTAATATGTCAAAAAATGAAGAAAAAAGGTGCAAAGTGAAGATTGTTTGAGAGATGTTTTTAAAAGCAACGCTTTATTTCTAAATTAAAAGCCTCTCACTGAATTGCACCTAGCCAAACCTGTTTAGGGAATTGAGGTGGAAATCCTGTGGTTAGTGTTTTGCAAAAAGCTAAAGATTGTGTTCTAATATGGAATCCTTGATGAGACATATCAACTAAGGACATGTTAAATTTGAGTTGTGATGCCATTTAATGATTTAATGTGAGCCTGGAAAAGCATTTGAATATGGACCAGAAATAGAAACCAGGTGTTTCCAAAAATTTGAGAACAATCAGGCTGCATTAGATACTAAAATAATATGTATAAAAAGTTGCAAGAGCAGTTACATAGAAGGAGGAAGAAATTAGCATCTTCTAAACCTGTGCGAGCTCGTGTACATCACAAAGTGTCATCCATGTTTTCTGATGGAATACAAGGGTCCAAGGTTTATGATCAAACAAAATACAATTCAAAGCAAAATAAAATTCAAGCAATTACTATAAATTATAAAATTCAATTCAATTCAAACAAAATAAAATTCAAGCAATTATTATGTGTTAAACAGGATTTAACAGAATTGGGAATAAACGACTGGAAAGCATTGTCTTCCACAAACTGTAACTACAAATAAGTTGTGTACTTTGACATATACTTGGATATTTTGATATATTTTCAAATCATATAAACTGAACATTAGTAGTGGCATAAGTTTCTTTTCTCCATTGATTACACTGATATTCATCAGATGTATCTGATTAGCAAAATGTGACCAATATTGTATGATTTTTTTTTTGTGGTAAATCTTATAATCTAAGTTAGAGCAATATAATCAATATAATTTTAAACAAAGCCTAAAAAACTTTGATTTACATGGCAGAGTACTTACAAATAAAAGAAAAAAAGCATTTGTTAAGTTAAAAAGTTGGAAGTATATCCTGCCAACGATACTGTTGTTTCATAAGAGAGGATATGAAACATTCCAGACTCTTTCCATTTGTCCTTTCTTTTCAAGGAATGTGTTGAACTAGACTTTGACATGCTGAATGTGAGTTATTTGCTGGCACTATGATTCTCTCTTTTTTTTTTTTTCCTTACACAAAGTTGCTTCTATAGTATTAATTTAAACCATAAATAGAGCACATTAGGAGAACATTTTCCTCTCTTAAGGGTATCCAGACTTCTTTGTTGACACGGAAGGCAAGAAAAAACAGCTACATTGAAGAAACTAATGATACAACCATAGGAAAAAAGGCAGATATTTCTCTTATAATTAATTATTTAAAAACATATACAAAAGTCACAAGTAAAATTCTTCTCTTCAAGATGAGTTCCTTTTTAAGGTGTCCTCTGCAGAAAGTACAAATACTGATCATTTCATGTCTTTAGTTACAGTTTAGCAAAACTTACTTGGCTATGACTTCTCTAATAAGAGATTCTTCTTTAAACATACTCAGAACAGTATGCCAGTTCGCCAGTTCCACAAAAAAGTTAAAGCTTCTGTTTTTTCTAACGGCCATTATTTCTATTTTTTCCACTGTATGAGAATTGCTACTTATTTTGTGAAGTTAAAGAACTTAGAAGCTATTTATTTTGGTGTACAAGAATGGACTCTACAGTCATATTTCAAAGCCCTTGTGAACTGCTACCTATTTTTCATCTCAAATTTTGGACTTAATTATCACTAATCCATAATGGGAACATGAAATAAGTGACAACTGAGATGATTCGCATTGCATGATAAATCATTGCATAGATTTTAGACACCTGAAATTCTAGAAAATTTCCTGAACAGATGTTAATAAGTACAATGGACTATTTTAAGTATTAAATAGTTAATTTCAATGTACTTTTTAATTTACCAAATACAGACTTACAGAAGACATTTCAGGGTTTAATTCCAAAAATAACTTAATCAAAAAATCTGGAGAACAGCACTTCTGGGGCAAAAGATCCTAATGTCCTTCTACAGGCAGAGCATTACGACATCACCCTCAAATCCACTTACTCCCTTAAAATCACTTAATTTTATACATATATTTTTTAAAGGCTGTTCCAATTTTCTTTTATATCCCCGACAGAAGTAATCTTTATATTTTCAGACTAAAGCTGTTTAGTCAGCTCAAACTCATTTGTTCCTTCACCAAGCACATACTTTAATTCTCTTTCTTCCCACTTGCCACTCTTGAATTGTTAAGACTCCAATATATCCCCTCTCCACTCTGGAGTAAACAAACCCATTTGCTCACGTGTCCTGTTACCATTTTTCATCTTGCATGAACACTTATTCCTAAAAATTAATTGAACACAATATTAAAACAACAGATTTCATTGGAATATGGGAAAATATTGTAACTAAATAAAATTACTTATATTTTTCTGGTATATGAGACTATAGGCTATATTTACACATACAGCCTTGTGCAAGAGCAGCAAACCTGTACTGACCAGACGTCTTTTACCTTTTAAACAAAATTATAGAATTTGCCAGTTAATCCTCAGTTTCATTTAAGATCATGGGATGGAAATTACCTGCTCATTAATTTTGGCTTCCACTTGCGATGCAAAAATCTTCTATCATTACCCCTTGCCATCAGTTTTTTTTTGCCCTTTTTAATACCTCCTTTGCCTCCTTAAAAAATCTTGGCATTACGATAATGAATCGAAAAGATCTTGGATTCAAGAAGGCATAGGATAAACTCAGAATGTGTTCTAGTATTTCCAGCAAGCTCAAGAAGAGTAACTAAAAGCAACAGCAGGAAATTATGGTGGGAGTGGTTGAGATTTCAGAAAGATCTGGGCTGTAAGTGTATAACTTGAATTAAAGATGGTTTGCATATCAGATGGGAATGACTTCATTTTTTTATTTAGGTATCTAAAATTGGCTTTTTTTTGAAGGCTTACAGGTCTCCCACCAGAAGGGAGAAGGAGAAGAGAAAGGAGGGGGTGGAGGGAGAGAGTACCACTCCTGTTTTCTACCATGCACATTAAGGATAGATAAACAAATCCTGCCAGTGAGTCACAACCACTGTTCTACAGCTACAATCACGCATTACAAAGATAAAACATTCATGCATAGGGGGAAGTGATGCCTGAAGTAATTTGAAATAAAACAGCACTTCTGTGTAAGAAAGCAAGTATGGGAATGAGTGTGGGGGTGGCACAGAGCAGGAGGAACAAGTGAAGAAGGTCTGGGATTCACAGTCTGCACATTAAGAGTGAGTACTCCTCTCAGCAAAGGCTGCACCACTGGCAGTGTGCTGAGAGGTAACATTTCACTCCACAAATCTATACCAAAAGTCTAGAATCTCTAGCTATGCAAAGACCATTTCCCTCCCTACTTCACTCTCAACATAAATAACTTATTATGCAGAAGGTAAGAAATGGCAGACTCTTCAACAACTTTCCTTGCTTTTAAAAATTCAACTAGCAGTCTAGCTTGCTTCCAACCACTTACTCAAATCACCCATTCAGTATGATCCCAATCTGTGTTTTCCAGAGGGTGTTTTTGTTTGGCTGGGTTTTTATAGAGGTATAACAATATAGATTTCCTCCTGTTGGTAAATTACTGACATGTCATTGCACAGCTTCCTCTGTCTCTGCTCTGCCTAACAGGACATCCAAACCTTTCACTTGCTGCAATATAAAAATAACAGTGCTCAAATGAACTAGAAAAACAAAATAATTCTGCATTTCAGCAAAGCTTTATCGCCTGTCACCATTGTAAG
The DNA here is from genome assembly GCA_013396875.1 of Vireo altiloquus. NCBI lineage: Eukaryota > Metazoa > Chordata > Aves > Passeriformes > Vireonidae > Vireo > Vireo altiloquus. The sequence continues at coordinate 300,456 of VZRF01011814.1, forward strand.
AAAAAAACTGAATCTGCCCTCTTAGGCAAGAAATTGAATATGACACCTGTTACAACAGCCCCTTTTGTCTTCATCTACTGCCAGTATCTGCATGCTGAGCTCAACAAGACAGAATATACAAAAATACACCCTTTAAGAGAAAATTAAAGCGAAGAAATGTTATATGTACACTAAAATTGCATTTTGAACAGCAAAATGTTTCTGCTGGGATAACTGATTCAAAATTTGGAAAATAGGAGGTCTACATGAAGATTAAAGAACTAATTAAATACACAGTGGCTTTTAAATGTTCACAGCAAACCATTCACATTTCACTTGCAGAGGAAAATTTACAAAAAACAATATAGACAAAATCTGAACATTACATTATTATAACTTCATACAAACAGCCTGCAAACTTAAGAAATCCCAAACATTAATAATTAGAACATGCATGTCTGTGGGAAGGAAGGGTATCATTATCTCACTCCTCTAAACTGATTTTGCACTTCTTTTTAGATAATCCCCATACTCTCAGATTCTCCAAGTGAGTTGTTTTTTTTATTTTTTCTTTCTTATGATATCTTTTTTCTAACTAGTATCTCAAATACTATTCTAACCATTCAAGAGAGATTTCTTGTACGGTTTTTTTTGGGGTGGCGTGGAGAGAAAGGGAAGGAGGAAAAGGGGTGTTGGTGTTTTGCTTTACACATGAGTGAAACTGAAGCTCAGCTATTGAATGACATAACCTTTTATTGAAAATTACCTGTAACTGACCGTAATTTTGTCAGATAAATCCATTATCCAGTTATCTGGCATATTTTGGCTTCAAGAATCAACTAAGTATTTTTAACTACCCAGAAGTCCCTCCTAGAACTGATTTTGAATTTTCTCTTTTTTCAGTGGTTTTAAGAGCCTGGAGATTTTAAATACAAAATGTACAGTACTTCCCTTTCATTTGAGGCTGTTCCTGCCTTTTAAACTAGCTGTTAACTAGTCAAGAAACAATGAACTGTATTTGTTACAGCTGACACATTCAGAAGTTAATCTCTGACATAGATTTGGAAGCTATCCCAGTACAGGAAAAAAAGAATGTATGGATTCAGGCTACTTTGCATTCTGGTCAGAAACACACACCAGCAACATGACAACGAACTTTGCACTCCAAAAGGCCTGTCTTTCAGAAGGCTGCATTAAGGACTGGAGATTAAATAAAACATCTTGTTTACCGATGGGACAGATTTGGTCTGTAAAAATCAACAATCAAGATTAAAAAAAAAATCAAGGTACATATTACGTGCAACAAACTAACCTCTTATAAAGTTATAACTGTTATAAAAGTTATAACTTCTTGTCAAGAAGCCTGTTTAAACAGGAGAAACAACTCCCCCACCTTTTCATCTAAGTAATAAAAGGGATACATTTTACTAAGATATCCACATCATTTTCAATAAGTGTTTGAATGCTAATTAAAGATAAGAAAAATGAAAAAAATATCTATTAAAGATCCAACTGAACAGAGAAATTAAAACTATTCTATACACACACAAAAAAGTCCTTGTATCTCTGAGCAAGCTGCACTGCCTTTCTGTATTGAGTTACTCCAGTGATACACTAACAGGATAAATTATGATTAAAATTGATAGCATGTAAGTTAAACTTTTGCTCATCTGAGTAGTCCCTACAGAAAGAGAGAAATGTGGTCTTATTTTAACCCTGAAGAAGCCAGGATGGGAGCAGTGCAGAAGCAGTGCAGGGACACCTGTGTGTGCCTCTCATGCCACCACCTCGGCTGCGAGAACAGAACCTACCCCAAAACTTTCCTTTCTGTAGCTGGATGTGCACTGAACAGCATCCAAGCACCAGAATGGTTATATAGAAGTTATGTTAGTGACTTTGAAGAAACAACTATATATATATATCCATATCAAAGGCACATCACCAGTTTTCCAACTTGTCTGGATGAATATTCATAGATCAGCAGAAGGAGGTGGTGATTGATTTTATGAATTTATGAAATATGATTGGTTTAAGACAGAAAATATGCGTTTTCAACAGCCCTTACATACAGGTTTAAAGCTTCTACTGAAACGTTGAGTCCCTAGCTCTAAACATCACCAGTGGGTAAAACACAAAGAAATTCTGCTGTATTGAAATATGTCAATATACATGAATTACATCAGTTACTTGTACAACAGTACAGCTGCATTCTCTGTACCTCTCTTCTCTTTACAATCCCCTTCTTGTTCTTCCACTGTTCTTTTCCAAGTCTTTTAGACCTGACTTAAAATAAATTATGCTGCTGTTTATACAGCTAATCCAATTTACAGCAATAGATAACCTCTTGTGTGTACAAACAATGAAGGGGACACATAAATTTTGCCCCTCTAATTACTCTGCTCTACAAGTTGTGTTAAGGGAATGTGTATTACAATCTACATTCCAGAGCTCTCCCCATTTCTACTGTGGTGATTAAAGAATTTACAGAGTTGCACCAGAATTTGGTACCCTATAAACTGCTCGCTCAAAACACTTGCTTAAGTAACAATATTGTCTTTTTAAAACACTATCACATGATTGAATTTATAGAATTATTTAGTTATTTTTATATTTGAAACCAATATTATCAGTAATTAATTTTGCATTAGTATCTCAACTACATGTGTTTGTGGATCATACAAAAACAGCTGTGTATTGCCATGTCACCTGTGTTTAAATGGAAACAAAACTCAGGAAAACAAAAGTAGGTCCACCTTCACTCCCAAAAGATACAAAACCTCAGCTATAGATAACCAGTCTGGCAAATGGAGTTTGCAGGAAAGAGGAAAAAAGCTTTGTCAAGCTTTGAACATATTAATATTGGCAACATCTCTCTCACCCAATTTCATCCAGCTGAAGTGTTACCAGTTCAGCATTCACAACCAGCTTACAACACCAAAACAGCCTCGTTGGACATGGAAGGAAAACAGTTTGGTTATTCAAGTTAATTCTTCCAACAGATACATGCTCACAGCTCTTACTTCAAAACCACAAAAAAGTAATTTCTGATGCAGCGTCAGAATAGTGAGAGGGGAACATAAACACTGAAATACATCTCTTACAGGGTGTTTTCACCCTCAGTAGGGTGGTTTTTTGGCTTATATTCCTCTCCCTCTCCCCCCTCCCCCCGCAATCTACTTTCCCATCAAAAAGAACATTTCTATTTTGATTCCTTGACTTCTTAAAAAGAACCACTGAGCATTCCCCCTTGCTACTCTGAAGCTTTAAATAAAGATTTCTGGGGGATACCCCTTAGGATTCTAAAGAAATGACAAATCAAACCCATCAAACATTCCAGCCTCAGCTTAGGCCCATATGAGACAGAGCTCCTGGAATCAACATGCACAACCTCAAAGAACAACAGTGAAACCAGTTTACAATCTGTGCACATTTTCATGTTAGTTTAGACACTATATCTCATCATAAAATAAAAGCAGGATGTCTGTTAAAGCACTGAAATGAAATCAAAATAACTGATTCAGTTCTGGATTCATGATGGACTCTGATGTTTCCCAAGTTTCTTTATGTTTCATTTCACAGCAATTAAAGAAGAAAATGTCCATAGGGGCATGACTTCACTCATGTTTTAATTCTTGTAAGACAGTAGTAAAACTATTTTTATAATGTAATGGCAAAAAAACAACAACAATAAAAAACACCCCAAAGCACCCCCAAAACCCCATCCCAACAAAAAAACAAAACAAGCAAATATTTTTCTAGGTAGGAATTAAACCTTAAACAAAGGTACTTCATGAACAATTGAACTCAGACTGATAATACAATTTTTTTTTGTATAAAAGTGTTTACTGTGAAAAGTAGCTTTTGCTTCACTGTGCAGGTTTTTTTCCTAACAACTGCTTAGAAAATCTTACATTCTTATTTCTGCTGTTTTAGTAATTCCTTGTCATAGACACGTGCAGCTATTTTTAGGATTGATCTTCAGAAAAACCTCAGGTAACAGAAGGTTAAGAGCAAGAATTCTCTCCCAGTCTTATGAGTGCTACATGAAACTTTGTGTGATGCTTTCATTAGGAAAAAAAAAATTGTGAAAAGGGTTGTAAAGCACTGAAACAGAATTCCCAGGAAAGTGGTGGAGTCACCATCTCTGGAAGCATTCAAAAAATGTGTGGATATGGTAGAGGACATGGTTTGGTGGTGAATGAGGCAGTGGTGCTGGGTTGACAGTTGATAATCTTAAAGGTCTTTGATGATCTTAACAATTCTACAATTCTATGAATACACCTCCAGACTATGAAAACAGAATGCTTTGTTTTAGCAGCCCTAACCCTTAAAAAAAACCCCAAAAAACAAAAGCAAAAAAAAAGCACATAAAAAACACCCCCCAAAGACCCAAGCAAACAAAAAAACCCCAAACTACAAACAACAACCAAAAAGAAAACTCCCATCAGTGACCAAGAAGCATTCTTGATGGAGAACATGAACCTTCAACGAACACTCAGAGTTCCTCCTCCCTACTGCTTGAGTTTCCCATCTCCCCCGTTACACTCTTTTTTTGAATCAAACATTCATAAATATAATTACATAATTCAGTCTTTTTCATAGGTAAACCCAGACCAGCACTGTAGAAACAGGATTTTCTACAGGCAGACAGACAGATGTTACTTATTTAATATCTGCAGGTCACAGGAAATAGAGTTGTTATAGTCATGAGCAGAAATGTCTTTTTTGCAGAGCTACCTTGCATTGACTTACATGCCTAAAGACTATCTAAAAACCTTTTAGAACTCATCTAAAGTTAGTGAGCTTCATAGTCTGGAAAATAGTCACTAACATATTTAAGGTGCGATAAAGCAATAGCAATATTCACTAATCACACTTCAAAAAAAGTAAGATTTCTTTATAATAGCTTATTATAATATTTACATGGTGCTAAAGTCTTTCTTTTAATTTTCTGGAACACTCACTGGCTACAGTTATGTGTCCTGTTTTAAAGGGGGCACAGATGAACAGAAATCAGAATCTCTAACAGCAGAAGGACTTATCCCTTGAAAAGGATGATGTCTGGATTTCCTTAGTTATGCTCGTATGGGTTTTTTTGAAATCAGATCATATGTAGCTAAAAATGCAAAATACATGATTCACATAATAGGGAAATCTATTTATTTTCATCACCATTTGTAAAGGAAACAATAGTTTCTCCAGCCAGATCTGCTCTTTTATGCAGTAGATAAAGTGTTCATTCATGTACCTAGGACCACACACAAAAAAGAAGGGCTGTCAGAGTGTGACACAAAGGGCTGCACAGAGTGAAACAGGTGATTGCTGAGACTTTAACAGATAATCTTTTGATTTAAACTAATGTTTGCAAATGATGCAGAGATTTGAATGTAAGATCAAAATTGTTTTTAAAATTAGCAGCATGTACAAAAATCATGAACTCACAGAACTGAAAATCACTATCACGACAGTAAACAGAATTCTCTAAATTTACTTTCAAAAATGGTAAAATCAGAGTTAGTCTACCATAAGTTTGGGAGACCTGTATAGAAAACACCACCTCTGAGAGAATTCTCAAACCCAGCACCATAAATTTGATACGTACACAAGCTGAATAATCCAAAGACATTCACAGAAATGCAATGCACAGGTGCTAGAGAGGATTATTTTGAGTAAATGCTAAAAGCTGTTGAACACAATGTATGGAATTGCCATAAACTGGCACAAACCCATGGAACATCTGATTGCTCAGACAGTGGCACTTACAGACCTGCAGGCATGACCTGAATACTGAATGTCTTAAAGAACAATTTTGACCAGTGTCACAAAGCCACAGACCAAAACAAACAAGTAAATCAAAACTCACAAAAACTCAAACAAAAATAAGTGATGAATTTTCATACTGAATGGTAAACTTCCCAACACAGTTATAGCTTGGGCTGCAGATAAGAGTCTGTGAGGATTAATTGCAATTTTTTCATATGTTCCCAGAGGGAGAGAATGAAATCAGTAGTTTACAATATTTACAATGTGTCTTTGGATTTATTACTAAAAAGCACAGAGAAAAATTTCCTTTTTGTCTCTTGCACTTTATCTCTTGAATAGAACCTGGCACACCAGAACACCCCTTTAGTTTCCAGTTCTTCTGTGCTTGTGGGTTAGCCCCACACATTTTCAGCACTACTTAAATATACATAAAGCTAGAACTTGACTTTTGTATTCTTCACTGAATCAAAATTCCCACATACTCACATGGTGTTTATACAACTCCTGAAAGCTTCAATCAGACCCTGAAAAGTGCAATCAGTACAACCCCTGAAACACTCTTGACTTCAGTGGGAGTTCCATGGCTGCAGGGTGTGCACAGTTCTGTTAGCAGAACTCATCTCACATAACACCGTTTTCTTAAAATAAAAGAAAATAAAAGTCTGGAGATGTAGCATTCATATTATACCACTGACAGTCTCCACTGGGAAAAGTCAGCATTAGCTCTTGCTTATCTCTGAAGTTGGGTATTGTTCCACAACAGAGAAATCACAGGAGTACATGAATTGCTGCATTATTTATTACAGACAGCAATGCCCAGATGAATATAATTCATCTTAAATTTCAATATGAAAAAGACAAGATTTACAAAATTAAAATTCAGGAAAAAAAGCCAAACAAACAAACAGAAAGCAACAAAACCAAAGATTCTATTGCAAAATATAGATGCCTCATAACAGATCATTCAGGTGATTAGAAAAACACTTTTAAACGTTGTGCAATGTTGTCTTTGCAATTCTCCATTAATCCTAAAAGAAAAAAAAAAAGAACAAGTAAAATGCAAGTAAATAATTTGAGGCTGCACTTTGGTGCACCCTCACTTCAAGTGCTGTATGGAGTTTTGGTTACAACAACATAGGAATTATATTATATTAGAGAACATCCGAAAGAGAGCAGTGAGGATGGTTGAGGGTCTAGAGGGGAAGCCATGTGAGGAGCATCTGAGGTCACTTGGTTTGTTCAGCCTGGAGCAGAGGAGACTGAAGGGAGACCTNCATGCTTCGGGCCAGGATTTCAACACCATGATCCTTGTGGGTCCCTTCCAACTCAGGACATTCTATGATTCTGAGCCATCTTAAGACTAACAGTACTTCTTCCCTCCTCTTTCTGTGCTCCAGAGTCACTATTTTTTTGATCATAAATTAATTTTTATCCTGAAGGACTGGTTTGGGGATTTTTTTTTTTTTTAACCAGTCTATATTTATTTACTCATGTATCAAGCTTTTTTTTTCAAGTACCTCTGCTCTTTCCATATGCTCATCCCTGGGATTCATCTTTCTAGCAATCAAATCTCTCTCAGCATTTATTTCTCAAGGGTTACTGCTCGACCAGGGTTAGCCCCCACCCCCTTGTAAGGCACAATTTGCAACACTGATCACAGTGAAAAAGAGATACTTACGAACAAGGAAGCTTTTTTACAATTGACCTGATGCAGGTCAGCTTAAAATTCAAGTACTTCACACTACCATTTGTTAAATTATGATAACTATTAAAAAGGATAGGAAAAGAAAATGCTTAAAAAAAAATTAAGGAACTGACTACGAAGCAAAAAAAGAGTAATTAATTCACTGGAAAGCCCATGAATATAACATGTAGTTCTGAGCCTATCACACAAGAGATGGGCAGCTTCTTTGTTACATGCAATTATGAATGCCATGGAAGAGTCAAGTAAGGACCTGGTATGACTCCATTACTTACAACACTGCAATTAAAGGACTGAACAATACTCTTCAGACTTCTTTTTCTCTTGTGTAAGTTGTTGACACAGTGTACCAAGCAGATCAAAGTACCAGCAGATTTAAGAACAAATTCACTCAACAAAGATCTGCCAAGATCATTAAGGAAGATCACACGGATATAACCTGACATATCCCTGATCACTGCAGGTGCACTGACTGAAGTATCACACTCTTCTTGTTCTGTACTTACTCGTTTCTTTTTGACTCCTGCTTTGAGCCTCTGTCGAGGTCACTGGAGTACATCAATCTTTTTTCTGATCCAGTAAGCACATTAGTTTATGAGTATGGTATGTTCAAGAACTCTTTTAAAAAGTGCTGTGTTATGCTACTCCAGAAAAATGGTCTCCAGTACATTTAATATGTCTCCCTTTGCTAGCCTCTTCCCCACAAATAAACTACCCTGGATCTGTAGTTTAAAAATAATAATGTCATAGTATTAGCACATTGTCATTGAACTTTGATTATGTATTTCCTGCTACAATTTTTAAAAAAATCATTGTATCATCAGTTAAAAAAAACTATTCATAGTAAGAGGCAAGATTACCTCTCCCCTCCTATTTATAGCTATTTGTATCACATCTTTATGTGTCTCTGTTTTTAAATACTTTATTATTTTAACCATGGACCTGAGTTCATGCAAGACAAATTCAGCTGCAGTACAAAGGTCTAGAGTTAATGGGTTTGAAATTACTTGCAGCTTGACTGAATCTGGTGCAACATCTTTTAGTAGTAAGAAAATTGCTGGCAATGAGTGTTTTTAATCTGAATTCATACTATGCTCCAAGTGGTACCTCTTGGGCAAAGTGGTCAGGACAGTGACTTCTTGTGTGATTTCCAAGTATGAATTTTGGATCATACCTATTCAAACAACTGGTATTCTTCCTTAGACTGCAAGTGAAATGCAAACACTTGGTTTAGTATTGGCTAATGGGAAACATCATCTTGAAAAGTTTCATTCATATCCTTATGAGTTATTCATATACTACAGCTCTGACTATTGCTGAATTATGAGGTTATTCAGCAACCTTTGTCCATGGTTTAGCAATACAACTCAGGTAATTAGAACATTAAATAAAGAACAGTGCAGTCTCCTAAAGTCACAATATAAAGTTTGGTAGAAGGAAAAATTTAACTCAGCAAAATGAAAATAAGCCACTTGTATTTCCCTCTCAATTTTTTTTTTTTTTTTTACTGAAAGAGAGCCACTACATCTTAGATGAACATAAATTAACATCTCAAAGATCTATGCTTTTTATGGAAAGCTAGTTCTTGAAGGAACTTGGATAGTTAAGAGGAAATTTATTTCAGTAATGATAGGCAGGACTACTGAAGAGGCTGACTAAATCTCCATAGTACTACCTGCTGCTTCCCAATTTTATCTGGGTGTTATTCATGCAGAAACTGGATATTTCAGACAAGATTATGCTTGGACTATGGAAACGGGTAGCAAATTACACCCTTGGTTAGTTGATCTCCAGGCTTCCCAAATAGATTTCTGAAAGACTTGTTCTCTTCATCCTATTTGCAATGATCCTTATGCATCATATTAAAGAAGGGGTGAAACCAAATAATTGCATTTTTTCTTTTCCACAAGAAGCAGGAAGCAGGTAAAATAGTTCAGCAGGAGTTAGGCTGCAATTTTTTAGCATTGTTTTTAAATAGGCAGAAACCATGTAATGAAGTTTTAGTTGGTACACTTTACTGTCTCCTTCCTTCCCAAATTAACCTACTTCAGACAGTAAAATAACTGCTTTTAAAGAACTGTCCTCCTTGTCTCTCATGCAAACACAAACTTAAGTCAATGGAAATTCTCCTAGGACTAGAATGAGTAGAGTTTAGCTACAATCATATACAGGCTTTAAAGATCATCTCATTCCAACCCCACTGCCATGGGTAAGGACAGTTTCCACTACACCAGGTTGCTCAGAGCTCCACCCAACATGGCCTTGAACAATCCATGGGACATCCCTAACTTCTGTGTGAAACCTGTTCTAGTGCCTCCCAAATGACAATATTCACAGTTATCTTAATATCTAAGAACTACATTATAAATATCTCATTCTGCAGTAGATCATTAGACTTATAGTTCAGGCTATTGCTCCCATGCATTCATTAATGATCCAGTTGCTAATGAACAAATGCAAAGAGAGAAATTTTCTCTTAATCGTAATTTCCTAAATCATAACAGCAGCATAAATGGACTGCATTCCTTATCTCATGCCATTTCAATAATAAAAGCTGGTTACCTCCTGCCATTTCAAGAGATGCTTTCACATACTCCAGTGAACCCACTGAAATCAATGAATTCCTGCTAAGAATGAGCCTCTGGGGTAGTGCAACCAACAGTGCTTCCATGGAGCCACTCAAATGAAGGACACTCAAAGGCTTGGCAGTCTTGTGAACACAAGGATTTCTAACATTGTTGGTGCCTGTACTCTTTGTGTCCTTTCCACCTAACTTTTATCAACACTTACACGGATTTCTTTTTCGGTACACAAGGATTTTAATATTGCAAGATGTCACCACAAATAGCGTTAACCAGATAAATGACTCTCCCTGTTTCTCTTCTTTCTATTCAATAAATTAAAAATCTGCTTGTCTACAGAACAAATCAGAAAATGTCTTATCCAATTAATGATATCATCAGTCAAAAGATACCAAATAATGCAAAAAATCAGGCATGTAATAAAAATAAGAACCTTGGTACCCTGATTTTTGAAGACAAACCATTACAGCTGCTATGGCATAACAAAAGGCATCTGAAGAGTACCTTGCTTTCTTAAGTCAACTCTTTAGTTTTCTGATATCCTTTAAAAATATAGAAATCCATTCAAACACAGTTTTAAGAGAAACTGAGCTAAAAAAGCAATAAAAATATTTCGTTAAAGAATGCAAAATTACGTCACTGAAGCTGGACATCCTCAAATTCTTGAAGTAACAGCAAGTCGTGCTCTGAATGCCCTATTTAATATTAAAAATTATTCTGAGTTTTAAACTAGTTATCAAAACTGAATATTCTAGTCAAATACCTAAACTGAGAAGCAGTTAAATAGACCAAGGCAGAAACCACAACACTAGGGCAGAATTAGGTCATGATTAATTGCTTAGGTCAAAATAAAAACTGGTGGTAAGATCTACGTTACTAATAGGCCTGGATCTAGTCCATCAGACTCCAACAAGTCTCCAGATTTGAGTATGTCAGGATATCAGTAAGTTTTTCCTCCAGTCTCTCCTATTTCTGAATTTCAAGAGACACTGAAAGTGAGATTCAAATGACCTGTAGAACTTCAGGATACACTTCATATGCTGCCCTTATTTCATAAGGTAAATGTGTATGCCAAAAGAAAAAAAAAAAAAACACAAAACCCCCCCAAACAAACAAATAAAACATCTGGCATGAATTACCTTCAAATATGTTTCAAATATAGTTTCAAATATGAATACCAGCCATTATTTAGATTCTTTACCTGGAGAAGTTCATATCCTACTCTTTCAAGAATAGATTTTCCACTCAGACACAAATTGCAGTGTTAAAACATGTGTCTCCCAAAATGCCATTAACTTGACTCAATTGTACTGGAATCAAATGGCAAGTGCTGAATGTAACTGGGGGATTACTGGAGTAAATTGAAAGAAAATCAGTAAGTAAACATGAACCACTTGGGAAAGGTGCCTCAAAGAAAAGGTCAGTGAAAGGGCAAACAAATACTGCATTTGTTCTCAAAATATTTGTTGAAGAAGGTGGCCATGAAAAGCAAATCACACATAAATTAGTCTTAACAACTAACTTAGTGGCATTTCCATTGATAAAAATAATGAGTTAACTAAATAAACGTGTTGTGCTGTAAGAGGGAAATTCCAAATGATGCTATTCAATCTCTTAGACAAGACTTTAAAGCTCTGTGTCTGTGACTTTATCACTCATATGTTTCAAAAGTTAGAGCTACTGTAAATGATGAAAGTATCTGTAACTCCATTTTGTATGGGAGTGCATGAAACAAAGCTCTCTACATATTTCTCATCTATCTATTTTAAAGTCAATGTTTCAGAACTCCTCATCAGTTCAGGTTTCTTTTCAGGCAGATATTTTGATTCTCACATTTACCTGAAGAGGAGAACAGAGGCTAAAAGAGAAAAATCAAACATGATTTTGTCAGATTTTTGTTTGCTTTTGAAGGGTGAAAAGGAGAAGGAAAGATAACAGCTGTATTTTAATCTTAATGCAGTTGTACAAATCAACTGGTAGTAAAAAACAGAGTCTGGTTGAAGTCTCAGGATGTGCTTCAGATTTCAGTGTACAATCAGAGTAAAACAGTAGTTCCACTTAATCCAGTAAGAAAAATCATCGATTTGAAAAATTCCAAATTTCATGGGTTCACTACACAAAAAGCAGAAAGAAGGATTCCAGACTGGTGGTGAATAAGGCACACAGGCATCTCCCTGGGGATCATGTTCTTTATTAACAAGCAGTCCCTTATAAGCACTCATAAAGAGAAACTCTTAAGGAAAAACAAGAAGAAACTCCATATCAAAGCTGTGAAAAGAAGAAACTTGAAGCACAATGTACTGACTCTGATTAATCTCTTGGATGAGCACAAAATAGATACAAATTCTACAATCAAAACATTTTCTACTGCAACTTAAAAAAATTTTGCTAACCTAAACAAATGTGTATTATGCAGAGGGGTAAAAGAAATAGGATTTTACAATTTGGGAAGAGGTCAATTTCATCCACTTCAAGTCAGAGTCCCTAGACACTCTTAAAAACCAAGGAAACTTTCTTTATCCCTACATCCCTACATATCTTAAAATAAAGATTTACAGAGTGCAGTATGCTCTTTTTATGGTTTGTGGTATGGTGGGGAGTCTGTGTGTGTGTTTTGTTTCACTTTGTTTCAATTTTTATTAAAGCAAAGCTAATTCACACTGGATAAATTGTCCAGACAGCTTTGAAAGGTTAAGAAAAAAATCCTTTTGTTTTAGCATAATAACACTGCCAGTTAAACTCCTCCCTTATGATGAAATTAGGAGAGGGAATATTTGTCCCTGGTAGATAATTATGACATTCATAAGCTCTTAACTTAAGGGGCTGGGGGAGGGGGTGGCTGTCTGCTACTTGTTCTCAAACTGCTCTGATTTTCTGGAACAGAACAAATACAGCACAGTTCCCTCTCTCCAGTCTTAAACACCAGCACTTCTCAAAGAAAAAGCTTCAGTCATTCTTCATAAAATCTACTGCAGCTACCTCCTTCAAAATATAAATCCTGAACATAAGACTATCAATATTTCCAAAGCAAGGATCCAAATCAAGTTACTTTTTTGTAGCCATCCAAACGATCAAAAAAGTCATAATTATTTAATATTCACATAAGAATGCTTTTCTTAAAAACAAAAAAGTAACCCTCACAAGCACCACAATCTTCAGTTGATGATGTAAGTGCTCCCCTACCACTGCATTCCCACAAAAAAAAAAAAATAAACTCCCCCCCAAACACCACTTCCCTAGCAACCTAAATGAGTGTATTTTCTGTATGCAGATGTTCTCCCAATCCCATTTACTATGCCCTGCTGTGGATTGAGGCAGCACGTTTCTGCGATTTCTACAGTCAGTTAAAAAATCGTACTCTTCCCCTGCCAATGCAATTCCCTTCCTTTATTAAATAGAATAAAACTAAGCTGTTTCTTTAAATTGAAGGAAATACTTTACTATCAATATTAGGTTTATTCAGCTTTCCTCCTCTTCTTTCCCTCTCCCCGTCACACGTATCCTATAATTTTTAAAACTCAGCTTAATAGCATCTGTAATTTCACTCCATTATTTATCTCCTGACATTTGTGATAGTAAGATACCTAAACTATGCAATCCTCCTACGCTGCAGAAACCGCACTTCACAAAATCGCTTTCTACCCTTCCTCCGTTGGAGGAGGCACATTCCACTTCTCTACGCACATTATTACACCCAGGTAGACCAATGCAAAGCCTGAAGGAAGCGTTCTTGTTCTCCTCCTCCTGTGCCATCCCAGTGCTGGCTGTACTGAAAAGCCTCCAGACTGTTCCCGAATCGCTGCTCCTCGGGAGACCTCCCCAGCTCACCCCGGGGTGGCAAAAGCAGGGAAGTTTTCCTACAGAAATTGAGAGCACCTGGCGGCTCCTTGCTAATTGTCGCCGAAATAAAACGCCTGGACGGTGGGAGGTTTAGCCACGGATGCATGGAAGGAGACCTTCGCAGCTGCAGTCTCGGTACCTCGAGGCATCACGCCCCCGCCCCTTCATTAAGCGCAGCAAATCTCGCTGCCCCCTCCCAGGACACCGTGGGTGACACATCCAGCTCTGCCCACGCCCGCAGGGATGACACACCGAGCCCCGGGCAGCCCCGGAGCGCGGCGGGGCCGAGGC